>VXBU01013520.1:476322-575023 GCA_013400315.1 Bombycilla garrulus
AATGTAAGTTAAAATCAATTTTCTTTCCATTTAAACATCCTGCATATTCTCATGTTCCTTGTGACTTTTGTATAGAAGTTGTCACAAACTCCTTTGGAGGGAGAGCACAGCTAAGGGAGTTCCTTGGTTCAAGATTTAGAATTAATTTTGCAGTTCATTCTAGGATTTGAAGACAGACTTAAAAATCTCTGGCCTAAAAGCAAAACTGAAGCTAGGCATTTAAAATATGAATGTTAGTATTAGGCAATTACTTTTCCTTCAGTTTTCAAAGTGTTGCATAAACTGTTAAAAGCCCCACACTGAGGAAATAATTTTATTGTATATGATTAGCTATTTTCTGAAGGAAATAGCAGACTGAAAAGTACAATTTGACAGAATTCTACTATTTTTCCTCTTTAGACTTGCAGATCAACATATTCATCTCATCTTCTTCCCTCTCTAATTATCATGCAATGGCATGTCTTGAAGAAGAGAAATGTTATGGGCATTTCTGTGACAAGTGAAGCAATTCTCTGACTTGGGAATCCGTAAAGGACAAAAAATACCCAATAAAAATTAGACAGCACCAGTTCTTCATGCTGATAGAGCCGAAAATTTAAAATTGAAAGTCTAGAAAAACTGCACAGAATCTACACACAGAAATTAAAACCTGGAGAGAGCACAGCCTCAGCCTCATCTCATTTTATGTAATGGCTACTGCCATCCATCCACCAGCACCTGTGATAGCCAGAGCCACAAGTTCTTAGACAGAAGCTACCCATTTTGGAATTCTCATTTTCCTTAAAGGGCTCAGAGGAAGAAGAGTAATCCAACAGTTGACAGCAAACTGGCCACATCTTGAACAAAAGCATGCAAACACCATCTTAATTAATACCACACAGTTACCTCTGCTCATGCAACTTCCCAGAGCCTGATACCAGCCTTGACAGGCTTTCATAGCAATAAAATGCAGTAAATGAATTTATGTCCTGAAGGACTCTAAGCTGCAAAGTCACAAAGCCATGAAAGATAAATTATGTCTTAACTAATTTTCTGATTTATTATTCCCCCAACTTTGGTCATTTTGTCACAAGGAGAACTCATTTTTCTATTTGGCAGATAGCTGTGTCAACCCTGTTAATAGCTACTATTACCATCAATGAGCATGTTTGTGAAAACAAATGTAGTTTCATTCTGACACTGACCTCACAGCACTTCAATTTTATTACAAACACAAGATCTGTCAGTAACAAAAATTGATGCACTTATCCACAGATTCTGCTTGTCTGCCACTAGCACTTTATTCATTTTTCTTTTGTTCATCTTTAAGCAAGGGCAGATTCATAGTTTAAATTACTGCCTTGACACATCATCTCTTGCTTTGTAAATTCTTACAAAGAACATAATTTCCACAGTCTTTAAGAGATAAAGGATTACTGTTAACCATCACTGCAGGCACTGTACTGATCTGAATCTAACTTGAACTGTGTAAACCTAAATGGGCTTAAAAGTGGCTACTAGAAAGATTTCCTCATCAAACGTTCAGACTGAGAAAAATCTGAATTGAGTAACCCCATCTATTGCTAATGAAATGCTCTTAGGTGTCAGGACTCAACAGATGGATTTTAGGGTGAGATTTTTCCAAACCTCAACTGTCTGAGGATTTTTTTGTATTTAACAGGAGTAGGTTTATGCTAGTGATTAGGAAAATACTGAAATTCTATCCACTCTGCCACTTGCAGTGTCTGTATTTAACTGCATTATTTCTGAACACTATCCTCATTCTAGATGTCCTTGGTTTGGTGCTCCTAATACACATAAATACATGTATAAATAAACACACACGTCCCTTCAAGAATTTTGTACCTGCTTGATGTCTCTCAATTGGCTTCTCACATCCCCTTGTAGAATTATTTGTGGGTGATCTTGGTGACCATTCTTCTTGCCAACAGAACTGAAGTCAAGCAGACATTTCTGAACTTCTCACCTGGTGGAATCTCAGTTCAGTGACCAAACCGACTAGACCACACAGATTCGGATTCTTCCTAACTTAGGACTAACATATCCATGCCTAGAAATTCTGGCAACTACTGTAATGCCACCTTTTCATGTACTAAAAAAAGATAAGAAGGAAATTTATGAGCATTGTCATTTCCTTTACATGAGACTTAGCCACCATATCCTACAGGATTTCCCCACAGTAAAGCTTCATTGTTTTGTCTTGGCAAGAAAGAGGTACTGATTTTTCAAGACCACCAGCAGATTGTGTGGTATAGTCAGAAAGTCTTTGCAGCAATTGGGTGAGATTCTTAAGAGTATGAGCTCTAAGAACAGTCTACATTGCAGGAACAATCCTGGTTCACCTCCTAATGCAGGGAAACCAAAGCAGTGCAAAGTCACCTTCCCCTCCCATCCCACCTTGTGCAACTCTCCTCAGAGTTTTGGGCTTCATTATGCACAGGAGAAAATAAAATTTGTTGTTTATTATACCCTATAGGTACCTCAAATGACACAAAATATTCCAATATCTCAAAGAGTTTTCTAAGAAAATTAGTTACTTGTGTTGTTCCTGTGGGGTTTTGATGCAACACAGTCATAGCTGAGCTCAACTATAGGACAGCAATGTCCTCTTGGAGGATACTGGGTGTTCTACCTCAACTCAATTCATCCCATCTTCCCAGAGGTGTTAGAAAAGGAAAAAGAAAAGAAAAGAAAAAACCACCAAAACAAACTTGCAGTAAATCACTTTAGTTGCTTTCTCAAGAGGCAATATGTATTTTTAAAAGCCAGTATGTTTTATCCCTGAGAGAAGGTTTAGAACTTTTTTTTTCCATTTAAATGAGCATAACTAAAACAGCAAACACTACATTCTTTTCCTTAAACAATTGCTGTTTTACAAGGTGCACTTTGCTTGGGTTGTATTTTTGAGATATAGCTATGTGAACAACGTGCTTGCTTTTTCAAAATAATTTTAAAACCTTTCTAATCTTCTACTTCTCCCAGAAGTTGGGGTGAGCTGCCTACCAACAAGACAGAGACAAGAGAAAAGAATGAAACAGCAAAAGTCTCATACTTACTATCATCCCTGTATGACATTCTCGAAAGCCAAAGAAAGCATCCAATCTTGGAAACTCTTCTTTTCCCACAAAGATATATTAAAATCAACATATGCACATGCAAGCCCACTGTGGTAAGTGGGTGATTAACTGCTTTGTGCTAGATTCTGAAGTTTGTACAAAGCATTTTGCCTTCCCCATTTCTTTGCAATCTATCCTGTTTTACTCTGTCATGAACACCTGCTGTTCAGACAACTGCATTTAAGATGGGCTTAAATATCATGAGATTGGGCTAAAACACTGTCATATTGGTCTTAAATTAGAGCCTGAGCTGGGCCAGGGAAAATGCCATCCCATGGGGAGGCACACCTGCAGGTGAGGGCACTCCCAGGCTGGCATTTGGAGAAGCCTCCTGCAGTGCAGGGAGCCTTGGGACAGGACACCTGATGTCCCAGCAGGGACAACAGAATAATGCCTGAAGAGATGTGTGTGCATTTACACCTACAGAAAAGCCAGGAGAGAATGGGGGTGAAAAGCATGACCTGTCTGCACAGCAATTAATTGCAGAAGTCCTCTCATCCTGCATCTCTGGAGGCCAGGGACAGTTTGGCTCCAGCTGCACAGGGACAGCTTTTCAGCATTAGTACTGCTGCAGACCCACTGAGGGCTGTGACACACAGCTGATGCCAAGTGCCCAATGCAACAACTTCTCTGAAGCAAAAGGCATTTTCTCACCTGCCAGGCTCCACAGGGGTCAGTTCTAACACGTTTGACATCTCAGTATCACCACTTAGTTTGGACTGAGCAGCACATCTGTTCTGTTCTTCTCTTGTAAAAGACCTTTTGTGGTCTCACATAGCTGAGATCATGTTAAGCCTAGACTGACTTCCACTGCAACATCATCTTGCTGGATGAAAAATCTTCCATCACGTACCTTATTAAAGATAGTATTAACATCCATGGCAGAAACACGGGCTGGTGACACCTCCTATGTGAAGTTGATTCATGCTTGTGCTGAACCTGGGTCTGGTCCAGCTGACACAGCCAGCTAAGTTCCTGCACTGCCAGAGTAATATTTTGCCATCTGCTAACTGAGAGCTCTGCTGCCTGCTGGGTCCCATAAAGACTTTTATTTATTACATTATACATGGCAACATCTGCCACAGGATTCAGCTCAGCTCAGCTTCCTAATTAAACAAACAAACACTACATCTCCTGTACATGATTGGGTCCAACTATTATTTATAAAATGTGAGATAGGTATTTAAAAGATATACATTGTCTGTACCAGATGAATAAATACCCCTCCCACCATTTGGGGAGGACTGTTAGAATAAGCTTGAGGTTCTCAAATACTCCATGTTACTACAACAAAACAACCAGAAGTTATTACATTTGTTTTGCTCCTATTTTATTCCTTAAATTATTCAATTTTACACTAATTAGAAAAATCAGCTTACTTCAAATTCTTGTTAGCTCCTCTACTGAGTACTGTCTGTAAAACTAGAGGAGAATACAATGGACTCCCTCTGTCTTTGATTTCAGAGAAGAGATCCAACCTGAGCAACATCACACTATGCAGCCACCACGAAAGGCACCATGAATGCACTGCCCAAGTCCATTTCAAATTTAATTGCAAAGGGAGCAATCACTGAACAGTATCACTGGCTACACAGTATCAAGGCTCCCCCATCTGTTCCAGTCACCTGCAGTTAAATCAAACTTGGAGAAATCCTGGATGCAATCCAGGCCTAATGAATTCAGTAGGAATGTCACAAGTTCTTCATGTTTTTTTAAAATCAGTCCTAAACAAAAAACTTGAATTTTATTTAAAATTTAATCTTTCTTTGACCAATCTCTATTCTTTTAACAAATCTCTTATTGTAAAGGTATCTACAATTCCAAATACACCTGCTCTCAAAAAAAAAAAAAAAAGAATTTTTAGGTTTAACTTTCAAAAGCCAAAGGGACAGTATAGCAGAACTAGTTACATTTTCCAGTTTTCCACTCTTTTGTCTGAGTTCTTTTTTTCTGCATCCAGTTGCAAAATAAATAAATAAATAAATAAAAAGCCACAAAAAAAAACTACACTCAACCACATAAACCAAACAAAAAAAAACCCCAAGCCACAAAACAAGCCTTCTGTAGGGGAAAAAAAAAAAATCCCTTTTTAGCCCTAATTCTTTAAAAATACATTTGGTGTCATTTTTAACCAAGTTCAGTTGCCCTCAATGCCTCTGTCACACCAAAGCCGTTCTTTCATTGCCTTTAAAAATTCCTCATTCCTCCTTTAATCAAGAAACAAAAGCCATTTGATTTGCACCCCAATGACAGATGTGTGCTGGCTGCCAACACCTCCAATCCCTTGGGGCAGAAAGTCATCCCAGTCAAGAAAGAAAATAATTGTTTTTTATTTATGAAAGTAATATTGATTTTTTTCAGTTAAAATCATTGCCTTTACAGTATTTTTGCAAAGCCACTGATACCCTGGAAATCTTTTATGCCTACACTTGGTGTTCAGGATGGTGGCCACCCTCCCACCCCATGCCAGGCCAGCATGGGGGATCCACAGGCTTAACCCAGCAATGCAGCTCCCTAAGGGGGCTGATTCGGGGCCACAGCTCCTCTCTGAGGTGCCAAAATAGGCACCTCTGCAGCCACACACTGCCACAAAAATTCATCAGTACAATAGAACACAGGCTGCCAAATCATCAGCTATTAAATAGCTCCACACACTGAGCTATTCAGGAGTGACTTCAGACTCCCCACCCACCTTCACCTTCCAGCAATACAGAAACTCCTTACCTAAGAATATAAAGCTCTATTGTAGGATTCCTTTGCCACAACACAAATAAGACAAGATCATAAAAAGAACTTATCTCCATGATCCGTAGCACCTATATATGTAACATTTTAAAAATCCTTTTTATTTCCGAGCCTGGAAAAACTGCCAGCTCTACATATTCAGATTAAACAAGATGTGCTACAGGATATATTTAATATAACTGCTTTGATTTTTGAGTGTAACATTTAGATATTTACAGGCTCAAGGAAATTATGAATCTTTTTTCTGTATCACTGCTACCTGCACAATGAATTATTTATGATTCAATTATCACAAACAGATGACCCCCCAAAAAAATGTGATCTTTATTATCTTTCTTCTCTAGTTCAAATATTAAGTCTGACATTGCTTTTCTTAAGACCCTGTGTTCCTCTGGCACAAAAAGAGGCAGTGAAAAAGAGGCAGAAGTTTAATTACTTGCACATGAAAAGACGAACACATCTGCCAGGTGCTGTCAGCACCAACAAAAACCAGGCTCAAGCAGCTAAAACTCGGCCCTTGAGCTGACAACTCCCATGTGCCCAAGGAGCCTATGGGCACACACTGCATACCTTCCCAGGCAGTCTTTTTAATTTAAAATGCACTTTCCCACTTACCCTGTCTTGTTCTGGCCTCAGCCCCGGTTTCAAGGGAATTCCAGGAGCCCATGGCATCCAGGTGCCAATGAGATCCTCCTGTCCCCCTCCCCATGCCCTGAGTCCTGCACAGCAGCTGCCAAGGCAGAGCCCCCAGCTCATACCAGGAGCTTCCCCTGGCAGCAAATGACACTCTGGAAAGGGGGAGAGGACAGAAGGGACTCCTGAGGAGATTCTCTTTGTCCCAGGCAGGCGCGTGCATCAGTGTCTGGAGGCTCTGTGCACTGAGCCAGCTCAGTTGATGCTGGAGGAACAAGTGCCTGTAAGTTTGTAGTGTTACACTGCCTCTTAACACCTCACACACTGTGGATCAGCAGGAAATTTCAAGTACTTAAGGAGATGTAAATGGAATTTGTCTATATGCATCATCAAAAAGGTGTCCAGCCCTCAGAAGAGGTTGTGACCACTCATGCTGGTGCCACAGAGCGCCTCAGCCAGGAGGGGAGTTTATCTCAAGGCCCTGCCAATCAGACATGCACTTCAGCACGGGAATTGCTGCTCCTGGGTGACAGGAGCTGTACAGCAGTGTTTGTCAAACTGACAGGCCTCCACTTCTGTGCAGCTGCTTTTTCTGTGCACATTCCAGCTGTGGCTCCTGCAGCCGCTGAGTTCAGCTGAACCAAATCCCAGCCTTCCCACATGAAACAGAAGATTTTACCACTGACACAGAAAATCCATAATTCTTTATGCCACATAATCCCTTGGGCTCCTGGGTCAGTTCCCAATTCAGTCAAGAGCATATCCCTGATGTTTCCTAACCTTATCAAAGGGAAAAGCTCATTTCTTCTCAGAGCTTTTGTGGTTTAACCTCAGCCGGCAACTAAGCACCTCACAGCTGCTTGCTCGGTCTCCCCATATGGGATAGGGTGAGAGCTGCAGAACTAAAATCAGAAAAATCATGAGTTGAGATAAAGACAATTTAACAGGTAGTGCAAGAGTTGCACACACAAGTAAAGCAGCAGGAGGAATTCATTCAGCACTGGCCATGGCCAGGCAGGTGCTCGGGAGAGCAGAGCCCCATCACTCCTAATGTGATGTCCTGGAAGGAGACATGACACCACTCTAAATGTGTGCGTGCTGCCTGTCCTCCTCTTTCCCTCAGTTTTATACACTGCACACGACATTGTGAGGTCTGGAACATCCCTTGGGTTGCTCGGGCTCAGCTGTCCCATCCGTGTCCCCTTCCTACTCCTTGTGCATCCCCAGGCTCCTCACTGGCCAAGGAAAGGCCTCAGCTCTGTGCTGACCTGAAATAAACAAAACATCTCTGAACTATCAACATTATTTCCAGCACAAATCCAAAACACAGTCCCCGATCAGCTACTGTGAAGAAAACCAACTCTGTCGCAGCCAAAACCAGCACAGGGATCATTGCTGGGTGATGTCCTGTTGACAGGATTATCCTCTCCTCACAGAAAGACAATTCCAAGAAGGTGCATGCACAATTTATTCTAATTATCTCCTACAGAAAGCATGAGAGATTTCCGTGTAACTATACAAAATTCTAGTCATTGCACAAAGAATTTTCTCTGTGTAATAGATTGCTACTTTTTGCAGGGGGCTGGGCAGGGGCAATTACATTTAGTAGATCATTTTCACAGAAATTCCCCCAAGTGGAGCTCTAATAAATTCCTTTTGGTTCAAATAATAGAACTCAATTCCCAAACCCTTCCCTGACCCAAAGAGCCCTAAGTCTGTATCATTCTGCACTTTTCATTCACAGATTTCCTTGAAAGCACTGACCTAGTTTTTTCTTGCCAAAATACTAAATAGGAGTGAAAACGAAATAAACAATCCTATCAAAAAACATACTGAAAGTAACTGCTGGGACTTTCACTTCTGAAGTCATACAGAATATAGCTCCAAAAAATGACAAGTGAAACTTCAGTCTAATTGAAGAGAAAATTGGCAAGAATAACAAACTTCTCCCTAAAATGGCTGATTCAGTATGCATGGAAAAGCTAGATAAACATCACATGATCTCCCTGGACCCTCTAGACATAAACAATGCAATTAAAAGGAAACATTTACTTCCACTCTTGATGGTATTACCTGAGGGATAACAGATGCCAGATAGTTCAGTGTTTATTAGAAGCAAGTAGCAAGTTTGGCAATTGGAACTGGCTCAACCCTCTCTCACATTTTTGTAATTTTATAACACCATATGGGCACTACACATCTCTCTGACAATCTCCTGGTTTAAGTTCAGCTGTTTCACAGAACATTTAAACTGAAGTTTAGCATATTGAAGATATAACAGTGAGCAACAAAGATATTTCAGGGAGGGCTGCAAAATCCCTGAGAAATGCAGATTACTATTTGAGTGAGTCAATATTTGTTAATAAAATGCTTAGTACCTTTGGGCTTTGGGTCTATGCTGAACCCCAGCCTCACAAGGCCACAACAGAGCTGCTGGGCTGAAGCAAAGCTTGACCCTGAGGTCCTGCTGAGCCCCCTGAAGCGTGGTGACACACCAGGGCTGCTGACAACTTGGGAGATAAGCACAGTGACAGAAACCAGCTTGACCTCCACTGACTGCATTTACATTCAGTATTCCAGTTACTGCTTCCAGAGAAATTACCCACATGCTGATGCTTAAAGAGATCGGCCTGCTCATAGAGGAGCCCTGCTCCTAAAACTAAACGTGAGCGCTGATGCTGGCAAGAGGACAAGCGACTCCAGTCATGCTCAGTTGGCTTAGTGCCAATCAAATTCCACTGACTTCCCAGGGAATTGAGGGCAACTAGAGCTCCAGCTAATGAAGTCCTACATTTACTGGATTATCTACAAAATGTATTTTGTAAAAAATGCATCAGTATGACAGCAATTGGTTTTGCTAGCAACTTATTTAACTGTATAATTTATTGATGATATCTACAGCAAGGAAAAGTATTCACAAGTCCTTGCTCCTCCATGGCCGAGAGCATAAATATATAAATCATATGAAACAGAAAAACTCAAGAGAGTATTTAAAGTCTGCTCTTACTGTAGCTCCACAGACTTAAACAACTTGACACTATGTTAATGCAATGGGTCTGGGCCTCATTAATTTTTAATCAGCCTTTATCCACCATAGCTTTTGAAACAATCTGATGCTAATGACGAGTCATATGTCAGTCTAATGAATGGGATGCAAACTTCCATTAAAATAATGAAATTAGCTTGTTTGACTTTTGTTCCAGTTGCATGGCACACAGCCGTAGGTAATTACACTTGTTTGCACTACTTGTCCATATTAAAGTCTGTTTATTTACTTAAGGTCTTTAGTCAGGACATCCCAATTTAGCTCATGTCAGCTGTTTTTTATGAGTCTAAGAGTATTTGTCTTATTAACAAAAATATAAATATATGCAGGCAGTGCAAAGTGCTAAAACATCAAATATGTAAACATGGAACATTGTGAAAAAACAGAATAGAATAAGCACACAATACAATCCCTAGTGATATAAAAACATCCTAGTATTTCCCTGTGGCAGCAGCAATAACTTTTGGAAAATTGAACAAGGTCTGAAAGGCATCTTTGCTGGATATAATTTGGCCTCTTCCAGTAACCTTTGCCCTTTAGAATCCCAAGTACAGGCTAAAAAAAAAGAAAACCAAAAAACCCAAACTAAATTTCCAAATACTATTGTTCTCTAGAGTGCAAGAGTCATGACAAACTGCAATGACCTTATTTTTAAAAGCGAATCACTCTGGCTCCGCATCGTGCCCCCGAGGAATGAAGGCTTTTCTGACTAAGTTGCACTGAAAAGCTGTTATCAATATGTTATTACATAAAAATATGTTACAGCATGAATAACATAAGTAGGTCATCTCCCAGCTTCACAACGGCTTCTTCCAAAGTTCCTTCAGCAAGCCCCTACATCCCATAATCAGAGATAACATCTGAAAGTGATGTAGATGAGCCCTCTAGAGATGATTTTGGAGCAGCTGAGGTTTTGGTGTGAGCATGCTGCTGTGCACAGCAGATTTTACTGCTAACAGAAGACTTCCTAAAGAGCAGCCTCTCTTTTACAAGACTAAAAATAACCTGCAATAAATAACCTCAAGTGCCAAAGCAAGATCTGTTAAAGAAAGAACCATCTCTAAAGCTGCCTGAGAAATGAATACAAGTCTAAGTTGACTCAGAGAATGCATTAGAATATTTTTTATAGTTTTAATGTCTCATAGGTTTTCAGTGAACTCTTCTGATCTGTCCTGTGGTTTACAAACAATGCTGTGTTTGACTCTGCAGGGAGACAGCAGCCACTCCTGCTCAGCCCTCCCTGGCTGTGCCCCACAGAAACAAGGCAGGAACTGAACCCTCTGCAGAGACAGGGCTGCCCTGCAAACAGGTTAAAATCTTTCTCACACAGCTCAGAGACAGAGCCAGTAAAAGCCATGGATTCTTTTTCCTGACATGGCAGGGAGAGCCATAACTCTTTCTGCCAGACATAGACTATCTCACCTGAGGAGCAGACAAATGAGGAATTTAACAGAAGAACACAGATACCACCAAAACCCAAGTTTTTTCCACACTTTGTTTTTTTCCCCAAAAGTACACAGAATATTTATCTAGATTTTCTCCCTAGTACTTGCTTGAACTCTGGTCTGTGAAAGCCCAGAGAAGACAGTTTCCCTCTTGCTCTAACTGATGGGTCCTCACCTCTCCCTTCCCAGACCCTGCCAGAAGTCTCCACAAGACCTTTTGTCTCATTGCTAATGGAAAAGTGCACCGTTTTCTAACACTCTGCACAAGGAGAAAAACATCTTTGCCTTTGACATGTTTATGAATTATGTGATTGCAATAAATTGTATTCACAAACACAAAAATCCATCATTATTTATACAGAAGCTCCCACTTTCTGAATTCATTCTCAAATTGAGGACAATAGGAATATCTGTGAAACAGAAACTTTTTTTTTCTTTCCTCGGACAAATCCAGCTATCTATAAACAGAGACCTGGAACAAATACAAGCCAGGAGAGAGCTTGTGATTTAACAGGATTTATCAGGAAAGACTCTGAGTCACCCCAGCTGACAGCTGCAAAAACAAAATGTAGGGTGAGGGCTACATCCAGTGACAGTCACCACGTCAGAGCTCCCGTCAGTGCGGGATTCTCCCAGCTCAGAGCCTGACACTTCTGACTGACAGTGCAAATGCCAGTTTGAGAACCTATCAAAGCCTGCACTGAAGGGACACACTGTGCTCACAGAGGACTGCCTGGCTCATGCAGGACAGAACAAGGAGCTGCCTTCCTGTCCTGCTCAAAGCACATGAGACTGATGACCATCTGACTAATAAAAGTCACCATTGAATACATTGTGAGGGTTTTTCCTGAACATATAGATTACACAAGCTTTTAAAAACCTTTGTAAAAAGACAGAACAAAAGGAAAATTATATCAGATCTGCTTTCCTCTCTATTGTTATCTTCCTCCTGAAAAATAAAAGCACTGACTTTACCAGATACTCTTCCTGGGAGAACCAGGCACAAAAAATAATCAAGCTCATGTTACTGGTTTGTCCCTCTCCCTACAAGCCAGAGGACACATTGATCTCAGCTAACTTGATTTAGCTCAATTTGCAGTCTTCCTTCTTTTCTATTACATTAGGCCCTGATCTGTCTTTCAAATTACCTTTGGCAATTAAATGAGGTGGCTAATTCAGGAGCTTAATTGCTCTCTGTTAGTCGTGTAATCAATATCGGCAAACCTCTGCATTAGCATACCAGGTAACTCTGGATAACAGTTACAGTTTTCAGGGTTTGATTCAAGCCTTAGAGCCCAACAGTCCCTACTAGAAAGAAGTCCAGGTGACTTTCCCACATTAATGCAAAAGTTTAGCACAGCAAAGAACCAAGCTCAGATACCCAGGGACCTACACAATCACTCCTACTGAAAATTACTTCCCCTTTCACCAGGGCCCTTTATAGAAGGTCACACAAGTGATTCCTGAGAGAATTCCTGTACCTCAGTATATCAGACAGGGTGTTCCTGTGGCTGAACTCTTCCCTGATGCTTCAGGGAGGATTTAGAAACAGATAATCAGGTGTACAAGAGGTCAGTTCCCAGCTCTCATTAGGTCAAAGTGAGCTTGAACTCTGAAGCATAAGGGGGTTTCTTAATTTTTTTTCCCAAAGACTGGTAGATTAAATAGTCCTGTTATTTTTGTACATTCACAGTTCTACCCCAAATTTTTGGATCCCAGTTAACTTTCACAGCAATGAGTCCTGTGCAGTGGATGAGAATTAATTTCTTTTGCCATGTCAGAATTTCCTGAAAACCTGGTAAAAGGTTATATTCAGTAATATTTGAATGTAAAAAGTACAAACAAATGTTGTAATTTAAAAAACACCCTGAATCAATTATCTATTAGCTTTTCAATTACCATAAAGGAATCAGCTTTTTAAATGTCTCTTTATGTAACTGCTCCCTCCTCCCCAAACCTGCCCCAGTTCTGCAACAAATTCAGAGACAGACAATTGAAGTTCCCTGTGTCCTGACATCTTCCCAGCTGGATTTGTCACAATTCTCATGCATGGAAAAATTGTGGCTTTTTTTATTGCAGCTGCATATGAAGTACCTCACAGTGACACCTCAGTGTCAGACCTAGACAGATACTTAAATCTCATTATGGTGCATTGTGTTATTTAAGTTTTTCCTCTGATATATACTAGCAACAGCTGCATTTAGCAAAATCTATCACTTCTCACTTGTTTCACAAGTCCCCCTGAGTGAAACCCTCAATTCAAATTAGGTCTCAAAAAATTAATGAGTTGCATTTGCAAGAATTGCTTTCTTTTTAAAATAACATAAAACTTGTAAAGAATAATGATTGCAGAAACAAATAGCGAAAATAAAGTATTTAGGAAATGTATTTGCAAAGTTCTATGAGCTCTTTTGTAGAGTATGCTAGCAGTTAGAATTATGAAACCTAAGATGAAATAGAAAAAATATTTCCTTTCTCCTGGCAATGCATAAACTACCTTTATTTAGAATAGCTGCCATAAATTTTCAGCACTGTCAAACAAGCCTGTGCTGTTAACAGTATTCAGTGATTACTGTGAAGAGTAAGACTCATTTATAACATACCATAAATACATAAGGAAAATGAATTTTTAAACATCATTAAGTAGTATTCCACAGCTATCTAAAATAAAAAACAAAACCCCCACATTCTTTTCCTTGAAAGTTACTTGTAACACAGCTCAGATCTAAAGACCTAGATCTGAAGTCATCAAGATGACTGAAAAGGGCTTCACACCTGGCTCCAGCATTCCAAATCCTGGATTCAAATATCTCTGAAGCATCAATGCCTCAGTTCAGGGACACACTATCACCCATGTTTATATTTCACAGAATCACAGAATCAGCCAGGTTGGAAAAGACCTCTGAGATCAAGTCCAGCCTATAACCAAACATGACCTTGTCAACTAAACCTCCTTCTGCCTTTGTTGTACAGGTAATTTCTCTTTTTTAAGTGAGCAGTGACATGACACAAGTTAACTGCAAATTCAACACAATACATAGCTAGGTATTTTATGTTTTGCAACTCTTCCTGAAGCCTTCTTCTTCAGAGAGAGCTCATTTCTCTGCTTTGTTTTACCTTTCTGTCAAACACGAGAAACAACGTCAGGAACACTCCTCTATAATACAAGCAGCAGGGGTTTACAGACATTATGTAATATACACATACACAAATATCAACTAATTAACCTTCGGCATTTAATTCAGCCAGTGTGATGAACTGAGCAGACAGCTATAACTGCAGATTGCCTCAACAATTGTACAGAAAGATATTTTTGTGTGAAAAGTTGCTTCATTTAATTCTTGTTTACGCACGTCCATGTTCCATATTTACATGTGTTCCTATTTGAGTTTTAGGAGCTTCATCAGAGCAGTAAGGCCAGTGTAGGTCCACAGACACCCATGGGGGCAATGCCCAGCCTATCCCTTGGCTGCAGCTCCCCACTGAAACACGAAAATGGGGAAAATCCACAGGACTGGCCTGAGTTGGCAGGGCTGGTATAGACCTGCCTTGGGATTTCTGCCGCACCTTTCCTGCTAGCACTAACTCCCGAAATGCCAACCATAAATTTACTTAACAGGTTGCAAATGGCATGCCCTTATTTGCTCAGTCTTTCAAAAGTTCCTGGGAATGCAGACAGCATCATTTTTATTGCTGCAACAAATAACAATGAATTTTCATTGTTCCAAGATTCTGCCTACAACTGCTCCAGGCAGGCAGGCAGGTGTGTGTTCCACAGACAGCCATCCTAAAGCTCCCAGCTTTTCCCAGCTGCTGTCAGCCCAGTCAGTAATTGCCAAAGGGCATTAGAATATTCATAGCCACTTCCAAGCAGATTAGACATAGGTAGTAAATCATATGAGATTAACTTGGCAAAACATTTTTATCCTTTCATGTGCAGCTGTTCAAGTGTCTGTAGAGGAGGTCGTTTCGTTCAGCTGTAATATTTGGATTTACCTTTGCAACACAGAGGTGTGGAAGATATGAAGAGAGATCAAGAAATTCAAGTTTTACCCAGTATGCAAACAATGGGTTCTTTTTAAATCCCTAAAGCACACAGACATACCTGCATTATAGACATCTTCCCTGAAAAAGCAGTGGGAAACTCCAGGATAAGAACAGATCAATAAACACGAGGTTAACAGCAAGAAGCCATAAAAGAAGGGAAAAAAAAAAAGTGGGTTTTTTTTTTTGTTGTTGTTTTTTTTGTTTTAAAACCTACACAATAAAAAATGAAAAGGCATATGATAAAGAGGAATGGACTCTGCCTGCAATATAAACACCAAACAGCAAATAGTAAGCACACTTAAAACTTGGATTCTTCAGATATTTGCTCACCTGAGTTGAACTGAAGTAAATTCAATTCAGATTCCAATTCAAATTTTTGTGAGACTATTTTTTCTTAATTGAATTAGGGATTCACTCTTCCAGCTGTTTTTAAAAGTAAAATATAATCTTGTGCGGACATGGGATGCCAACTCTGCAATGGGACTGACTTGCACTTGTGTGCTCTGATACAATACAACTTCTTACATCAACACAGAGAATTTTTGCTCATTGACCATCCTATCCTGCCCATTGCAGCCCACATAAAATGGACATGAATCTCTGATAACACATCTCGTGACTGAGATTACCCAAATTAAATTAACTCTGCTCTGACAATGAACTTTGATTAGGCTCCCTGCTGTTCTACAGCTTTTACATGTGCTGGCAAAAGTTACTTGCTGCCAAGCTTCTGAACTGTGAAAATACTTGCACAAACCTCAACTCAACCTTCATGAGAGTTTGCAAGGGTAATTCCTGATTCCTCATGTTTAATGTGAAAGGAGCAAAGAGGGACAGCAAAGCAACACAAGAGCAGACATCATTTTACTTGGAAAGAACAAAATAAACTTTCAGGTTGCACAACACCACACAATACCTTCAGCGTAGCCACCCCAGTTCTCCTCAAACTTTCTGTATGCGTGCACTAAGCAGTCGCTTATGAAGACTACACGGAGGGGCTTGACAGCTGGTCTGTAAGCCCATCAGAGTTAGGAGAAGAAACAGCAATTCATAAATTCAGAGTGCATCCATAGCAAGGAGGAAGACAAGGTCGTTAGCATGGAAACTGATTAAAAAAAGATACATGAAGAATTTCTGTCGTTAGACTATTTGCATAAGTAATGTGTATGCATGCCTTATATACTTTTGCAAAGTATATTGATATTAATTGCTTTGCACCAATTAATATAGTAAGCTATTGTGATGTATTCAATGAGTTCAGATCACGCTTTGTTGAGTGTATATAAACTGTAGAACATGTAGAATAAAGTGATGCCATTGTTACTCTGCTCAAGTGTGTGTGTGTGTAAATGTCACGTCCGACCCACAGCGACAGTGCCACACATTCCACAGTTTATTTCAGGATACTCAGATACCTTATATTAGAGTAGACTGACTAAACTACTGAAAAACCCAACTGTTTCATGGTAACACATGAAACCACCATCCTTAAGGCCATTAACACGTCAGCAACAGCTTTTCCGTCAGCACTGAATATACTTTGGGTCAGGCCTAACGGGGATAGTAATTACCAAGATTTCACTAAAATAAAATCATTTCTTATCCTACCATCTCCTAGTTCTCTTCCTTCTACTCCCTGCTGTCCTGCTGCTATCAGGACTGAAACTAGTAGCAAACTCTTGGTAGCAAACTCTTCCCCCCTTGACAGAGCTAAACCCATAAAACAAGCACTGAAATGGAGAACAAAGTTCCATTATGATAAATTTTTAGCAGCAAGATAGCATATTTCAAGTGCAAAAGTGTGCACAAAGGTTAGAAAGCTGCCAGCTTTTCTCTACAGAAAAAACAAGATCATTTGTTGAGGCACTTTTTAGGGCAGAGAAACCAATACTCCTGAGCTCCTGGTTCATTTCCCCAAATATAATTACACAGCTTTGTGAGCACAAACAAGATTTGGGCCAGTGAACAGAACAGCTCTTGAAGCCTCTCTAATTCAGGAGCCAAAGACTAACAGGGTTAATGAACTCGAACTTTGAGTCCGGCCAACATAAAATACTGAAGAAAGGCAACCTGTCTTGTAAGGTCCCTGTCCAAACAAATTAATATTGTCCTTGTCACACTTTACATCAGCCAAGGCCACTTGTTCAGCTCCTCTGGGAAAGGCTGAGCAGGGGAGACCCAGCAGGACTGGGCTCACCTGGCTGCCTGGTCAGGGAGAGCCTGCACACAAGTTCTGTGCTCAATCTTTGTTAGCCTGGCTATTGAATTTATTCAAGGGAAAGGAGCTGCTTCCACTTCGTTTCCATGACAACAATCCTAAGAATTTTGTCTTCATATAAGTGAGTTATCGCTTTTTGTGCTTCCATAGTCTAGGCAGAAAAATTAATATAATATGGTCTCAAGAAAGACAATCAAATCTCCCTGTCCTCCCAAAACTCCTACAGGCAGCAAATTCTTAGATTTCATTACCAGAGCTATAAATGGGTTGAAAAACAATCCTTGTTGTTTATTACAGAGAGATTTAATTTCAACTAAAAACCCCAATTAAATAAGATTCTTTTGATGACCATGTCTGTGTACACATTACCAGAAGAGAACAGCCTAGTGCATTACTGCCTATCTATGTCTTTTGAAAATAGCTTTGGGATGTTTATTCATAAATTTTGGTCTTTATTTCTCTCTATAAATTGTTTCAACTTTCATTTTTTGGTGATGCATTCAAAATATTTTTCTTGCTACAAAACAAATAAATTTTTCCAGAACACAAAGATCAAAATCTATACAAGACAGACATTTAAAACATAAAAAAATGGTATATATACTTAAATTGCTTAGGCTGAAACTGTAGTGTATGCACCAAAAGCCCACAGAATAAGTACAAGTCTACAAGTATCATTTCCATTGAAACACAACAGTGAAAGCGCTCTCCTATGAAAATTGGATCTGACTTGAGAGATCCTCGTGGAAAAAGGACACTTCAGAAGAGTCCTGAACTGAACAGCTTGGTGACTGACTTTGTTGAGAAAATATTTGAGGATATCTGTGAGAAATTCTAAGCAGTCCCACCAGTGAGAAGTTGAACACGTTTGCCTTGTTTCACATCATTCAGCCCACAGTTAAATACTTAAGAGATGTGAAATGAACATAGAAAACAGCTTTCCAGGGGAAAAAGAAAAGGGCATTATCTTTCCACTCATTCAGTCTTGTCTCCTGAATTACAAGAGCCACAAGATCCCCACATCACAGTGCTCCTAGCAAAGGACATAGATCATGAATAAAAGTAACACTACAGGAATTTCACAGCACAACTGGGACACTTTTCCCAAAAACAAGTGACACGGTCTCATTGTGTGCTACAAATTGCTGCAATTGCACTGCCTTCACTGGGAGGCTTATTACACCAGTTAAGAATTGACCAGCACCAGACATTTTTATGATTGTGGCTATCCTGGAGGTGACTCACAAGAAGCAGCTCTGATGATTTCTGGGCTCCTTTCAGCTCTTGAAGATAGATGAGCTCCCAAGCACGGTATTTATGCTGTTATCAGGCATTTAAGTGAGCACGCTAAATCACCCACAGAACAATGAATGTTTTAAGGTCATTTAAGCAGGGCAATCCAACTCTGTAAAAATTAAGGGCACAAAGGTTTTTCTTCAATGGGAAAAGAGGGGAGAAAAAAAAGCGAAGCACTTGTTGAATAAAATATGGTCAAAATATTGAAGACCCAGGAGAAGACACAAATGGAGGGAAGCTCTGCCAGGTATGGTGTTCACACAGTCACTGTTCTGTAAAGCACACACCTACCTGCACAGCTGGGCTGACAGCCAGGAGCTGTTTTGGTGCTAACCCCAAACCCGCATGACCCAGGAGGCTATCAGGATTATCAGAGCAAGGACACCAGCTCTGAGGAGCCACCAAGTCTGACCCTGATTCCTACAAGGGAGGGACATACAGGTCACTGAGGCAGTTGAGCAAGTCAGACCCAATTTATAAAGCTACATTTTCAAACCCAAGATCTGAATATTCCTGGTTAGCACGGGGAGAAAAAGATTGCTTCCATTAAACCCTCAGGCATGTAGCTCAGCCCAATCTGAAATCTTAAAACACTGACAAATTCTAAATGATACCAATAAATTCAAAAGGCAATGTGTTCTTAAAAGGAATAGAGGAATACCAGGAATTGGCTGGTAGTTTACACAGGAATAACAAATGCACAGTTCAAACAGGATCTTCATTAGGAATCATTCTAGTCAGAAACGTAAGTGAACAAAGCCATGCAAGCTATCACTCTGAAGAGCAAGAACGGATGTCTGTGGGGATAAAAATGATTAGGAAACCATGAAGTGGCAGGAACAGATGGGGTTTTTTGAACTGAAGTTCACATAGTTCTAATCTCTCTAATTCCCATTATTATTTTTAGGCAGAAAAGGGTTTCATTTTCCAAACATAATTGCCTTGTTATTTTCTGTGGTATTGCAAGTCTCACACTGTATCCTCCATATATTATTTTTGCTCCTACATTATTTTCTTTTCTATATAATTTACCAAGGCTGATCCTTCTTTCTAATCTCTCTGCAGTCTCCTATTTCACTGCTAAAATGTTGCCTTGAGATGACTGATGACATGTTTGACATTTACATTTTATTGGAAAGAATACAGATTGCATCTTTCTTATCTGTTCCTAAAACATTTCCTCCATTCTCTCACAACACGTTTTTGGGGACAATAGTTGCACCCCCATCAATTTTCTCCAATTCATTACATACTTCTTCGCATATTGACTTTTCAAAGTTTAATATTTGTGTGCCATTACTCTTTGTACATATTGTATTCCTCATGAATATTTCAAATCCAATAGCAGTATGATCACTCAACCTTATAAAAGCTCACCAGCATCTATCTTATCATACAGGTCCTGCTTCAGTTCCTGGGACTGTGTCCAAAATATCCTCTGAGGTTGTTTTCTCTTAGAATTTGTATAAGCAAGTGAAAAAAAACTTACACTAACACATGTATCTTTTCTCAAGCATTAAGCAATTATTATTCCAGTCAAACTTGATGCAATTGAAATCCCCTGTGATCAGTGCACCATCCCATTAATGAATCTCCACAGGTATTTCTTGATTTTCCTGCTTAGGATCATACCTTTAACCACTTCAGGACTCTATTTTAACTCCAGCATCTTGAGTTTTTTCTTACCAACTGAAGTCCAAGCATGATACACCGCCCTAGCTGTTCTTCCATTTTTCTGTGTACCCCACTGCTGAGCTCCAGCTGAAAAATTCTACCACATTTCATTGACTAGTATTCCTTAAAAACTTCTCAGACAGGAGAAGAAAATTTACACAGGATTTTACTTCTAGCAGCTTGCAAACAAGAGTGAAGGTTTAGAGGATTCTCTTTTCATTGAAGAAAGTAATTTAAGGTTCCACTCTGAATTTTGTTTCAAAGCATCAAAGGGCAGAAGCTTTTCCTGCTCTCCTTACAGAGCAGGCTGAAGTGGGTGCTGATGGCCACAGTGATTTCACTCATGGGGGTGACCTGTGGAGCACGGGCTGCTTGGTCAGGCCACAGAACTGTCCCTGCCACAGTCATGGGTGCTGTGGATTCTGGCACAAGTCAAGGGTGCTGCATGCTGCCCTTCAATCACTCCTCACCTGTCTGGCTGGGACCCAGCTCCTCCCCATGTGTGGTGGAAGGAGCTCAAAACCCCGTCCTGCAGGCTGAGAACCTCACCACAGCCATCGAGCTTATGCACAAATAAACCTGCTGCAGCAAGATCAAATAGTACAAGAGTTATTTCCAAATTATGACATTATTGTATCCATCTGCCAAAATCTATGTCTGTTCACCAGAGAGTGCTGGCAAGAACGGATGAAGAGCTGGCCAATTAATGAACTTCTCTGCACACATCTGTTGGAAAAATACTGAAAATTTTACCTCCTGCATAGCAGAGAAGCAGCTCCACTGAGGAGCCAACTTCAGCCATGTGAGCAGCAGCTCCCAAGAGAGAAATCAATGGATGGGTGCAAAGCCCTTCTTGGCTTAAAAATAATTTTTCACAATTTTATATCTTATAAAACTCAATCTTTGTGTAAGATCCACAAGCTGCCATAGGCTTAAATGCAATTGTAGCATAATAGATTAAAAAACAATTTCCCAGACTAAGTAACAGGTGTCCAGGTCTATACTTGCTTCAAAAAGCTGCTCTGAAGGCAAGAGAGACAGAATGCAATACTGAATTTCAGAATATATTGCTTTTCTATGCCTGTCTGAAAAAACAGCTCAATAGACTATGACAGGATAGAGTTGTCACCTTCCAGGTGAACAAGGCCATGAAAATTCTAAAACTTCCCATTGCATGGTGTAGCATGCAGGAATCTAATGAAACAAGGCAAGAAATCTTTTCTCCCCACACACCTTCTTTCAGATAAAGAAGATGCTTTACCCTGCACTGACACAGAGTAAAATCCTCCAAAACAATTGTGATACTAGTAAAAAATCAGCTGCCGAATAGTACAAACTGCAGGCAAATAAAAATTCTTTGGCGAGAGAATTCCACATCTTCCAATAGCTTTATTTCGAATTTTAATCCCTCTAGGCTTCTCTAATTAAAATCAGATGAATTTTCAAGTGATGCCAATATCCTCAACAACTCATATTCCCGGGGATCTCCATCATTTTCGCACAGGCCCTGATCTGCCAGTCACCTCCTGGTACCAATCATTAAAAACTGCTCATCAAGATCCATCTCTCTAGATTCACCCACAAAAATTAAGGTCATTTACTCTCAAAGCTCTTGGCTGTTATCCTATATTATCCAAAGTTCCTTCTCCACAATATTTCTCTGCTCTGGGATTGAAGAAAGTAGGAAAATGGAGTAAAAGGGGACTACATGCAAGGTTTTCATTTTTCCACCACAGCCTTTCCAAACCCAGGGTGAATCCCTGCCTGCAGCACCTGGATATGCTCAAACAGACAGAATGCACAAGGAAACAGTCCCCCAGGTGTCCATTTCCACTTACCACAACACCCACAGTTCAAGACTTCTCTTTAAGACTCCCAGCAGATTAAACTGCTTTCCATTTCATTTCTTTTCATAAATACAGGGGGAACCCCAGACTGCCTGATGCCCTTTTGTTTCTCTTTATGGAGGCAGTTCCATTTCAGCAGCATGAAAATCATCAATGCACATTGTTTGTAAGCTGTTTTCTGATTCTCCAGCATGAAAGTCACTACATGGTAAGCTATTAATAATAACAATGGGATGGCTATTTTAATTGCGTTTCAGTATCCCTCCCTTATACTACCCTTCCTTAAAAAACTATGATTCAGTCATTTCAGTTATTAAGGCAAGATAAAAATCAAACTAATAATTGGAAAAAGCCAAACCTAGGTACAATATTCTCACAGACAAAGGTGGGTATTTTCTGTGCTGTAAAGAAAAAGCCCATCACAGCTCTAGGAATTTACATTTAACTGAATCTCAGGGTCGAACAGCCACAAAGCTTTGAGTATTCTTTGGACTCCAGCCTCTGAGGAACAGCAGAAGAACACACAGCCTGCAGTCACTGTACAACACACCGTGTCCTACAGGGTAAAACTGATGGTGGTGCAGTAGAGGCAGTACAACAATTATGCCCTCTATTATAATTTTTAAATAATAACAAAAAGTGTTATTAATAGGATTTCAGTAACTGGGGTCTTGGGCTTGTTGCATGGACAGAAGTTAATTTCTCCATAAGAAACAAGCAACATTAAAAAAAAGTCAGCAAGACTGCAAAAAAGGTATTTGTTGGCTTGTGCTCAGCTGAAACCAACAACATTCACCTTCTGCAACTACTCAGATAAACAATTCCTTTACTCATCCTTTCCAGTTCAGGTGTCTGTTCTGTGTATGTTTGGTCTGGAGGCTCCGTGAAGAATGTTATTGATCCTTTTAATGGGTAAGGACCTCGCTAAGTGATACACTGTCCACCCACTTTCCCTAATTAAGAAAAATCCAATTACCACACACAAGTGTAGACTGTAAATACCACCCATCAGTCTTCAGGAGCTGGTTCAACTGGCAATATGTTCCCAAACCATCTGTACAGCAAAGGACTCATTAAAAAGGACTTGAAAATTTCTGTACTGGATTGCAGGACAGGAACTTGACTGAAAAGCATCAGCCTTGGAAATGGTCACAAAGCACCTCAGAATTACCCATGTTCTCATCTAGAAGAGTGATGTGCTCACTGAAGGGTTTCTAGCGTCTGAAGCAGAGTTTTCCTATAAGTTCTGTGGAGCAACCTCATAGATCGACCTTCTCCCCACAATGCCCAAGAGAAGATGAGATGAAAAAAGCTCCTGGAGAGGTGGGAATGTAGAGCAGCACTGCAGAACACACAGAACCCACAGAGCTGCTAGAGGGGAACAGGGCAAACAAGGGCTCATCCCTGGAGGTGATGTGATGCCACACCTTGGAAATCAGGCTTCTAAAATGAGACTTACAGGGGCAGAAGCCATGGGAAGGAACAGATCTCCAACATAAATTAAGATCTGGGGGAAAATGCAGGGACTGCCAGTGCAATGAAGAATATACAAAACTCTTGAAAAAAAAATAGCTGTGGAAGAAGAGATCCTCTTAAATAATTAAAGCAAGCCCTCCACTCCTTGCTACAATGCAAATCAAATTCAGGGCTCAGAGCAGAACTGGGCTTTATCTCCTCTCTTACTTCCATTCCTGAAGTTCAAGAACATTGCAATATGATGGTAAAATTATTCTGCATTGATCAAAAGAATCTTCGGAAGGAGGACTACTACAGAAATTTAGATCCTCCACCCCTAGAATACAGTAAGAGCTGCCATACCTGCCATAGATTACTCTAAGAACAAAAAGAAAATAATTAAAGTCTGCTTTATTAAACAGGCAGACTTAAAATTTCTTTTTAAATTTCTCTTTAGTCATTAAAAACAGCATAAAGGAGGAAAATTACACTGAAAGGTAAAACATCCAGTAAGGCTGACAGAGACAGCAACAGCAAGACTGACAAGCAAATTTCTAAATGTAAGAGATGATACCAAAGGGACTATAGGAGACTTAGGTAATCAAAACGATTCAGAAGACTGGATACTAAAAGAAAAAAAGGGGTGAGTGGTCATATATATTAATAAAAAAAAAAAAAGAAAGAAGAAAATGGAAAAATACAAGCTAATGGCAGGGCTAAAAGCAAAGGGTAGGAAAAAAGATACATCAGAAGGGAATTACAGGTAAAGTTGGGATATGGCCTTCTAGACAATGCATTATACTTTTACCAAAGTAGGAAACCAGAACACCAGGTGAGAAATCAGGCCTTAGGGAGTGAGAACTCCAGCGGACAGTGTCAGTGTAAGGTTGTTACTCAAAGGAAGGCTGCCGCAACTGCTGTTAGAGTCACGCTGCAGGGATTTGTACAAAGCAGGGAAGGTCTGAACAAAGGCATGCAAAATAGAGATAAAATGCATCACCTTGTTCTGGCCAGCTGAAAAAAAATCAATGAAAGTTAGAGAAGAAACCGATCAACTTCCATACAAATTTACATTATAAACCCTTTTTTGATTGTGAATAAACGCTACAATCTGTCCTGCAAACTCTGTTTTCCAAGGGTGTGTGAACACACCGTAGTGGTGGGTCAGATCTCATGGAAGCTCATGCCACACAGAGGCAGGATCCTCTTGCCCCACACTGTGGCCGTGACCACTGTGTGAGTCTCCTAAAAACATTCACATCATGCCAAATACAAACGTGTTCTCCCTGGGGTTTATCTCCTAGATCAGGAAAAAAGATCCTCTACAAGCCATGGGATTTGCAAAGAACCGAGGAACCCAGCAAGGGAAAACACAAAATTAAGAAGAAGTGTTTCAAACACCAAATTTTCATGTCCTGATTTACTGATTTATGTAGTGGACAAAAAAGTCATTCACCAATGCCCTCTACTCCCTGTCTGCATAGCTCAGTACAAGCAAATAATACCAATCAAGGTGATTGTTAAACTAATCTTGCAATGTTGATGGTGGAAGCCATGCTTGTCTTACAAGGGTTAGCTTAATTTCCTTTAAAATCTGAACACAATTCACTTCCTTTGAATACTACAAGTGTATTTCATCGAAGGGCTGAATTCTAACCAACTGAAATTTAAAAAGTACTTGTCCTGCACACAGGATTCAGCCCTGCTACAGCTCACCCAGTCCTCACCAGAACAGGGGTGAAGGCCAGGGACACAAAGAGGCTGGGTGTGAGCAGTGGGTCAGTCCCTGTGTGCTCCATCCCCAGATCACCCCTCAGGGCACAAATGCTTATCAGTCAGCTCTCCCTGCCCGTGTGCTGCCTGTCAGGGATGAGCCGGGAGCGTGGCTGCAGCTCAGTGAGACAGGACTGGGAATGAATGGCTGCACCAGGCAGCCTGGACCAGAATTTATTTCCTTTGCTGCAAAGCACTAACTGTTCCTTCTACTGAAGAAAACAGACAATAATGGAAATCCTGCCACCACCTTAATTATAATATCTCCAGCTTGGTGCCAGATTAATGAGTAGCTGTGGAATAACATTTTTCAAGTTTGACTAATGATGATGTAGGTAATGGCTGAAGCATGAAGGGATCTGCACCCAGAAATGCTCTAGGTTTGGACAAATTTGTCCTATTACATCTGAAAATATGACGAAAAAGAAAACAAAATTTTGACTTGGGAATTGGGAAACTGATTTAAGGCATTTTATTTCCTTATGATGATCAGATATGGGAAACCACCACCACATAAATGAGAATATTTTTAACCTGAAAAATGCTATCATATCTTTCTACAAAAATGCAAATGGATTATTTAGGACAACAATAACCATACATAAATGTTCTCTATTTCTGTGCAAACAGTAAAATAAAGAGGTTGCTTCTGACACAATATTATAATTCTCTTTCACTTTTCTTTTCAGCAGCACCAGCTTCCACCAAAAAATGGAAACCTAATAGGAAAAAAGACTTCTGCATAAAATGAAGATACACACATATCTCTAAAGTAAAAAACAGAGAAAAATTACATTAAAAAGCTTTCCCATGTTCAAGGGACAAGTCCAACAAAACTAAGGAAGATTAACTGCTCCAAATACATCTGTGGTCAAGAACCAGGAAAGGAAATAAACAAATACTTCCAGCTCATCTCTATGCATCATAAAACAAATTAAATTAGGTTTTTGTTCACTGTGTTGTGCAAAAAGCAATTTTATCAAGAGTCACTGTAATAAAGTCAAGCTGCTTCCCAATCACTGCACAAACAACTTTTTCCTCAAAGGTTATCTTCCAAGGACATTTAAAATACAAATATATGTACATGAAGTTTATGCCTTTCATACCTAGCATGTTTACTTCAAATGTGTGCTGGGATACTAAATCTACCAATATTGTTGATATTATTCTGGTTTATACATTTTATTAAAACTAAAGCTGGAGGAATTCTCACTGGCATAAGACAAAGTACACCTTTTATGACTACCTACTGGCAGGATTAAAAGACATCTTGAAAAACAACCAATAAAGCTACAAATAGGAATTTTGTGTATTAGCCCACAGCTTCATAAATATAATGGAAGAGTGGATATGAAGCTGATATTTACATCTCTTCAATAAAGCCAGAATACCAGAAGTAGAGATTCTCTGACAGTGCTTAAAACACTTCAATTACAAGTTTTGCCAGTGACAGACTCCTTATGACTTGTTCCACATTCACATAAGGAAGATGCAAAGTTTGGCCTTTTCCCCAGAGAACACCACTTTTAAATGTTTGCTTTATTCTCTGTGTAGATACATTTCATATTTGTTAAGTCCACACTTTACCCTGGCAAGCTTTAAGTGCTTTTTTAGGTGTAGTAAGCAGGTTAAATAGTTGCCACATTTTCAAAAGAAGTGCAACGTAGATGCAGAAATACACGAGCAATTTTCTGGATGAAAGCTATGCTGCTGGAAATGAGTTGGCATAGATAGATAGATAGATAGATAAATATATAGATATATATATGACTGTAGGCAAGTAAGATTGATAGATCTATATTACGCTTTTGCATTTTGACAGTAGGATAGAAATATGCCAAATGATTTAGAGATCATAGGAAAAATGTATTTGCAAGAAAGGCTTGCAATAAAAACTTCTCTTCAACAGAAATCCTACCAAGCAAGGATGTCTGGGAAAAATATTCAATTACAAAGTTGAGGAGGGGGAAAAAGAAATTTAAAAACATGGAAGTGATTTACTGACCTCAGCACAGGCAATTAATTAACAGAAAGCAAGCTTTCCACCTAATTCAAGCTTCACTTTAAAAAGGATACATAAGTCCTATGGCAAGCATTTTTTTAACCAAAGCTGTTGCTGTGTTAACAATAGATGTTCTCAAATATGCTGGTTGTTGCCTCTGTATTTTACAGTAACAGCTGTTTAGAACAATAGTTGGAAAGCCAGGGCACGCACCTGGGATAGAAGAGCTGCTGGACTCTGCACCTGACACTCCACTGCAGCTCAGCAGTCCCACCACGAGTTCATGCCCAGGTGTGATTATCTGTTCAGCTCTCAACTGAGGGCCTGGGCACCAACCCACAGGGATAAAGGGCACTCAGCTTTCTGCAGAAACAGATTTGTGTCACCCTACTTTCTCACAGGCAAACAGCACTGGATTGCTTCTCACACTGGCAATAAAACACATTTCCTGGGAACAGACGACCTGGTCTGACACCTCAGGTCAATGATCCTGCTCTTCTGATCCCATCAACTTGCAAAGGTGGGCCCAGGTGCACACGCCACCACTGGAGCACTCCTCCCAGAATTATTAAATTGTTCTTATAGTTTGTTTTTGTTTCAATTATTAAACTGTTCTTATCTTCACCCATGAGTTTTACTTCTTCTACACCCAATTCTCCTCCCTAGTGGGGTGACAGGAAGGACAAGAGCAGTGAGTGGCTGCATGGTGTTTGTCATCCAGGGTTAATCCACAACAATACCAATTCCTGAAAAATTTTTAAGTAAGAGGTGCACTTTTTGTATTTTTTTTATGGGTGAATGGCACAGACTTAGGCAGATAGAACAAAGACCTAATAAATACATAAGTTTAAATTATGCAATTACAACAAACATTCCTAACTACAGTATTGATATTATCAATGGGATACTTTGGAAGTGTTCGAGAATGTAACGGGTTTACCCTAATGATACAAAAATGGACAAGCACACATTTATGCCAGCTCAAGACAGAGCTGCCTTGGGTTCAGCTTGTGTGAATCAGCACAACTCAATCTCTCATCCATCCTGTGCACACCCTGGCTGCAGCCTGTCTCCGTTAGATGGACACTGGGAGTGAAGACAAAGCTTCTCCCACGTTCAGAGAAGTTCCAACACATTACAGGTTCCAGTTTCCAAGGTCTGCACACATCTTCTGCTCTCTGCTTCTACATCCTATTATGGCGCAAGTGTATATTTTTCCTTCAAACCCAACTTTAGAGGGAGAGGTTTAACTTCCATGAAAACACTATAAATACAGTATCACAAACTGCATTAGATCACCACTAATAGCTGGTCTTACTACAGAACAGACAAAACAATAAGTTAGAAATCACTCAGTTTTAAAACAACGACAAATATCCCCACAACCTTTAAAGTCCAAAAATTCATCACTTAAAAGCGAGGATTTCAAAGCACAGGCAGTAATCACACAGTGTCTCAGGAAAATGTGGTACACCTTTTTTTCTCTCATGCACACAAAGTGAGAGCTCTGCCTCCACTGCCAAAGCATTTTTGTGACAGCTGAAGTCGGTGAATCCTTTGAGTAACACCCAGCCTGAGTGAAATTGAGTGTCACAGGCTTTGACCTTCACCAATGCCTCTCCTCTAATTAAGAAAGCCTGGTACTGGGAAGCAGAAAGAATTGTTTTGTTTGCAAGAAAAAGACAATTCCGTCTGTCTCTCCTGAAAGAGGAGCATTTTCACACATCTCTACATCTGGCAGAATAAGCCGAACAAAGAGCAGTGTTTGTAAGATAATTGAAATTTATGGTTACAAGCAGAGACAGACAAAGGTTAAAGACATAATTTTAACAATACGTTGTACTTCACATACAAAACCAAGGGTGACACCCTGTCATCTGTTCACAGCAATCTCTGTCTCCTCCCAGACTGAGCAAACAACCAAACCCTGTAAATGTATTGCTGCTAAAAACACAGGAGTGAGTACAGCAACACAGTATTTCCATCGGTTAATAACACATTTGCTCTGTGGTGACCCACTTTCAAATCACCTTGGGATATGCAGGAAAGGATTTTAGTTGTAGACTGCTAACAAATGAAAAAATAAAGATTAAATGAAAATTTGAGTCCTCTTTTTGTTTGTGCAAAAAGTAATTACCCAGCCGAAGAGACAAATAAAATTATCACGCACCAGTTACAAGTTCACTTATAACTAATGGAAAAGGTCTAAGGTTGGAAGCTTTAGTGTTGATTTCCCTTAAAACTGAGGATAATGGCTCTGTGTATTCAGCCAAGGCTGGAATTCACCCGATGATGAAAGACCTGTCCAGAGTTTCCCAGCTAAGCACAAGTGAAGGCTAGAAGGTATCCCCACAGATTACAAAGAATTATTTCAACATTCACAGTATTTAAATTAGTAACCACTGAAAAAAGCCCAGCAATCAGGTGCCAAGACTGAGTACTCCTCAGGATGCCTTTTCTTCCCTTTCTTCTCCCTTCACAGTATCACAATAAGCAGAGAGAAAGTGCCCTTCAACTGAATTAGGAATAACTTGCTTAACATCAGAAGCAGAACAGGATACAGGTTTTGATTAGATACAAAACTACCTAAAGGTACAGGCTAAGCGGTAGCAAAAATCAGTAACCCTGTGAACAAAATGTTCAATTAACATTAAAAACAATGCATGTGTTAAGAGTTTGAGCTAAATTAATCAGTCACTTCTTCCATTTCAAATCTGTATTTGCATATGTAAACATTGCAGCACTCACAGATTTTATCTGAAATAAAATGAGAAATCGGGCAATTTCCCTCTAGAGGGACAGATGTTTAAGTTGATCTTGTGATTTTTCACAGATGTTCCTCTCCTAGTATATTTTAAGTGGGATTTTTATCTCAGTTCTGAAAAATCCATGTTCCCATGCCAAGGGGAGGTGCTATAGGCCGTGTGCACATTTTGTGATACCTGCACAAGCAGCCAGAACCAGGAGGAAAGGACTTCTGCACCCACACGTACCCACAGCAGGTTCCCAGTGGGACATGCCCCACCTTGGCTGCTGCAGCTTTCCTGTGGTAACTAAGGACACAACCAACTGATCTTCTCCATGAAGAGTGAAAACTGTGGGATTTATTACAAATATCAAAAAATACCATGAGGTCCCAGAGCACAGGGTTTCCTTGTTCTGAGCATTGCACAGTCCTCAGCAAGGAACTTGCACCTGCCTCGGGAGCTTCCAGGATAAAAAGATAAGGCTAAAAGCTGGCAGTGTCCCTGCTGGTGTTCCCACACTGGCACAGACGGAGAAAGGACACATTCTTGGAGGTTCCAGATTGCTGACAAACATGCTTAATGCCAAAATCAGAGCCATTGCTAATTAGCCACACACAGCCCTCCCTCACTGCTCTTGCACCCGAAAGAAGAAAAGAAAATGATATTTTGAAACATGATAGAACAGAAGGAGTAGAACAGGCTTCTTCCTGAAAGTCCAAAATGAGGGACAGGAAATAGAGGGAGAATGTGAAAACCTCTCCAAACCACCTCTTAAAACAAACAAACAAACAAATAATGTCAAAGGGCAGCCTTGTACATTTTCCTTAAATCAGCTCCTTCCCAGACAGGGGACAAGGTCAGTGGGGGGGCTGTTGCAGTCTTTGAGCCTTTAGCAAGGCCTCCATGGAGAGAAAATGCATAGTCATGTACTAAACTCTACTTCCTAAGACCCTCTGTTATCTCCCTGTTACACTATTGGCTACATTCCAGAAATCCCAAGGCTATAGGTCAAATCACCAAGACCTCAGACTATTGGCTAGTTCTCCCAATCCTACCTAACCCTATAAAAATCCCTACCTCTGCCCAGTTCAGCAGAAGACGCCGCTCCTGGACCCCTTCACGGAACCCCCAATAAAGACTTCGTGGAATGCGCCGCTCAGCTCTTCTCGTCTCTTCACCCCTGAGCTAGCAAAGCGACTACCTGGCAAGCTGTGAGCTGAAATCACTCAGAGCTGAAATCACTAAAAGAGCTGAACTGCCTGTAGCCTCAGGCTGAGCCTCCCAGGATTAGTCCCGCAGCTAGGGCGTCTGCCGGGGATCTCCAGGACAAGAGCCTCTCCCGGGACCGGGACCTCGCTATCCGGGCAATCTAAAGCGGTACCGGGGGTCTGACTGCCTCCCAGGCAGGCCACCCAGGCAAGGCGGGCAACCCCCGGTCACCGTTTTAGGGGGCCACACTCCTCCAGTGTCAAGTTTATCCTGCAGGGCACCTGTCATTCAAAGTCTTCCTGAAACCACAGACATTCCCCTGCCGGGCAGGTTAAAAGAACAGAGTGAAACCAAGCAGTGAGAGTATCCTACAAACCACACTTCCAAATAGCTACTTCACAGCATTTTTAGAGACTGTTTCACTTGCAGAGATATTAATCGGAAATACTATTACCTAAAGTTAACAGCAGGCCATGAGCAGAGAATGGGCAGCACAGCTTTCAGGGAAGGGAACCCAAAAGATGATTTTGTTGGCTCGTCTTTGCCTTACCAGCTCCCAAGCTCCACAGGAGACAGAACAGGAGCCCAGTAAGACATCAAGACAGAGACACAGGCAGGAAAAGCTACTACAAATCTGAGAGAAATAAAAATGTGCACTTCCTAAGAGGAAGTTCAAGAATGAAGAATAGGTGTCTGCTATAGTGCATTTCAGACTGTCTGTAGCCTGCTGTGCAGGCAGAAGCAAAGCAGCCTGGGCCAGACGGTCCCATTTCATCTCCTGCAGGTGTCTGGAGAAAGGAAATGAGGGACTGAGGAGTCACTAAAAACAGACTGGGGAAAGACATTTTAGAGTGACACCATTCCTGTCCTTGCCAGCTTGGCATGAGCAAGCGAGCAATGGTACTTGAAGGAAGCAGAGAAAATAGAGCAGCTTTCCTACAGCCCAATTTCTTGCCTACGAAATTCCAGGCTCCAGCACTGTGTGACCAACTTGGTATTTCACAGTCATACATCACCTTCTACACAAAACTGTAGTAAATTTGATAAAAAATTTTAAATGAGAACACAGAAGAGTGAAAAGTACATACAGCTTCAAAATCACATTTCTCTGCTTCTTTTTCTAAACCTTCTCTCTTGCAACATCAGGAATGGGCCAGGAAATTGGAGACAAGGTGAAGTGAGGATGGAGAATGGTGGAAGGAACTCAGGAGACAGATTAAATGTTTCAGAATCTAGACCTACACACCTGTAAAAACTGTGAGATCATCTCAGCAGCTAATTGTAGGCAGAGCAGCTGTACACAGAGGCTTAGGGAGCTAAATAACCTTTGCAAGTTGTCTTGTTGACAAAAGTAGGTAGCAGTAACATGGATACCTAAAACCTGTTAGAAAACAGACATGATCTGTATTTTCATCAGTATCCGTTTACAACCACACATAAGCACTTGTCAGAGCAGTCACCACCTTTTCTTGGAGTCCTGTTGGAAGTTGAACTGGAAAACCAGTGCCTGGGAGAAAAGGAATGAGGTATACTTTTATTTCTTCTTTCTAATGCAACTAGCACAGCTCTTCCAAAGAAGAGCTTTTCTCAACTACCATTTCAAATTTTTTCAGATAAAGAAATAGAAGGGGAAAATGTTGGTGGACACAAGTTCTACAAGGGCTTCTGCTTCCCAGAGTTCACCTGAAAAAGTTAATTCCCCTCCAACTTATTAGCACCACCTTTGGCTTTTAAAAATAATGTTTTCCTCTCAAGTCTATAATCTCATTTAACCTGGCAGTGAGGTTCCAGCATGAAGTTTATCACATCAGGATTCTGCTATCCTGGCAACACCCTGACAGAGACACAAATATCAAGCAAGAGACAAGAAGTAATTACTGGAAAAGCAATCTGTGTTTAGAGAGATGAGTTTTAGATGGGGAATCTTCATGCAGGGCAAGGCATCTCTCGCTCCAGCCTTAAAAACTGTTCTAAGAACCAAATTTTGTTTGTTTTCTTCCCCTCTGCATAGACTGTAGCAGATGCATTGCAATTTAGGAACTGGCAGCCTGAAATTATTTATTTGGGGAATCTACTGCCCACTCCTTGAGGACAGTCCTTCAGCACAGCTGCAGAGCTTGAGGAGAGCTCCCAGGCAACAGCACCTGGAAGCATTCACCAGCTACTACCACCTTCATCAGCATCTCCCCTCCAGCCTCTGGACCAGGGTGTGAGTGATAATAATTAATGGGTTTGACACAGATTCCAGGTGTGAACTGTCCAGGACACCTTGGGCACATAGGGGGGTAGCAGGGCTGCCTGGAATGACAACCATCCTGGAGCAAAGGCTGTTTAAAATACCCACCCTACTGGAAACTGAAGCATTACCATCCTGCCTTTCCCAGGCTCAGGTGTTCAGGAGGACAAGCAGGGGAGAAGGTATTCAGGACAAGAACCAAGGGCTCTTAGGCAGCCCTGGACTAGGGCTGTCATAAGCAGTCAAAGCAAACAGATAAATACATGAGAACCAAGCCTGCAGGATTTTCTCCTCTGGAGTTTTACAAAAATAATTCAGTTGTAATTGGAGAAGCTGGGATTCATGGAACATTTTCCTTTCCACCAGACAGATGAATCTATGATTTGTATTCTCTGATTTTAAATGAGATTCTCACCCATCTTCAGTGGATTTGATTGATACAGCACATGAGGCCACTCAGTAAAATGATACAGTGTAGATCAAAGGATGAAAGATAATTTTCCCTGAAATGTATGTAGCTAAGGGTAAGTTATGACTCTTTGTTTCACAGTTTATGGAACACAATTTCATTTAAAGCCTAAATCTGTCATTTCAGCATTGTTTATCAAAATGCATCCAATACCCTCTCCCCCAGAAGAATGGTGTCAAGTCAAAGGCAGAAAATCAAACCCATACAAAGACAGTATTTCAAATATTTAACCAGCTTGCAATTTGCATAAATATTATCCACATATGATGTATTTGATGCAAGCAAAAGTAATTCATCTGCAAGTTAAATATCCAGAGTGACAAAAGGTGCTGTAAAATTTATGACAGAGAGACTGCCTGATGTATACATAAAAATGCTATGAACTGCCTTCACCTGCTTTGTATCTATATTTCATCACTTTGGTTTTTGTCATGCAGGAGCTGAAGAATATTCCCAACAATGTTCATTTCTAATCTTCTTTCCTCATTACCTGTTTTCTTGGCTCACTGTCACTCTGGGAGTAGATTTTTCCTCAAAATTATTTCCCTGCAAAATTACTATGTGCAACGTAATTATAGCCACCCCATTTTGGATTTTATTTTTGGTTGGTTGTCTTTTTTTTTCATTACAGAAACACAAGGCTTCTTGATTCAAAACAGCCTTGCAAACAACCCTGGCACTTCCTCCCAGTAAAGTTGCATTAACCCCTATGAGTAAATGTTTACAAACTTAATAGGCTAAAGAGAATTTGGGAGAAATTCCCAAAAGGAAAGAATAGTCATAAGAAAACACATGGAAAGAGGAAGAGAGACGACAAAGATAAAACAAAATTCAAACTACCCTATGCTCATATTTTGATTTTTTTTCTTTAGTAAAATTTTCAGTGTGAATTTAATTAAGACACCTTTCTAGAGAGCAGTAAGTTTATGTCAATCACTTCAGCCCTGGTATCACTGAAAGGGAAATCACACACCAAGTCTGTCTTCTGTTATCCCTGTGGATCCTTCAGAATTACTTTTGTGTCAGCCTGGAGCTGTTCCACTAACACATGCGGCAGGTCACAGATGAAGGATGATTGAAGTCACTCATGCTTTGATCCCTCCTTAAGAGCAGCCCCAGGGGATGCCTTGGCTCTGGTCAGGATATTTCCATGGCTGTTGGATTTGTTGTGCCTTGGCAGAATCGTACCTGCAAGGCTATGAGAATACATGATGTCATCACAGGTTACAGGTACCTACTACAGCACCATGGCAATGTATTATCAAAAATGTGGTGTGATCTGATCTTGTCCTGCCACCAATTTAAAAAAAAAATAAGAAAATCTCTCACTGGATCAGTCACCCCCAATGGACAACAGCTAAGGGAGCAGGATTCAGCGGCCTCTCCCTCCACAGGAAAATCTGTTCTTTCACAACCCAGCTACACTCACAAATGTAACATATTCAGTTAAACCATATTCAAACATACTCATCTTAAAACATACTCATATTCACTTAAAACACTCAGAGAAGATGACATTAAGCAATTAAGTTATGCAGAAGCAGCATTAAGGATCTAATGGGATAGAGGACAGATGCTATAAAAAAAGTGCACTCACATTGTTAAGGCTCACAGGAATTCAAGGAGTGTACAGCACATTCTTGAACACATTCAGCTGCCAGCCTTGGGGGAAATGGCAGGCAAAGGCTCTGAATCGGGACATTGCCTCTCCTCAAGTAGAGGCTGCTCAGCCCTGGGAGCTGGAAAAGGGGAAAGCTGGGACTCGACCTCGGACACGGCGGTCTGGGTGTGAGCTCCTCCCTCACTATTACCCTCACCACTGTCTCCACTCCCCCTAAAGGCTTTCCATGGGGCTTTCGTGAGGAGGGAGGCATTTCAGAAAGTTTAGGCTGAGGCGCCTGAGGAGATGGAGTGCAAAGAGAAACTCTGCCTGCTCTTCCCAGCAACGGACATGTGCTCTGGAAGAGCTGTGCAGGGTAAGGGATGCACTAAGGTTCTTTGTGCAACAGCTGCCAAGGAACACTGACCCTGTCCAGAGGAATTCTTTGCATTAAACACCAGCATCTGGACAGGAACAGGTCGTGCTGGTCTCAGAAGGAAGGACAGATACACATACCAGAGTTCGCGTGCCACTCAAGACAGGTAACACTGCCCTCAGATGGGACACACTGTGTTCAATTTAATTAAGTTTCAGGAAGGGTAGAGATAAAGAGAGGAACTCGGGCACCAGCCTGTGTCATTTCCCTCTGCTTCAGCACCATGGCCCTTTCTCCTTTCCATAAAAAACACACAATTCCCTGGCTGAAGCATGAAAAGACTGAACAAGCTCCACACAGAGCCACAAGAAACACACTGCCTTTGCAAGAAACTTTTGAGGGGAAAAAAAATAATAATTTTAGATTCACTAAAATACTGTGATTAGTCTATTTGCAGACTCTCTTGCCCTACAAGGCAGCCTGCAGGGCAGTCAGCAATCAAGGCAAGGTATTTAGGCAAGATATACCAGAAAACAGGATTTCTCTTCTAACATAATTCATCAATGGAAACAAATTCATGTTATTACCAAGCATAAAACCCTGCACGAAGCTATAAAAGCAGGGCTTTTGTTCTGCTACACAGGAGGAGAACCAGGGTTGCTTGTTACCCTGTGAGAAATGCCTACAGGAATCCTGCAGGAGGTTTCGTTAACAATACACTACTTTAACTATCAGCAGAGGGACTTCATTTTAAATTTCCACTTAATAGGTTTGCCAGATTTTATAATCGGCTAAAAAATAGTCATAAATTGCCATAGCTCATTCAGCTACTTAAACTAGACAGAAAATTTCCCCTTTTTATAGTTTAACAGCAATGCATAAATAATTAAATCTAAGTCAAACCAAAATTAAAGCAGGGTAAGAGATGCACAGATTTTCACCCTTCTGCCCAATTTCTACTGATGGAAACATCACAAGGGATTCCTTTCTGTGGACAGAAAAGGCAGCCATACTTCCAGGCATCACTTATTTTTGGTGTGGAGCCACATCAGTTTGAAGTCTGAAGTGTTGGGTAACATTTGAGAGTCCCTCCCCCATCATTTCAGCTAAATCCCAGTTGCTTGGTTATGTGCAACTTCTCACCTGCAGCCCTGCAGAATCCCCACCAGCAGGCAGGAGTGGTGGGATCAGTGAGCTGCCCAGAAACACAAAATCCCTGCAAAGCCCTGGAGGAAGTGCCTGGTGGGCTGTGCTCCTCTCCAAGGCAACCCAGCCCTGCCATAACCACACTCCCCTCACAGCTTTAGCACCATTAATGGATCCTCCAATCCTCTATATTATCTGGAGTTCACATGCAATTTTTTTTTAACCCAAAACTTTCACCTTTCCTACGACCTTCAAGTATGTCAAAAAAAGGTGGAAGTTTTTTGGGGTTTATATAAAGACTTTGAGAACGTTCTCTTTTTTATAGCTGGAAAAGTGTTATGAATGCTTTTGGTTTCATTTCAAATATCAGATTAGTCCTATCTACTGAAATTATCATGTAGCTGTGCTAAAAAGTTAAAAACTAACAAAAATGAAACAAAACGAACAAAAAAACCTCTGTGTTTAATCATCTTCAACACATGCCAGAGGTTCAGGTCCAAGCTACCTTGCACAAAGGTTGACACAGTTCAGCTGGAGATTCCATATATATTTTGTCTAAAATCCCTGCTCTATTTCACATACTACACCATACAAATGTACATCTACATGGCAAGCATCAATCCATAAAATCATCATTATCTGTCACTCAGTATCCTCTGATGTTCAAGCAAAGCCATTTACCTTTTCTTCTTACAACAGCAGGCTGTACTTGCCAGCATGAGCATCTACACCACACCTGACAATAAATGGGAGCCCCTCCTGGGAAAACCAGTGATCTAATTGAAACAAGCAGGCTGTCTTGAAAAACATTTATTATTCACTGTGGCTCCATTACTGCTGCATGGCACAGAAGTGATCCCATTGAAAAGGTTACTGTCAGAGGAGTAAGGAATCTCTTTGCCACTACAGGAAGGTCAACAACTAAGACTAGGACTGAGCAGACAGTCATTTACACAGACAGAGCTGGAGACAGAGCCACCACTAGAGCTTCACTTTGAATTATTCAGCAATCCTTTTGTTCTTCTCCACAGAACTTGACAATAGTTTGCATATTTTTAAATTGCCCTGATAAGGCCATGAGAAATGTTCTCCTGATAAAAGTGCAGAATACAAATTGGTGCTGGATTTACTTAACTGCCCACAATAGATCATCTTGGCATGCTTTTCCCCTTAAACAACCAAACAGAGTGGAAAAAAAGCAAGCAGTGTTTCATTTCCAAGTGTGTATCACACAAATGTTTCTGTTCCAAGATAAAACATGAGACTAAGAAAAGGACAGCCCTAGCAGGAAACCTTTTCCTATGTGCAAATGCATGTATTAAAAAAAAATTAAAAAGCAAAGTGATCTCATCTCTTACATTAATTCTTACAATAATTAAGAGATGAGAACACCCTCTAACAAATATTGGATGAAACTGTTCAAGATGGGGAAATAAGAATCTGGAAGGAGGGTAACTACACCTTCCTTCCCCAAACTCCATCTGGATCCAAATAAATTTTGAGGTCTCTACACAAAATGCTTCCTTTCAGACAGGGCATGACACAGGATGTGAAGGATCTTTCCTGGAACCTTTCCAGCTCACACTCATTTCCAGTAGCCAGGATTACTGCAGGAGAAAGCCAACATAACTTGAAGGGGGTAGGTTTTCAGCATGATGATGTTCCCTCTGTCTCTGGCCTCTCTCCCCCACATTCCAGTTTCCCAAAGCTGTCCTCAGGTGAGCAGGCTGCATCACCTGCATGAACTGCACAAGGTAGATCCAAGCTCGGAATTCACTGTTTTCACCCTTACCAAATTTGTGAAAATGTTGTCAGTGGTGCATTGACTTTAATTCCCAGGAAAGACCAATTTCCCTAGATTAACCTGTGAAAGCAGAGAGTAGAGAGAGGGGAAACCTAACATCTTTGAAAGGGATAACACCTAATCGACTAACTTTCTGATAATTAATTAAAATGTTACCACTTCTCTAATTGAACGTATTCCCCAGAACCTTCCATTTTTTTTTTCCATTACATTAATCTTTAAAGGATACCTGCTACAGATTATTCCTTTCAAACACAATCTTCCTGACAAAGAAAGCCAAGAATGCTGGCAAGGTCAAATGCCCAGCTAAACCCCAGTGAGAGCAGGCAACCAGTGATTAGAGTATTTGGTAAGATTTAGAAAATGTCAAACTGATAAATTATGGCTTTCCAGATTTAAGGCAGAGCACATGCAGCGTAGTACACAAGTCAATACCTCCCCATGAATAATGTATTTGCCTTGTGAGGTGGTCCACATGCAGCCTGTTAGTTCTCTCCCACCTCACAGGAATTAACTTAAACAAACAAGCTTTAGGTAGGATCTATTGATACAAAACACAGAAGAAAGGGGGTGTATCTTCTCTAGGTGACAGTTGTTCCATAACACCTCAATCCTCTCCCCCCCCTTTTCTTGTTTGGGTGACTTTCAAAGATTTTACCACTTGTTATTAACAGTGTCTTTAAATATACACTTAATATAAGTATATTTTGACTCCTTCTCAGAAGCATAGAATCCATCACAACATTAATTCATAATCACGAGAACATTGAATAAATATTTTTCACAAGCATAAATTATTTCTGCAGATAGTGCAGTACAGGAGTTGACTGTGGCTGTCCGGTACAGAACTGGGCTGGGAGTTCACCTGAGAGCTCTTGGCATGGCCAAGCTCATCACGAACTTCAGCATCTTGTTACAGCAAAGCCTTATTATTCTTTATCCGGCATTCCCTGCTTGGGTAAACATAGCCAGGCTACATTTTCCAAGCCAATTACTGCCCATCTTCATTGTTTTAAAATAATCCTTACCCACAGAGAGATTTCAATGAGTCAGAAATTAATAAACAGAAAGAAGTGACAAGTAGTGTTTGCTAATGGCACATCTCCAGCCACAGCAGGGATTCAACCCTTGCTGGCACCTTCAGCTGTTAAACAGTATATATTAAAGAAAAATACAACTAAACATCAGGAAACTAGATGAAGATTCATATTAACTAAACAAGTTACGCTACCTACACATTTTCTCAAAAATGAGTAATAATTCTGCAACAAGGTGCACAGGAATGGACATTTTTTTTCCTCAACCAACATGCCATTTTGAATTTACAACGAAACAATATACATCTTGACACAGTGTCAGAGCCACAGCCAACTCCTGGAATCATCTGAGAGTGGGCTGTTCCCCAGAGGAGATCAGGGATACAGCTTAGAACAGATGCTCTATGGTGTGGAGATCCTGAAAGGCTTTCCCTAAGTTAGGGTGACACAAGAGGCTTCTCTCACAGCATAACCTTGTTCTGTTATGCCAGTGTACCCTATCTGTTCCCTCGGTCGGCCCCATGCCCCCTTCCTGTCCCTCAGTCCTTCAGTCACTCCCACCCTGTTTCCCCATTTGCTCCCCTACCCTAAACCCCCCTGTGTGCTGTCTCCTTCCCCCAATAACTGGTCACTGACGCTCTCCCTGCCCCGAGCACCCCGATACTTGAACCTGGACCCTCACCATGAGGCCTGCCTCTGCCTCCAGCCTTTTTCCTGCCTCTGCCCTTGACCCTGGACTACCCCCACACGTGGCTGGAATAAACATCTCTGTGGAATCCATGCAAAGGCCTTTCCTGCCCCTTTACCACCGACCCAGAACAGCAGCTCGCCAGGCCACAACACCATGGCATGGGTGTAACAGGTGCAAGCAGAGGCAAGGATGAGGGAGAGATCCTTCGTGTAGTTTCCAAAAAGGTTTATTCCTCAGGAGGGTCCAGAGATGAAACACATAGAACACTGGTGTGCAGGGACTTTTATATAGGGGAGGTTCAAGGGAAAGGTACAAATTTCCAAATAGGGAGAGAACTGGGGAAGAGTGCAAGGTGGGGTATGCAACACACAAACCAATAAGATAACACAAAGGAGGGGAATAATTCCAAACAACCAAAGGGGCCTCCAAGATTAGGGGATTTCCAAAGGGGATTTCCAATCAGGGGGTTGGCACAAGGTGGGATTGACAGAACTTGCGGGAACAAGGGGCAGGTACCAGGTTGGATTGACAGCTTGGGAGGAGGGTACTAACTGGGAATGAAGCGTTAACACAGGGATATCAGAACAAATCATTGAGACCCAGACACCACAACAGATCTACATCTTTACATCACCAGGTTCACCCACTGACAGCCTGCCTGCCTTGATGTTGGGCATCTGCTTTGATTTAGCAGTTTAGCCCCTCTAAACCCAAAGCCTGCAGCCATGAACAGCTCCATGAACAGGAGCCAGTGGAAACAGCAGCTTATGGACCCCAACCTGTGTGGTGGTGAGGGAAGCTGAGCACCAGCAAATGCATTACCATAAGTAGTTCCAAAGGAGTTCATGTCTTCAGTTTACTGCAACTCCAAAACAAAACACCAAACATACTATTTCAAGGAACTGTGGATGCAGCTTCACAGAACCGGTATTAATTCAATAAACAACAACAACAAAAAACATCAAAAACACCAACACAAACAAAAACCAACAAGAACCAAAAAACCCCACAGTTATTTGTTTCCTTTTCCAAACTTTAAGGAAATAGGTCTTCCATCTGTGCTCTGTGTACTGAATATGCTTGTTCAGCAATGGTTTAATGGGGAAACCTGTACAAACTTTTGAACTGTGATTATGGTGGTGCATTCAAGTTTTCAGTCACTGGTGGAGTTTATGGTCCCTGTACATGTCACAAAATATATGGCTTGTCTTACACACACAAAGCACACACCATAACTGCAAACATTTGCCCGTGGGACAGACTGCTTTATGGCTTAATATGCTTATGGTTGTAATAAAATTTTTTTTAGGAGAAAGCAGTAAAACAAAATTTAGAGAGTAGAATAATGGGATAATTATGCTCTAAAACCAAATGGGCTTTCTTTATGTCACCATTTCATAAAGTCAAAACAATTTATTATAGCAGTACCTCAATAACCCCACTACCTATTGGTCAGCTGCCACTTCCATTATAAATTCTGCTTTTCAAGACCTTCATAGAGTGCAGCAATTCCAGCTTGTATTAAAATAAAACTTGCCATATCGACATATTATCAGCACAAATGCAGTTCTCCATACCTCAAATAGCTAAAATACATCTTTAGGATCAGGATGTATTTGGGGAGAGGGAGCCTGGTTTAGGAGGTTTGCTTCCAGGAACACAAGTGAACAATAAGATATTAGCTACAGAAATATCACAGTCTTTTCCAGGTTGCCAGTGTTTCTGGCATTGCAGGGATAAGGAATGGAACAGATCCTTAGGCTGGTTAAGGTAAAGCCCATGGAGCCAAAAGTAGGCGTGGTAGGGAAGAAAGGAAGCCCAGTTATTTATGTACTGGGAATAATACTGTACCATGTATTTTAGAGCTTAGACAGGGAGGCCATGGCCTGAATTTCCCATACATGCAAAATTTTTACTTACTAGAAGTTGAGGAATTGAGAGCAGTTTCTTAAGTAAAGGAGGAGACAAATGAAGCAGAAAAAAATACTTAAAAGCAACAATAGGCTCTCAGCTCTATACCAGAATCCTCATATAAACAGTAATCTCATAAAAATTAATAACAGACATTTTTTCAAGAGAGTGTTAGGAGCATTCCATAACACTTAGCATGCAAATGAGACAGCAGTAACACAGGCATTCAGGCTGAACATTTGATAAGTTCCAAGTTTTTGAAATGAGCCCTACAGAAACAGATACTGTCATTTCTCATTCCTCCAATTGTTCCTTGCTCCTGCTTCCTTTAGAAGCAGCTGGAGGTTCAAAGTTGGCTCTGGGATGCCTCCCTCAGCACAATCCTTCCCTCTGCTCTTCTCATTTGGGCAGGAGCAGCCCAGCCCCAGGCCAGCCACAGATAACCAGCCTTGGGATGGCATAATCCAAATTGCCCCCCAGTGCTGGGAGCCCCGTGCTGGCCCTGCTGCTGGGGGAAGATGCCGCTGGTGATTTTGTGCCAGCCAAATGGTCCAGCCACCAACTGAGCTGCCCATCTGAGAGCCAGAAGCAATCCTACAGTCAGGGAGGGAATCCCTTCCCAGGATCCAGCAACAAAGAAGAGGCTTCATGATTCCATTTTAGCAAAACAATTTGCAAGTCTGTTCCACATATTACCTGCAACCTTGTGCATGCTTCTTGTGCCTGGCTATTAAAACTGAGTTGGCACTCAGCACCTCCAGTATTAATCAGAAATCAGTAGCACTGTCCTGCTGGAGACATTCTACAGAGAAGAATGGTACTACAGGGTCATCTAGAAAATCACTACTTCCTTCCCCATGCTGTGGCAAGACTGCAAGGAAGTCCACATCATCTAAACTTCCATATTAATTCTGAAGCTTTCCAATTTACCACTTATTCACATCAAATACAGATTAGTTTCTTTAATTGCCCTGTATAAATTCATAGCAGAAATGTTTGACTTGCCCAGAACAAATTGTCTGTCAGGATGTTTTGCAGCCAAGCAGATAGCTTAATTGGATATTTAACTTAGCTGCAGGCTTTGTTTCTTCATATTTCAAGTCTTATTCCTTAGTGTTTGCTGAATTATACATTCTGAACACATCTCTAGATTGTCTGACTTTAAGTGAGTGTTCTGTTATTCTTTGAAAATAAACATGTTTCCTTATTAGCTTCTAGCTCCTTGCCATTCCTACACGATTTTCTCATATTCCAAAAAACCCATGACAGGCAGATCCCTTTAGGACATGAAACACAAAGCATCTCTGCTGTCCCCGGTTAACATTTGCAGAATTACAATCTAGAAATATTTATTTGCACATGAGAAACGTCTCTGGCAGTGGAGCAGGGCACATCTGGATAGAGCACAGAGCAGAGGTCTAGCAAGTGCAGCTGAACTCAGCTGACAGAACAGGATACTGCCCAGAACTCCTACCTCTATGATTCCAGATTTCCTATGTCAAGAATGTTTATTTATGGCCACAAACATCCCTCTAGAGCTCAGAGGGTGCATCAGCTCTTCCACCTCCCCATTACAGCCACACATAGCCAGAACCACTGCACACCTTCACGTATAGGCAAGCCCAGGAAAATGGTGCAAGCCAATATTTCACCCTGTTTCTCTGACTTGCCCATAGAGCTTTCACCAAGAAAAGCAAATTGTCATTTCAGATCCCAGCCTCCTTTTCCCTTTGCTGCTCTCAGGGTTGAGAGGATGCAGTTTACTGGCAAATTATTAACCACCCCCAGTCCCTACAACACTCTACCACCCCAAGCTGCCAAACTCGGACTCAAGGCCCGTGTTATAATCAGAAGAGGAACCTCTGAAATGTCCTTGCTCCCACCAGATCCTTAACATTCTCCTGGTGAAGTTTTTCATATTTTTGTGTAATGATAAGCACATAAGAGAAAACAGAACATATACTCAAAATTTATATCCTGTAGCATATGGCAAATTGGATCAAGAGCTTAGTAAAGTGAATAAATTACAGAGATTGGGATGCTTCTGATTTTATTATCAACTTTGTCTTTGGGCATCTGTTCTCTTTGAAAGCTGCACAACTTTTGCTGATAATTGCCTTCCCTCCACCCATTTAACACAGTGTATGATTCCACTGTCTGACTGGATGTTTGAAAATAATTTTTCAACATCACTCATTCAGACAGTATTGATTTTCAATTGCATCTAATTGTGCATAACATTCAGAACCTGCGTGTAAGAAACTTCATATTCTGTGAGATGAGGTCAAAATAATAATGTTGAAAGTCCAGCAAGAGTCAGAAATCCCACTTCCATAAGTCTTATATGCACTTTAAGTACATATAAATACTTAGAAGTGCATATAATAATACTTTTAGTGCCCCAGGTAAAGCCCACCAGCTCACAGAGGTTCTCAGAATGACATCCTAGCCTTAGAACTCACACCTGGATTTACAGTCAAAGCAACACTGGTTCTGCCTAGGACAGTCTACTGAAATCCATCCAGGAGCTGAAAGCCATTTGCTGTGATGATTTTTTCATATTTATACCGTATTAGTAATGACAGGATAACTTCCATGACTATTTCATAATTTGCTTTTAAACAAGTTCTACTTCATATTTTTTTTTTACTTCATTACATGACAGAACTTGGCCTTTTTAAAGAAGTTAATTGCAATGCAATTTCTGATCTCTTCCTCAGGGTTGGAATACAGATTTCTGAGAATATAAATCAGTGTGGAATGAAACAAACCTGCTCTACAGAACAGGGTGCACAAGATGAACTGAATGTTCTGTTTAAGTATGAAGGCAACTTTAATTTAGCTGTGAAGCTATGTTGTATCCTGCTTTGACAAAAGGGGTGCACTGCACACAGTACATCACTCAAAATGCCCATGTGGTTAGAGCAGAAGCAGCAATGTGTTATCACTTCAAAAGCTTCTGATGAAGAGAAACAGTCTTTTGACTAAGCTTTGATAAAAATTAATAATGAACACCTACTGAAACCAAGACAGAGAACATTATACAGAGTAGATGGTGAATGACACTATATATACACACACACAGAGCTGAGATGCTGCTTTTCAAATAGTTAATGAATAATTAATGGTGCACTTGATGAAATGGATTTGCTTATTTTCATAATTTCCATACTGTCAAACTCTTTGCACCTACATCAAAAAGAAGGGACAGGAGAAGAAAATGGCAATTTGTTAGTTTGAAAGCCTGCTTCATTAATATTCAAGATCATCCATTTTAAAGCAGCCATTTACAAATCAAACAGTCAGTGTGTGCCATTTTGCATACCAGCAATATTATAATATGAGCAACATCAAATTTCAATTACAATCACATGAAGCCAAAATCAGCTCTCAAACAAAAGTAGGATAGGCGAACAAGAATGCTCTAAATTCTTACTGTAGGACTTGATAGAACTTTTGAGCTTTCTCTCTGCTCAAAGAAAATTATTCCTTTGTTCCCACAGGCCAACATGAACAATGTATTTGGTTAACCTAAACGGATCTGATTCTTTTCCTCTTTACACCACTTCCGTATCAAATGAAAGGAAGTAAACTAACAGAAAAGGAACTCAGCAGCCTGGCAAATGCTTTTGTTCATGTTCTCCGACATACCCTTGGCAGATTTTACCCTACGTACTTTAGCAATAAAATGAGACTACTTAAAATATTTATAACACATAAAATATTTCTATACAATCCTGACCTTAAGTATTGGACACAAATGCACAGATAAATTTTTCTTGTAGGTAGAAATTCAGGAATAAGTGTCCCCAATTCAGAGTGAAACTTTTAAACTTTTGCTTTTCTTTTAGTGTACATCCTTAAAACTGTAGGTAGAAGAAAAATCAGATTCTCACCCTTGGGGGGTTATTAATTGTGCAGAAACTTTAGTGGTGATGTTGCACATGACAACAAAGCCAGCTTAGTTTACATCAAGCTCTGCACAGAACCAGGACTGTGGCCTCAGTAGTTCCTGACCTGTTGTGTGATAGGGGCAGGGCAGCAGCTGTAGGAAAGGAAACCTGCAGTGGCAGCCTCAAATCCTACTCCTCCAAGTATCTCCCAGTACACGTTATTGCTTGGTGCTCAGGCTGCTCTCTCCTCCGTCCTCTCCTCCTGCTAAGCCTCTACTTTTGTTCTTTAGGCACCTCCAAGGAAAAGGCTACAGTGAAAGCCACTCCAGAGCATCTTAGCTTGATGTCATTGCAGTAGCTGTGATCTGTTTGCTTTTCCAACCTGTAGGAAAGCTGATAAATGCTATTATCACATCATTTCAGCAGACAGGCTCCTAAGCATATCCTGTCTCTCAATCTGGCCACAGAAATACCCATCACAAGTGTTTTGTAGAAATATTGGTAATTAGTAAACAAAGAATCACCATAATAAGCTAAGCCTAAGTACTGGTAGCTCTTCATTTAGTTTAACCTGTTTTCCAGCATTGACAGTAAAGACAGAGAAGCATGCTTAGATAAGGGAATAAGACTAAAGATCTCTCCTTAAATTCAGGTAAGAAAACACAGTGCTTTGTACCTTGTAAATAGAAGTGAGTTTTTCCTCCCAGCAAGATTCTGCCAGAGTTTGGTAGGAGTTCCAAGTCAGTTATAGTCTTCTCTGAAACTAGAAAAAAAATTATTTGAAACAATTGCAAGCTATCACAAAGTCATATAGATTTCAACTGCACAACAGAAAAAAAAATATCCCTGGGGCTCAAGCATATTTACTGAAGACATTAAACTAAAGTTTCTTCATTCAGAACTCCTGGATTGAGCCTAACCACCAGTGTTGAAAGTGCTGCCAAAGTACCACAGACAGGATCCAAAAAAAAAAACAAAAAAAAACCACCCCACAAAACCACAACACCACCACAGAAACAAAGTCATCCAATCTGCTTGGTGACATATGGAACCTTCTTTCCATGTGGATTTTGCCCAAAATGCACATGGCAGTAGCATTACAAATACAAATAATTAATGTGCTGCATGATCAGTAAACTTGCTTATTATCAGTTGATATTCCATCCAATCTATGCCATTACTAGAGTAAATTGAAAGCAGAATGAGCAAAGCAACTTATTAATTCTAGTAACAAACCAGTCACAGTTGGGAAGAAGCTTGGTGCTTCAGTTTCCAGCTTTGCCCACATTTTCCTGCTCAGGAAAACTGCTTTAACTCATGCATACAAGGAAATCAAACAGACCAATCCATTTCTACAGTGTAAAACACATCAGTTTCTGAACTGAGACTTCAGGAGGCCAAATCAGTGCATGCACTTGAAGATCCACACAGACACACCCACAACCAGGTAGGACAAGGTTGCAGTTAAATGAAGCTGAAGAATCAGAAGTTCTGGATACAGCAGTAAGTTTAGTGCCTAAAATGTTTGCAGAAGAGGATGGATTAAAACATGCACTCGGTTGGTAAAAGGCAAAAGGAATTTCTGGCCTCTGTGGCACAAAGGTGTAGCTGGGATTTGTGTTTTTGTAGGTACCAGCAGCTCCTGAAAGGTTTGGTGTGGAGAAGAGGCTTTGTAACACTGATGATGCACAAAAGAATTGACTCACACAGACAGCATTTACAGATCAGTAGCAGCAGGACAGAAATGCTAGCAGGTAGATCAGAGGGTTATTAGGAGGAAAAAAAACAACCAAAACTTTATTATAAAATACGTTCTAACCCAAACACTTCATTGCTGGCAGGAGGGAGATGCCTGGATATCACAACAAAGGACTCCGCTGTAGATGCTCAGCAAAGCCACCCACAGAGGCCACTGAACTGGAGCAAACTGACAAGCTGGAAGAGCAAAAGGGCAAAACAGTGCAGATCTGAGCCACAGAGACCAGGCACCCAGCTGGGAAGGCTGAGGGATCAAAGGTGCAATTAAAAGTCTGCAGACAGGAATAGAAATATTGACCAGTAAAGTTACACAGCTTCAAATGTAGAAACAGCAGGTAACTCCACAGACAGTGGGAGACGCATTAAGGTCAACCCAGTCAGGATTTCAATCAAGAGCAGCAAGGTAACACCTGGTCAGAGGCTGAGAGGGCATGAAAATTAATCTCTGAATGCTGTATAGGATCTAAGCTATTGAAAGAGGAAAATTCCGGTCCAAACTGGACCAACAAGACAGACTAGCAGGTACTGTAGACACTCTGCATCAAGAGACTTGGCTAACCCTGGGCAAATATTTTTATTAGATCAACGCCTGACTGATATTTACTACTTCAGATAAAGACCAGAATATTATGGGAGGACAGTTTTCTTCACTCAGCAAGTGCTGCTGACCCGGAAAGCATGTGGCCATCATTTGTGTACCTGAATTTTGTGTGGGTTAGCTTCTATTCCATTAAAAAAACCAAGCTGCCAACTGATTTTTGTTAATATTAGCAGTCCACACGTTTTATTAAAATCTCTCCCAGAAAGTTATTTAGTCCTCTTTTAACAATACAAGTGAAAAAATATAGTAGTGCCCTGATTTTTTCATCCTATGATGCCTTTTTCATGGATACAAATGTATTTTTCTTTCCATCTAATGTGAATTTGCTTGACTCTGGTTTCAGCTCCCTTTCCACACTCAGTTAAAAACATTGTGTATCTCTGCACTAATTTCCAGAGCTTTTTAATACCCAGTATTTTATCCCCATGAATGCCTTTTAATCAAGCAACTTGTCAATCTTCTTTTCATATACTAAGTAGATTGAATTCATATGTTTTTCAGTTGAAGACACAGTCTGAAACCTCTGAAGCATTTTATTTTTTTTTCCCCAAACCCTAGAATTTTTCATCTTTCATCTTAAAAGTCTCCAGGACTATCTGCAACAGATGTTTGCCTCTTGTTCCCCAAATTTCTGCTCATTATAGCCCAGAGTGCCACAAGTTCCTTTTTCTCTGGGGTACCACACTTCTCTTGATTGTCCAGGACACTCCCCCTCCACGAGTCCCTACCAGATTTTTTTTTTCCCCACGATATAAATTTCATTCAACATCTCTCACAGCCAACATCTTGGACTGCACTGCATGTAACAAAAATCAGGCTTTATTTAGCACCACTCACCTGTCACACCCAAACAATTTTGAGTATGTAAGTTCCTTTGTGATCACTGACTGAACATCAATCCTCAGGTCCTGGGACACATCCCACAGAACTCTGGACCAAGTAAATGTTGTCCTAGTGGCATCTGCCTTTGAGATTCCTCAGTTTGCCCATTCTTACCTATGTGCTTCAGAATCAAAATACTGTGCATTTCTAAATCAAGTATCTTTAAACAGTTTAGGGAAGTTAAATTAATGCAATTATATCCAAACTTATAATCTCAGGAGAAAGCCCTAGGCTTGCCTAAGGTTTTTTCCAACAAAAACACGTAGATGGACTTTAATTAAATCCTTCTACTTACAGAAGTGATTTTTCCCAAGAGCTTTTAGGTTTTATGCATCCTTATTAAAAGTTACACACATTTCAAAAATTCTGCTTACAACTTTTCCTTTCCTAGAAACAAAAATCTTGTACCATGCACCTCTCAAGGACTCTCCCTTTTGCTTCTATATTCCCCTCCACGTCCTCCCTTAAATATTTTTAACAGTTCTTTTAACCTTTAATTTACATTTATCAGCTTGAATCTAACTGCTAGACCTAAGAACATTCAGATCTTATCTGTAGTTTCAGTAACAAAATCTAATAGAGGACCTACGAAAGCAGATTTTTCTGGAATAATACAACTTTCTTTTTCAACAAAGTTCACTTACAACAGTTTCTTCTTTGATCATGCAAGCCCTTTCTAGGGTATCATTCTCCACAGGCTGAAAGATGAGGAGCTTTTCTTGCTGCATGAGTCACTTCCCTACACCAGGATAAAAACCTCTGATGTTACTCAGGATGTTCCTTATAATTATCAGGAGATGCAGATCTGCATGTATGTGCACGAATAACATATATATTGGGTTGGTAAAGAACCAAAATATATATTAGAAGTTCATTTGACTCATGCAAAAAGTAGAATGTTAAAGCTTTTTAAAGGAATACAAATTTAAATTCCCTTTTCAGATCAACCTCTGAAGGATTTTTGAGGACCAGAAGTTTAAGAACAGCATAATTGCAAATGCCCATTTCAAAGGTTTAACAACCAACCAATTAAGCAATTCCTGAAAAGTTTTTTACCGCTTATGGAATACTGGATTATGTCTGAAAAGATGCAGCCCAAGTTTAAGACATCTGTCTCCTCAAAAAATTCAGCAAATTTCTTCCCCAGAAAAAAAATCCCCCAGTCCTAATTGCACATAGATCTGCTTGAGTCCTTGCTTTTAAATTTCAGTGCAGAGTCAGAAGACAAAATTGCAGTGTGGGCTCTGACCTTGGGCACATGTCCTGCTGGGGATGGATGAGGAGAAGAGATGGAATCCTTCTCCAGAAGCAGCCTGGGAAAACCCTGCAGCCATGCAACAGCCCTGCAAGTTCTCAGTATTCATGTGCTTCATAAAATAAGACAAAGCTGAACCAATGCCAGATCTGTTTACACAGGGCATTACAATCACTTCTAGGTACAGGGACACTCAATAAATGGTGCCTGTGCACCCACATTACAAAGCTCCTCACTATTGCACAGCTTCATCTAATCCCACATAAATCTGGTCATCAGCAGAGTCTTCACCTGTTTCAGTCCATGCAATTTTAAATTTGGATATCTGGATTTTCTAATGTACCTGTTAAGAAAAGTGCTTAGGACAACAATTAGCTTTCAAAGCATGTTTAACCTGACAGGGCAGCTGCATTTGCATCCTGTCCACGTTCCGTAAAGAACTAAGCACACAGTGGTAAAAGTTGAAATGCCACTAACAGAGAAAGACATTTTTTACAAATTGGAGGAAACTATGAAAATGCTCTACTTCAGATCACCATTTCAGGGATGAGACCTGAAACTCTGCCTTCTTGTGCAGTTTCAGCATTAAGGAACCAAAACTGCCAATTAAATGGTCTTGATGCTCTCTTTAGATCTTAGAAGTACTTGTATTTATAAATAAAATAAATCATAACATAAAATTTAAGAGATGTGGTTCATTACACAGGAGTATAGTTAAATCTGACTGGGCTCCTACAAGCTTCATAGAAGCCACAATAAAATACTCTTGGAATAAAAATAAATAACATAAAATAAATGACTGAGCAAATTGGATTTCCTGGTGTTTTATCTAATTAATCCACCTCTTAACTCAAATTTGTAAGCTTTTTAATTACCAGTTAATCTCATCCATACAATTAGGAGCTTTTCTCCTCATACCTTTTCTTAAAAGTTGACCATGATTTCAGTGGGGGTTTTGGGTGTTTGCGTTAAGGGCATTGTTTGGCTTCTTTCTAAAAAGGGTCTGGCTTATGGGCATAATATTGGAAACAATAACAATATAATCTCCCTGCTTAAAGGTTTTACTGTCTAAAAACAGCTGGAGCAGACTACATTTCTAATGCTTTGTCCCTGGAATAAAAGAACAGCATAGAAATCTTCCAGGTTATCTATTGACCAACTAGGCTGTAATGCAGAGGATTCTTAATAAACCCTAGATTGGAATGAATTACAGAACATCATTGTTGGACATTAGGTAAGGAATTGTAAAAACAAGCAAAACATTTTTCACTTACTCTGAATATTTAAGCCAGAGATTTAAAAGAGTATATTTAAAGTGACCAAAATTAAACCTTAAAAAGAAAAAAAAAACCCACAAAGCTGTTTGAATATGATCTATACCATCTACCTCTGAACACTCAGATTCCAAAACGTTGGTCTGTTGAGCTGATGTCTTGCCAATACAAATCACAATACTATTTTTGGTTTTTTATGAACAAAGGGGGACTGCAAAGCTAGTACTTTTAGCAGCCTTCATTCATGTTTAAGCATCTCACTCTTACAAAGAAATTGCATTTGCCACCAGAAACATAATTCACAATGTCATCCTCCAAATCAACTGCCACTCGTTTGGTTTACAAAGCTTCAACCAAAAGCAAAAAGACATAACTTCAAAATTGAAATTTGAATAGTATAGAGAGTATTCTTGGTCACCCAAGAATGTTTGCCAACATGAATTCCCCAGTATTTACACATCCATAGTTCCTGCAAGTACAGTTTATACCTCCCTCACAGTATACAGCCATATCTGTCAAAGTCAGTCAAACACAAAATCGTACTTCTGGAGCTTTCCTAACAACACAACCACAAATCCTGCAGACAAATTAAATTTATTAAACAGTTTAAGCTGCTCTCAAGGAGCTCCCTCTACAACCACCTCTGTCCTATTTGGCTGCAGGTAGAGAAGCAAAGCATAGTAACTGCTATGGGTAGAGTACATTTATTGGGTAACCCAAATATCACACAAAGATCTCACATGTTTCCTCATTTAGAGAAAAGAAAAGGGTATTAAACTAGTTTTTCACCAAAAAAAATAAAATAAATAAAATAAAAAAAAAACCACACACCAAAAAAAAACCAAACACAAAAAACAAGGTAGTTGCTTGATGTATTTAAGTACCACTGAATGATGTCATTTGATGGCTGCATACCTTCCGAGGTGACACTGCACAGACAGCACAGCTGTCTCCTGGCTGCATTGCACATCCTGCTCCTCTAAGCCAGTTGCAAGGTGCCACAGAAACCCTGAGCATCTGACATTTCTTGACTGCCTCCAGAGCAAGTCTGGGATTTTACACTCGGGGAAGGGCAGCAGGGGGTGGTGCAAGGGAAACATTCAGATTTCAAGTTCTTTAATCTCCATCCAGGAGAGTCATAAGGCAGTGCTAGAGAGCTAAGTATTATTTATTCTAAACATCTCCTGGCAAGAAACACTCACAGCCTTTGAAGTGTCATTTAAAAAAAAAGGGCACAATTTAATATAAGCTCAAGATTTCTCCAAGCATCAAAAATTTAGAAGGAGGCATCATTTATCACAGTCTGGAGACTGGGAAACTTCACTAAAGGTGCATTTTATCCTGGCAGTATCTCTGATATCTTACAATTCACCTCTTGAAGGACTAGAGTTATTCCATACACATAAACACTTGCCAAGATCTGACATCAAAATTAAAATGCAGTTATGTAAGTGTAAACAACATTTCAGAGTCAAAAAGTAGATGGGGTAGATGTTAGCTCAAGAGCAAATCAAAAAGCAAGGATAGCTTAAAAAGGGAGAGACTGACATCAAAACATCACTAACTACACTCCTACTTTACCTGAGGAGGCATTTTGACAGGATTATGTAAAATCAAGTTTTCCTGGGAAACCATCCCAGCAGATTACAACAATATGCTCCATCTGATCTCACCATCTTTTCTGGGCACTTGTATGCCAATCTCCAGAGAGCCATAAGGTGGCAACAAGATAGATGCAAACGTTCCATATATTTTCATTAATTTATTATAGGCAAAGATTAATCCAATCATGTACAGTCACCAAAGTTTGACACTATAGAGTCTGCATCAGTGGCTGCAATTTAGATGTAGTTTTTCCATTTAAATAAAACCTTAGTGTACCTGCCCACAACAGGGCTTTAGAGGATGATGTTTTCTGAGCACCACCTTCCAACCCAGATCTTTCTAGAATTCTTCAGCTGTCTCACATTTCAAGCCAAATCATTCAGATTTCTTACATATTCCCTCCCACTCAAACTTCAAGGCTCTGACATCCTCCACATCTCTGGAGTCACTGCCAGGCCCAGGCACGGTGAGGCTGAAATGCAGATCAGAGAAGCTGAGTTTCCTTAGGAGGAAGGGTAACCAGAACAGCCGGGTTCTGCTGGATTACATTTCCCTGCAATAGTGACAGGTTCCAGCCAGGCAGTTTCAGTTGCTGATACAGCAACACCAATAATTTTAATCAGACCTCATGCCCTCAGGGACTGCACAAAAAAGGCATGGTGTGACGAAGGGGGACAACAGCCCAAGTAGAATGGTGTGTGCAGAGTCAGGGTACATGCACAGGGTTCATCATGCCGTAGTACAGGTTATAAACCCAGATCCTCTCAGATAACACCTTTGGTAACCTATTCCCAGAAGGGCTTCATAAAATTATGCAGGGCAGAGCTCTTAAACAGCATTAAGGACACAAATGCCGCAAAACCGATGCTTGAATTATGCACACTGAAATCACTGAATGTCACCCGTGCCTCAGTCATAAAAATCCTAGAAAAGGAAAAAAATTATTTCGCCGTCAGTATGATTCACCCAGGCTTAGACTGGCCAAACAAATATCTTCACTCTGAAACTCTCATATGTGAGATTTACCATCAGGCCCCCCCACATTTAAGGCTCCATCAGTCCCTTTGGAGCAGTTGCCTCAGTAGAATTACACAGAATTTTGTAATATCTCTGCTGAAGAGAATTAACATTTGTGTTCGTACTCTGCAATATTTCATTTGTCATAAAAATCAATAGACATTTTAGAAAGGGCATTTTATGCTCTGAATGTGCTAATATGACATTCACCAGGCCAAATTAATTCTCCAAGCAACAATTGGCTTGGTGGAGTTTCGATTCAAAACAAGAGTCCAGTCTATGTCTCTGCTCTACCACCATCTGCAACAAGGGAGATTCCACCCTTGGTGATGTGCAGGAGACAGCAGAGTTTTATGACAGCTCCACTTCACTCACATCTCTGTTTCTGTTAGTCACTCTCAGCCCCTGAGTAGGAGACAAAACTTGTCTCCTGTGAGTCACTCCCCACCATCCTCTCCTTGCACTGCATCTCCCAGGTCCTAGCAGGAGTTTCACACAATCCCATTCAATATCCATGCTGAAAACTCCATCCTGGAAAAAAGCTCAGCCACCCATCAGGGGTTTCCAGGAGTCCCATCCATTGGTGGGATCTAACAGCAGAAAAAGGAGGTTTAATTTGGTGAATGCAAAAATCAAGAGAATGGGTTTATCACAAACCAAATGGCCTCAGACCTTTGGGAGAAGATAATGGCTTCAGAGCCCTGGCCTTCTGAGAGTGGGTTTTGGCAAGTGAAAAGCGTTAACGCAGAAGATCTGTAGGTTTTTAAGAGGAACAGCAACAACCCTGTCAGATCTGAAAACAAATATCTTTCAAAAGGCTCAAAGGATGCAGTGACAAGTTAGTGATCACTTGCAGGACTCTGCTAAGGATTTCTCAATAAAAACACAATAAAGAGCACAGGTGACCCCTGAACCAACACCTATAAAAGCCCTTTAGGTCTCCTTTCCAAACCGTTCTGCCCCTTTCATGGGGCTACGTCCTGCCCCCTTGTCTCAGCCCTCAGAGGGTGCCACTCCCCACTGGGTCTCTGGCTGGTCATCAGGCTGTGTCCACACTCTGCCTGGTCCCAGCTGCAGCTCCCTGCCTGCCCAGTCCAGTTCAGCAGTTGGGTTTTCTGGGGTCCAAAAGCACAAAGAGAGTGGGCAGCTCTTCCACAGCCAGCCCTGGGCCATGCTGTCTGCAGCCACCATCAGGTTTAGAACCAGAAGCTGGCAGGGACCCCAGCAATCCCATTCACATCCAGTGCCCTGTAGCACAGCTCAAGGGAAAATAAATCCACAAAAGCACCAAACATCCCCAAGCAGCAACATTAGTTGCAAATCATCCCTGTTCTACTTTCTATCTCCAAATGGGCCTGGCCTTCTCGTGACATTTTCCTTCCTACTCACCAAAATCCACGAGCACTGCCCTAGAGGATAAATTGCCTGAGGTACAGACAGACCCGAGCTGAGGATCAGAGAGCACCCTCTGCCAGGGGACAGTGCAAAAGCCTCAGCTAGGTGCCCCCAGAGCAGGTTGTTTGGGTGGCCAGAGAGAATAACCTCCTTCATGCAGTCTGTCCTCAGCCACCCGAGCACTGCTGGGCACCAGGGACACCAGGTCCTGCCCAGCCAGGCAGCAAGGGAGAGGGAACAGCCCTGAAAGCAGAGCTCAAGGAGTAAGAACAACTTGTTCCATCCCTGCAGAAAGCAGAAACCCTTGTGTACTAATATCCTGGTGCTTTCCTGTTGACCATGACTTACTGGAAAAGCACAAGGATTCTGATTTCATGCTACAACATTGTTAGAATAAGTGAAGGGCTTTGGTTTAGTGTTGAAAGGCTTTTAAAGACTAAATATACAATTAATCTGAACAGTATCTGCTCCATCAGACAATTCTGGACAGGTTAATGCTAGCCTGTCACACTTTTCAATGAGCAGCATCCTTATCTTGCCCACATAATTCAACTATTGTACATAAACAGCAGTGAGGAAAAACCCTGGAAGACGGAAGACTGTTAAAATAAAATAGAACTAAAATGCATTCCAGTCAAGAATGCAAGTGCTCCAAAAATGGCACAATACTTCACAGCTAAGCTGTACAAGCAAATTGATTATTTTGGTTCACTGACAGAACAAAAAAAAAAAAAGAAAGAAAAAAAAAAAGCTTTTACTAACAGCAGAGGATTACTTCACCCTTCTTAAAATGAAGGTAGACCCAACTCCACTGCACATTCACAGGTATCTGTTGCAGGAGTTCATGCAGAAAACAATTTACTGCATCTGTGGATACATATTGAGGACAAAGTACATCCATACTCTTCAGGGCTCCTAAAGAGATCTAAAGCTTTGATATACGTTTTTCTTTAAAATGTCTTTATTTAATTCTATTGTCAGATATGGGAGGGGTATTTTTAATAATAAAGTTCATATGTCAAAGCTAATCTGTTATTCTAAATTTTAAATATGACATTTTGGAAATGACTAACACCAAACAGATACTATTTAATTTCAACATCAGTTTGGAGGTTCTCTTCCATAACTAGGCAAGTGTATGGCAGAACAGCTATTTCACATAGAACCCATCCTGCATCCTTCCTAAGACAGTATAAATAAAACACTTGAAAAAAATCTCTACTCCAGTGATTCTCTCTTTTCCACCACAATTTGCCTGCAGTGTTATTTAAAAAAAAAAACTATCATAACAAAACCTAAGTGGAGCTCATGTGTTCAACCAGCACTCCCACCTCACAAGAACAAATTCTATTTTCAGTAAGGTTAATTACTTTTCTTAACAGTCGTCCTCTCCTGCATTCAAAGATCCCATTTTAAGCTATTGTATAAAATTCTGTCAGAGTAACGCCTGTTTGAGACAGATCAACACAATAAAAGTATTTTAAATTGATTGGTTTATGACTTACAAAGGATCAGAGCATTGCTGGCAGTCAATAAGCACCCGCTATTTAGGAAGAAATCTAATTATTTGGCATGTTTCCAGTTAAAACTACAAATAGTGCCTGTTTATACACTGATTTGGGACTTCATCCTCAATAAAATGCTCAGATTTTTTGGTAGGGATGTTACTGCCTTGCATCTGACCTCCTGCCTAAAACAGCAGCAACACATCCCATCCTGGCACTGAGAGAACACCTGACCCCACTTCTGCTAAAATACTGCTGCTGACCCCAAGGCAGCCTGGGCCTTGTGTGTCCTCTGTTATTATGGGGAAACTTGCCCATGAATTTCTAGAATACAGCTGTTTTCAGAGCTCTAACCCTGCTCTTCAGCACACAGGCTCGATATTTAATTCTCCATCCCAAAATGGGAGAGCTGCGACTGACAGGACCCCAGGATTTGGTGGAGCAGCCAGGTTTCAGTTCAGGTCTGTCCTTGACTGCCACAGTGCTCTGTGCTGCCAAACAGGAAAAACTTCATGGAGAGACCAAAAAAAAAAAAAAAAAATTAACATAGAAGGCATGATCTAAGAATTTATTTTTTTCCCACTGAAATATCCAAACTGTTCTTTCCCTTCACTCCAATTTCACACAAATCCAGGGCAATCAGGAATTTCAGGATACAGACCAACTAAATGGTGACTGGGGGGCCAGAACAGGGTAAGATCAACCCTGCCTGCATTGTCCAGTAAACACCATGTGCCTTTTGAGGAGCCAGGAGGGTTTTTTATTCTCAGCTCTACCAATGAGTACCCAAAAAATAAATCATGTCCCTTTTTACTTGATAATCCCATGTGTTGAGACTGACACTACAATTACCAATTAATTAGGAAGATCTTATCTCTCCCTGGCTTTACGCACTGAATACTTACTAATGAATTCTTTTAATTCTCATAACAGATTTAACTAGGAATGGTGAATTGTTAATCCATACCTTTTAAAGTCCCCCATAACAACTACAATGCAATCCATAGAGACTATTTATATGCTAAGAGAAGAGTTTGACATTTCAAAGCACTAAAGATGAAAAAAGAAGTAATTAATGCTTATTTTACAAGTGTCAAGCTATTTTTCTAGCTTTTAGAACAAAGAAAAAAACTGGTAGATCTGAAGACTGAGCCAACCTGGTCTATTTACTTAATAGGAAGAACATCCTTTCTGTATCAAAGTTGTGCACAGAGACAACTTTGTCATCATCACATACTTACCAACAGGTGGTTTTGTGCAAAATTAGCCTACAAGCTTCAGAAAATTCAGGTGAAGCATCCTCCCCATTATGGCAAGCAACCAAAAGGGTAGCTAAGCAGAACCACAAGCCATCAGCAAAGCTCTCTTTTCACATAATCCCATGTCCAGAGACACTGGACATATTTTGTTTAGCTCCCTTTGACACCATGGCAGTGGATTTATGGCTGCACAGCAAGGAAAGGCTGTGTTATACTCATCATTATATCTCATTATATCACTGTTTTTGTTTTTATTGACAGACTTATTAGGTGCCTTACTCCATTTTGTGGTCAATATAATTTCCAGCTGAAGACAGCAAAAGGCTGCAGTTTTTAATAAAAAAAAAATAAAAAGCAGCTATTAGGTATTGACGCACTCTAACTCTGCAATTCAGTAGATTAGCAAGGGTGTTATCCTCATTTCCATATGCGGTCCTCATAACGTGTTCCAAGTGCAGTTATACAAACGTCTTAGTATTTCTGAATTAAGTAAAACAAGCCTCTTGTGGCTAGACATATTTGTTATTCTAAGTATTTTAGGTTGTTAGGATATTTATTGATTTTGTTGATTACTACCCACTGCTTGACACCCTTAATACTCTTCATTGATAAGCTACCACTCTGTGTCTCAGCCAAGGAGTTCCTCCCATCAGCGTTTTGTCAGGAGCCCCCTGCACTACAGAAATCAACTCCTTTAACTCTTCTGCTGCATGCTCCACAGTACTTGTAAACATTTGTCACTTAAGAGGTGACTAGGGAAATCACACCTTATTAGCAAAGCAAGCTTCTTGCTCTGCACTCAAAAAAACATCCTGTCTAATCATGAATTTTACAGGAACTGTGTGATGCAGTAATGATGAATTACAAGTGCCTTCAGCAAGCTCCTTCTAAAGAAAATTAAGATAGTCAAAAGTAATATTCATTATATTTAGCCATTAGTAAATATTTTCAACTAATACAGTAATGAGAAAAAAAATTCCCAGAAGAAACATTTCTGTGTTTCCTGTAATTATTGAAAAATCAAAAATTATTTGGTAGAAAGCAAAGTAATTGCTTGTACTGCCAAACTTCGCAGCTATTCAGGGTTAGGTTTTTTCCCCAGTTAATGAAACATTGCTTCAGGAACCAAAATCATTGCTCATTTCTTTCCTCCACTCCTGAGATTAACAAGCCATTATTCTAGAACCAAAATATTATTCTAACAGTGTGTAAATCCTAACAGTTACTGCAATGATACAGAGGCATTTGTGGAGGTGCACACTTTCAAAGGCATTTATTGCTAATAACTGCTTGAAATTTGGTGCTCCTGAATCAACAAACAAGGACGACAAAAAAAAGCACCAGGAAGGCACTGCCTGCCAATAGGCTACAGAGTGTTCACTACTCTGATTTAGCTCTTAATATTTTCATTCAAGGAAAGAAGAAAGCCCACAGCCAAATTAATTCCCACAAGCTCTTTTGATTTGGAATTTTTTTTAATTGTCACGTCTAGTCTGTATATTAGATGCAAGATAAAGTAGCTACAGCATCTTGTGATAACAGCACATGCAACAAACGGCATCCTCATAAATCTGAGCATTTCTTTATCTCTGATATGATTTGCACATTTTGTCCTTGCAAGTGTAAATTACCTTCTTCACCCCTTTGTTTTTTCTTTGCAACTCTTATCACTGGAAGGTCATCACATTATCATCCACATTTCAGAGAATGCCAGGTTGCTGATAACACATTCAGTGAAGCCTTCCATCTCTCAATCTAAGGAGGGAAGAGGGGGGCTAGAAAAGGAATTGTGCCACTTGAAAACATAATTCAGTGGCAACCTGGCATGTATGCCACAGCAGCTCAGACTTGTAGCTCAGGTGTTTACTGTACCAGGACTGCAGCCCTAGAGACAGGCACAGTTTTCATCAGGTGCTAAGAATCCTTTCATTCCACCATGCAAATTTTAATCAAGTATGTTGCTGGAACATCAAATCTGGCTAAAAACAAAATGAGGCAGATTTCCCAGATGGGATTTTCAAGGGCTCCAAGGAGTCAGGCACACACCTCCAAACAGGATTTGGTTTTACTAGAAAAACATTGGCCTCCCTCCCCAGCTCCAAATCCATACCTGTACTCAAAAGTTCCCAAGGGATGGGTTCTGTGCTGCCATCCCTTTCCAGCAGCTCCTTCTAGGTGGAGTGCTTGCAGGCTGATCTGGAAGCTGGAAAATTAGAGCTCAGCTTTATTCCTGAGGTTTAGCTTATCTCTATTGTGAAGGAAATGATGGAGCCTGAGAGTGCTAAATGTGCGAGGAAAACACATACCCAAATAATTATAATATGTGATTAATAAGGATTAAACATTAATAAAATTACTTGCAGAGGGTTCAGTCAATTGCTGGTATCTTTCATGTTAATTAATACTTGGCACTGTATAAATACTCAGAACATACTTTATTACATTTGTACAAGCTTCCAGAGCAATTTCAGGTACCTGCTAATGAGAAATAATGGCTGTCTGAACAAAGCACTGGACTGAGCTGAAATACAAAGCTTTGTTCCAGAATGCAAGAGGTGCCCACGATTCCCAAGAGTGCCTTTCACTCCAACACTTTTGATTCCAGTTTGTGCTTCGTGCAGATTGTCAGGCTTATCGAGATGCAAGAGCTCTGCCATACTCATGGTTTGTTTAGTTATGGGGTTTTTTTTGGACAATATCCTTTCTTGGGATTAGCCCCAGAAGCATGTCGGTACTGTGTGCATGAATACATCAATCTCTGGTGCACCTTTTTCACTCACCAGAAAGACAGGCTTCATTCACTTTTCAAGCTCTAAATACAAATTTGTGCCTTCTCTCCAGACTAAATGCTGAAATGAGTTTGTCCGGCATCCTCATCTCTCAATGACCACCACAGCAGTCCTCATGTCAGTACAAATACTTTCCAGAAGGGACAACTGGGGCCTATTTACCTTCAGTCTGGCTGTGTGGAATAATTCATTTGGACAGTCAATAATGCTGCTCTGTAAAATGCCAGCCAAATGCTCTGAGGGACCAGAGAAAAGGCCTCCAGCCCAGACTGAAACAAGGCCTTCCTTGCTCCTGTGCACTTCAGATGTTCCTTTAAACAGCACTTAGGCACCCTACTTGTGGCGGCTGCAGGATTAGGTGACCTACCAGGTGAGGAAAGTTTTCCCTGCTGGCCCTGTATCTTCAGAGCTCCAGATATTCCTATCACAGGGGAACACTGCCTGCTTCTGTGCATGGAAATCATCCACTGACATTTAGTATTTCATCTGTTCTTCTCCCAGTTACACTCCAGATCACCTACTCACTTAACCAAGCTGAAACAAACTGCTGAAATCACACAATAAAAGGGAGGGGTCAACACCCACTCTTTCCCATTAAAGGGACAAGGTGTTTGCTGTAGCAATAAGATTTCCAAAAGAAACTTGATGCTCAAACTCATTTTTATTTTCCCACTAAAAATGGAACTGTTAAACCTAGGTCAGGTTGGCCTTGGAGGCCAGTCAAGATGGTCCAGCTTTGCTGCTGCAAATGCTAAAACAATCCTTCATGCTGTAAGAATACAACCATTCCTTGATAAAGTAGAAAAATAAAAAAAACGCACAGCTTTTCCATATGCTCCCTAGATCAGGATTTTTTCTGGTCCTGCTGAGCTCAAATGATGACAGTACTAGACAGGTTATCATCACACTGTCAGAGATTCTTCAAGCTGCCAGCTGCTGCTACTTCAGCCTGTATCTCAATAACCACAGCTCACCCTGCTGCCTGCCAAAGCCACCCATTGCTGGAACAGCCACTGCCAGCTGGCAGGATTCCTTCAGGGAGGAGAAAGGCTTCATTCATGTCTACTTCACCCCTCCCCAGAGGAAGTGTCATTTAGTGACAGGTCCCTGTCAGCCAGGAATAACTGGCAGGTCACTTGTATTCCACTTGAGAATACATTTTGTTAATATGTGCTTAAAAATTCTAAAAGCCCACAGGTCAAAAAAAGCTTAACAGCAGTTCTCTCCAAGTAGAAGGACAACTTAAGGTTAACTGCTTCCTTAACGTGCAATAGTAAAATAGATTTACGTAGATAAAGCCCTTTGATTTTAAGTAGCACGTTCTTCTAGGACAGCTCCACCACAAAGGAGACACAACCTTGTTCAAGCACCCTTTGAACTAACTAGGAAACCTTTCAGGTACAAGTTTCCCAGATTCAGCTCCCTTATGCAGCAGGGAGGAACATCAAACATTTTGCTCAATAATGAATAGGCTTGGTGAGCAAGCACAGAAAACCTGGCTGAGACCAGATTGCTTCTGCTACAGCTCACAAGGAAAGGAATGGAAGGAAAAACACCACAAACTTGCAGCAAACAGGACAGCCCACCTTAAGCAAAAATCCATTTGATAGAACGCTTGCAAGGATGTGGTTTACTCAGAACACTAATGCTCACCAGGCAAAGCTAAATGTTTGCAGCCTGGCAGGACACACTGGATGCTGCAGAATAAATGTCAGGATAAAACATGAATTCCCCAACTAATTTAAATATTCTTAGCAATAAAAGCATAGTTTCAGGAAAAGGTTAAGGAAAATATCACACAAATATATAAATAGCCCTATTTGCAAAGCCTGAAGGGTCACCAAATGCCTCAACAGGCACGTACGTTGTACAGAGTTGGCAGCCACATCTCCCCAAGGACAACAGGAGGCACATTCCAGGCATCCTGTGGGATACAGGAGCCCCCACCGTATGGGGAGGGTATAAACCTGAGGAAAACGTGCTTGGGGATATCCTGTGCAGGGCTAAGAGTTGGACTCAGTGTTCCCCTTTGATGAAAGACTCAAGTTCTTCAGAGAAGTCAAAAAAAAAAAGTAGTGAGACAAAACTCAGGGAAGGTAAAGCATAGAAAGGAAAAACAGCAGACAGAAGTGAATGTGCCGATTCAGGTTATATGGGAGAGCAGAAATAAAAGCAAAGATATTTTCAAAAATCTGCGTCCCTATCCTAAACTCTTGGTGAGCCTGCCTCCCTTTTTTCAAGCCAGCTCCTTCCTCTACTTCTAGAAGAGGAGGAAAACACCACCAGCTGGCAGTTCTGAACTCTTTTCCTGTTTCCATTATTTAAAAGGATGCATTCCAGTAACTCTGCATTATTACTGGTTGCACTATTTGCCTCTGTTGAAAAGTGCATGAGTAGGAGAAATTCTAACAGCTCTGAAAAAGATTAAAAGCTGCATTTATCATCCTCTAAAGGTTCAGAGCTTTCAGTCAGCATTCAGAGTAATGAGATCTTGGTTTCTCACGCCTTTAAAAGTTCTCCAGCAGAATCAGGGAGGGGAGAGCCTGTGGCCTCGCATGCCTGTCAAGTCAAGTCAAGTCATGCAGCTCCTGAGCTGATGCCCACTGATGTTATACTCAAGCAACTCTACTCTTCAGCAGAAGGAGAATTGTATCTCCATTAGGATGATTTTCCAGACTAAAGGACATGTCTAATTTTAATTTGCTTCGCATAGATAACTGATTTCATACTGAAATTGCTGTCATTTAATGTTTATTATATTCAGATCTGATGAGCCACCTGAGGAGCAGGAATTACTCCTCTCAGGTTTCATTTATTTATGATATCTTTTCTCCTTACCACAAAGGAAAGAGAAAAATCTTTGGTCTACGCCCAAGACACGCATTGAGTCTGTTTTGTGTGCGACATACCAGGAAGTCACATGTTTGTACATCACATTTTCAGTGCTATCTGCAGAGCTATTACACTACAGCCACAATGGATAGTTGAACAGGAATTCAGAGATGCTGAAAACCTCTTGTTTTGCCTCCAAATTAATCCATTCTTTGGCTCTTCGCTGTAGCTCACTACACTGATCTACTGCTCTTCCTCTTTGTGCTTTGCACACATCGAGACTGAGCCCTCAAAAGGCTGCCCAGCACTAATGTCTGCTCCAGCACAGTCACACTCCAGCATCCCACAGCTCTTCCTCCTGCTTCAGGATCAGATGTGTTTTAACACTTCAGTTCCCATTGTATCAGCAACGCTTTACTCTCCTTTCTTGAAAGCAATCCAACCCCAAATGGCCTGCTTGGCTCACACCTTCTCAGGCTGCAGTCCTGAGAGGGAACATGGGCACACTGAGGATTTTCCAAAGCAACAATGGAGATAAAAGTTGCTCTAGGTCACATATGACACAGAAGATGATCTCCCTTTTACATCACAGCAGGTCAAGATGAAATAGTAACTTTCATTTCAAAGTTACATTTTAATTCTTGTATGCTGCCTGGGATTCATCCATAATTATATCCTGCTAAGGGTCCTCTAAACTACTAAGTAGACTTAGTTTTGTTTTCTGTTTTGGGGCACGTATTATTGGGGTGCCTATTAAAACACCTCCTCTGCTTTGTGACCAAAAGAGGGAGTAGGTAGACGGCAGAACGCCTGAGAGATGTAGCTTAAAATCCTCAAGTTACTGCATAGCAATTTTGAGTAGCAATATTTACAAAGGTCTAGGGACTACCAGGTTATACGTACTGCATAAAACATAGAGTTTTGGGAATGGCAGTATGGCTGAATGCAAATTTAGAGCCACTTGTTAGTACTTCCTGCTGGAGGGCATATGTCATCACCACATGGCAACGTATGGAAGTGTGAAATAGGATCATTACCCACGCCTATCCCCCATTCTGAATTAATGATAATGAAAACAATCTATTCCTCAGTCCTCCCAGGAACAGAAAGACTTGGAGAGGAACAAAAATATTAAAACAAAAAATACCAGGGGAAAAAGTCATTTTTCAAACTCCAATGCAGTCTACAAACTGAAACACTTCCCTTGCAAGTGCATTTTCAGTTTAGTAATAATTAGATCCCCAGTCAGAAGAAGCAGTAGTCAGAGCAGCACTCACTTACAGCAACTGCAGCACAGTGCACAGCAGCACTTGGAGAGGCCAGACTGAGCAGTGAGTTCAGAGCTGAGCAAAGGAGCCCTCAGAACACATTTACACTGAGCGAGCTTTCCTAGGCTTACAAAGCCCAGGAGTTTGCTACAGGCTCTTCCTTGCTTTCCAATGAATCTCCAGACAGACACAGCAGACTCCTGGAGCAGGAGCCACGCAGGACTGCCAGTCTGTGCACAGAAGGCAGAGCCCCATACCTGTGAGCACCATCACAGCAGCTGGAAGCCACTCAGGAGCACTGAGGCACTGTGCCAGCCCCAAAAATGACCCAGCTCCTCATGGGAGACCTTACCTTGTTGTACAGGTTTGGGGGTTTTTCTCCTCACTGCATCCTATCCTGCAAATTCAGCTTGCATTGCAGCCTTCTAGGGTAAAGCCTTTCTCCAGGAGACGCAAATGGAAAACATCTCATATCACAGAATTTAGTATCCTGGCTGTAAGGGGCTCTCTTTTTTATAGCTTTGTGTTTCTGGGGGTTTAAGCACAGTCTCCGGCCATAACCGAGGAACTTCTCAGCAGCTCTTTCTGCAGGGATTTTGGTCATTGCTGGATCCCTCCACTGCTGCAGGCCCCAGCCACACTTCGTATCAGCCCTTCCCCTGAAGGCTTCTCTCACCAGCTGAGCCTAATCCTGGGCTCACCTCTGTGGGCTGGGCCTTTTATCCCAGCCCCAGCACTTCACCCCACTGATGAGCCAGTCCTGGGAGCCTCCTGCCCTGGGCCACCCCCGAGCTGCTCAAACCTCAACAGTCCAGCAAAGCTGCTGCTGCCAGCAACAGTTTAAGCTGTAAAACCATAGTTATTTTAACCATGTAAGACAGATTATTTTAAAAGTGAGGAAGGGGAGGGTACAGGTGATGGTTCTCTGAGATATTAATCAACAGTCAGGGAAGCTTTTCTGAAGCAGGGAAGATGCATTGTCCTTGCAATGCTGACATTGGCAGACAGATCTCCCTGCTGCCTCACTGCACTGCACACACCCTGTCACAATTTCTCAGGAGCTACAAGCACCCACACACTCAGGAACAGCCTGTCACATACTTACATGTTCTGAGCTGCAATAAATCTATCAGGACACTTGTTTCTTTCCCTGGTTAAGACATCCTTATGGCCCCAGCTGGTTAGGCTGCTCAGAGATTTGGGTTTTGCTGGTCCTACCCCCAGCTGCAAATACTGCCTGGGATTATTGTTGCCTGTAGAAGATGTTATTGTTGTCAGCTGAGGGGATGCTCACAGCCGCCTGACTGCAGTGTGCCTGAGCTCCCTGAAACAACTTCCCTTTGGTGCTGGTAAATTTTTAGCAGGGTGCTTTGAAATTGCCATCCCCAGTTTATTTGTTCAGGTTTTTATGTGCCGAGTTAAAAGCTGCAGCAGCTGATTCACAGCCCAGATCTCCTATCTTTATGTTTAAAACACCTTCTTGAGATGCTGAGACCCCCTTCACCCAATCTAGCAGGGAGAAGTGACTGGAATCTGAATGATGTCCTACTCTCCAAATGAGTGCTTCAAGTGACAAAGGTGAGACTGAATGTAAAGGAGAGGAAAAGATTCCAGGGGAAAAACTGAGAAAGGTCTCATTTATGTCCTAACCTAGAAAAAGAAGAAAAAAAATTCTAAGCTTCAAACCACTTTAGAGATCTGGGAAATTCCAAGGATGGGGCAGCCACAGCTTCTCTGAGCAACCTGTGCCAGGGCCTCACCAATGTCACAGGGAAGAATTTTTTCCTAATATTTTGTCTAAATCTACCCTCTGTCAGTTTAAAGTCATTCCCACTTGGCCTATCACCACATGTCTTTGCCAGAAGTCCTTCTCCAGGATTCTTGTAGCCCCTGTAGGCACTGGGAGGTGCTGCAAGGTCAGCCCAGAGCCTTCTCTTCTCCAGCCTGATCCCCCCCAGCTCTCTCCTGTCCTCAAAAGGGAGGTGCTCCAGCCCTGGCATCAGCCCAGTGGCATCCTCTGGACTCATTTCAACAGATCCCTGTCCTTCTTGTTTAGTTTAGGGGTTTTTTATGTTACCAAATGAAATTAAATAACCATAAAAATCAATTAAAATAATTTAGGCCAGCAACTTAGAGAAAATTTTTTAAATTGAAAGTTCTTGTTCCTTTTTTTCACATTATAATATGAAATTCACTATAGAAGATACAATAAAAATTTTATATAAGAAAAATATTGCTCTGTCAATATGTTTATTTCTAATATTTTAAAATTATTTTTATTGGAATCACTTCTTTACTAATTTAATTCATCACCAATTTTTTTTATTATTATTCCCAGTGCTAACCAGAGTACTCGTCTTCTGTAGGAAAAAAATGTGATTACATGCAATAAAGTCACCAAGTATTTTCATCTGGAATATAAATGGAAGTAACCTTTCCAAACAGAATATATTAACATATGCCAGAGAATCAATTGGTTATTCTGAGACTTCTCTCTTTCAGTCTTTAATCACCAATGCTATCATTTTAAAGTCCGTTTTACAAATGAAAAAAGGACCAATAGCTCTCCTGAGAATGTGGGATTTTTCTCAATCCTGTCAAGATCTCACAACTGTGTTATGTTCTAATAATTAATTTTTAAGCAGAAATGTTGTCCCATTCCCTAAAACGATAAACAAAGCTGATTCTTTAGAATTCTGTTAAGCTCCTTGCAAATGAAATAATCCTCATCTGAGAAATACAAATATGCAGATGGCCTATTATTCCTTATTCTTTCAAGCAGAAAGAAATTACAAGGAACCAGAAACTAACAAATATCCCCAGGCAAGGTTTGCAAGACCCTGAAGAAAATGGAAAAGCACATCTGTTGCTCTTCATCTCTTGTGGTATAGAGAACAAAACCGATACAATACACCTAAAAAGGGGTCATGAGAGGAGAGAGGAAACTGAGAAAGTTGTCAGGCGCTCAGGAGCTGTACTGTCAGAGTCTTAATTTGTCTTAAAGACCAAATCTCTCTGATCTATCTTCAGTCAATAAAGCTCATGCTCCTGGCTTTAGGAGAAGATGCAAAACTAAGGATTTCAGTGCTATAAATGCTTTCTGTCAGTCCCTTTTTGCAAGATGCCAGAAGCAGCGCTCTGTCTCCTTGAAGGTACATGCAGAGCCTTTGTCCAGCAGGAGCCTGGGGAGAGGATCCTCTGGCAGGGAGCAGCTGCTTGGGGCTGGGCACTGCAGCATTCAGTGAGCTGATCTGGGCCTTGACCTCCCTGGCTCCTGGTTGCCATCACACAGACTGGGCACACTTCAGTCCTCCATCACCTTTTCTGTGTCTGTTCCATTTAGAATGTGAGGCCTTTGGACTTTAAGCAGGCACATTTCATTGCATAAATAAACCAGGCATCTAGAACGGAGCGTTTGATCCTCAGCTTGGCTTTCAGAAAGCCTCCATATTCAGCTGGTAAATAAAAATCACAATTTGGGATGATGTCCATGCCATTTAGCACTTTAAAAAATCCCAAATTTCTACTACGTCCTTGAAAAGCAGATTAAAAATTTCCTTGCTCTCATCAAGACCTTTTTCTGAAAAGTGGTGATGCAAGTTTGGAAGCTGAGATTGTTTCATACCTTAAAGCTGTGGAGCAAGTGGATGTAAGTGATTTTTGGGGCCAGGAGTGTGTGTGAAACCACATTCTGGATGTCAGCCATATATTGACATTCATTCTAATGACTGAATAAAATATTACAGCAAATAAGATCAATAAGACACAAGGAATTAGATTTTCCTTAGTTTTGTTAGGTAAAGAATGATTCTAAAAACAGATCTGGGTTATATCTACCAGAACTAGAGCCAGAGTTTGGATATCTAAGAGACAGTGGCTTAAATTATTTTTTTAAAAAGTACACAAACCAAGGGAGATCAGAAAGTTCCTGCAGGATTGTAATATTTAACTGCATAATATAATAAGCACAGCTGCTGGTTATTTGTATGGAATTGAATTCTTTACCTTGATTGGATGCTGTACCAGCTCTGTGCTTCCCTCCCATCCACAGTATGGGTGAAGTTTGATTGGGAACAGAAATCTGTATGTCGCTATAGATCCAGGCAGAGGTATTGTTTCCTGTATAAAAATTAATGAATGCAATAATCACAGATAGCATTCAGTACCAGAGAGAACACAGGCTCATTGACCAAGCATTAAGCTCAAGCCAGGGCTTTATGGATGGAGGTTTTTTGTTATTATTTTGATGGAGAAAGGAAACCATGCACAGAAAAATGAGAATAAAAGCTAAATAGCCAAATATGGCTGTGCCCCATCTTTTATCATATATAAATACAACTTTCCTTCTGCCTTTATTTAAATGACTGAAGACATTAACAAAGAAGCCTTGTAATTGTGTAGGCCAAATTTTCTTTATTGGAAAGCTGAGCTTTTTCTGTATTTTGCACCTTTTGCAGTAGAGTCCAATCTAAGCCTGGACCTGCACAACATTTTGCCAAGCAGTTTGTCTTCTGGAGAGATGCTGCTTTGCAGCCTGGTAATAGGTGTTCGAGTGCCCAGTGCCCCTGTGGCGATGGATACAGAAAAAGCAACAGCTCATTTGTGAAACATTAATTTATTCCATTTATTTAAGACACAGCAAGGAGAGCTGGTACCAGGTTACAAGGAACAGAAGTGACAGAGCTGCTTGTACTTGTGCTCTGCAATGCCACAAGCCTCCCCAGGGATAACAGCACATACAGCTGGAGTGTGGAACAGAAGGCAAACTCCATTTCTGACTTTAAATGCCTAAGAAAATTTGCATCCACTTTCGGTAAAGTTCATTATAACACAGTAAATTTTTCTCTCTGCAAATAAGGAACCTCACTTCTCCAGTGAGAGAGGGCTGGTTTGGATGGACTGGGAATGGCAGGTGCTGGTGAAACTTTATCAGGCCTGTGTGTGGAGCTGGAACCAACACACCCAGGCCCCTTACACAGTTCATGAACTCTGGAGTTTGTCTGCAAAGAGGAATCATCCACCTCTGTCACACATCACACTGAGAAAAGGGGAGAGGAAGGCCTGGGCAGCATCCCACCCCCTCCTTGTGCAGGGAGCAGAGCCACTGTAGGCAATGCAGCCCATGAACAAGCAGGAAGACTTGCAGTAGGAATTTGTTGTGTCTTACCATAACCCTATGCTCAAAAAAAGTAGTTGGACTCGCTGTGGTGAGAGAGCTGTGAATAAACTGGTCTTAGTGATGGAGATTTAATTATTCTGGTATTGACAAAATTGAGAATTAAAGGAGGAATCAACCTACCGACTTCCACAGGCAGTAAAGAACAAGTTTATGTTTCATTGTGTATTGAGCTCGTAGCTATGATAAATTCAATAATGGTCTGTGGGTGTTTAGTGCTTTATGATAACATATCATTTGGCTTCAAGCAATCATGGTCTTAGGCTATGAAGCTAACAAATAAGACTTCAGACAGCATTACGTTGCTGAGCTCAAATACTCCCAGAAAGATGATGGAAGAAGAGGGGGGAGAACAAGGAAGAAGTGATATTTAAAGCAAACAGAGTAAATAATGCGATCAGGTTGATCCCAGCAACAGCAAAGCTAAAAGTGATAATGGAAGTTACTGGAGTAAAGCAACAACATATCAAATATAGACAGAAAGCAATTACAAAAGGTATCATAGAGAATTGAAAGGGCAAGGTAACTGATGTAAAAAGCTCACAAAAGCTCTGTACACATTCAAGGGGGGAAAGTTGCTAATAATAATCCATGAAGGCTCAGGGAATACTAATCAGCCTTGAGCTGTTCTTCATTTGTACAAGGACATATGGGCCCATTCCAGGTTTAAATAAATGACTGAATGACAGAGATCAGTCTCACTGATGTTCATTTCAAAGTAAAAAAAGAAAAATTAAGTAAAAATAAGCATTCTGGCATCAGTCGATAATGCACCAGAAATAGACTTACTGGAGTTTTAGAGATTTTTCTAAAGCCACTAATCTATCTGCAAGGAAAACATGACTTACCACACATAAAGTGAACCCACCACTGGGTGTGATGGGGCCAGTGCTGTTGTACTCAGCTCAGGAAATTTGCTCGCTTTCAGGCCTTTTCTACATCCTTCATTTTACTGCATTTACTTTTGCAAGATGCCCAATTTAAATTACTTTCAGAACAGACAAAAATAGAAATACAGATGCTGTACAAAGCAAGGAATATTGAATAGCAGGAAAACTACACACCAGTCATCTCAGGGTTCAATTCCACAATTAGCCTCAGCTGTCCTGGACAAGTCAGTTACTCAGATTTCTGGCAGGATTTCTAAAGCCATCTCACCTTCAAAAGCTTCACTGTTTAATCCACGCTTCCTCAGCACAGGGATACTCATTATTTATTAGAATTGCTAATTCTACAACCACACTTACAGTGTCTGAGGAACAAAATTCACATGAAGATAACCAGCAGCAGGAATCAAACTGCTGTCTCAGATGGCCGGTGCTGAAGGCCCACAGATTTGCCTATGTATATTCCCAGTATGGACATTTTCTGAGACAAAGGAAAATATGTAAGGACAACACCACAGCACTGAAGTACCATGGCAGAGGATGGGCTGTTTGCTTAAATTTCATCTCTTTCTCTCCTTGGTGGGTCAGAGAAGCTGGCAAGGTTCATATTCTGCTGAGTAAAAAGTAACCTGGTAGGAGGTGGGGAGCCTTGGTCACTTTATCAGCAGGTAAAGAAGCAACAGAGATTTGAGAGATTTCCTCCTGAAATTCGCCCTCAGTGGGAAGGGAGGCACTGAGCTCTCTATTTTAAGTATTTGTTTTCTTGCTTTTAAAGCACTTTTTTTTTTTTTAAATTGCTGTATCTTTAACACTGGCACTCATGCTAATCAAAAACACTTGTTCTTGGAGTGTGACAGACATTTAATAAAGAAATTAAGAAATTAAGCTGAATAATCTATAAATAAATTGTAAAACTCAACATTAATGATCCATTTCAATCTTAAACAACAGAGTTTTGTGCATCACTGATGAATCAGCCAAATACATGTAATATTATTACTTTTGACAGAAAAAATTAGTAATATGCAATGCTATCTTTATCCAGAGGGCCTTTCTCTCATTTCCCACAGAATTCAGCCATTTGCCCGTATTTAGCTCACCAAGCAAATGATTTAATCATTTTTTCACTACTGTGCCTGCAAAAAAGAATAATAACCACTTAGTCTTTAAAGATTTTCACTAAGTCAGCATATTGTGTTAGTCCCATTCTACATTTATTCTTTACATTAACATAAATTAATGAAAGATGCAACAAGCAGCTTTAACACATTTTAATAAATTGGACAGAGCCCGTCCAACCAGTACCAAAATCTTAAGAGCACAAACTCAAACCTTAGATATGCAGATGTGTAATGAAACATGAGCATTGCAGCCAGCAGAGAGCAGGGGCAGTGCTGACCCAAAGGCCACTCTGCACTGAATGCTGCTCTGCAAAGGAGATCCTGTCTGTGCCCCAGAGCTCTGCTCAGCACCAGGGCACAGATCTCCCCAGGGCTGTGCTCAGGGAGCCCTGCACAGGTCCAGCCCTTACACCCCCCAGTGTCTGTACAAACCCCCTGGCAGTGCCCACGGACACACACCAGGCTGTCTGTCCTGCCTCATGCTCCTGGCTCTGGGCATTGCAGAAATAGCATTCATTTTTCTGACTGGGCATGTGTAATTGATTATTGGTTTCTAGAAATAATTGAAGATACTGATTCCTTGGGATTTAGTTCTGTTTTAGAAAATTATCTCATGCTTTAGTTTTCTGTTTTCTCAAAGAGTACAACTTCTCTGCCAACTGAGGAACTTCAAGATGTAGTTTTTGTTAGGAATTAACAGTTCAACAGCAGAATAAACCTTAAAACATGAGACTCATAGTCAGTCACAAGTGTGATGCAGAAGGCAAAGAAATGACCACTTTCAGTAGAGACACTGGGAAAATTCTAGATTTAGAAGCAAACATTAAACTAGCAAGAATTATTACTTCTCTTTTTTTCTTTTTATTAGCAGCAGTTCCAATGTTAAAGTTCAATCATCAGTCTCACAGTTCAGAGATCAGAATATCTGGAACTCCTTTGAGGCACGTGGATATGTGCATTTCTGCCTCATACATTCCCCGAAGTAGCAATAACTTTCTTAACATTCACTAGCTTAAAATAAAAATGTACTGAAAATGTACAATTTATTATAAGTCTTAGAACACCTTGTCTTTTCCCCATATATTTTATCACAGCAGTATGAATTCAAAGTCATTAAGTAGAGTATGATAATTTATTAGAGCTTCATCTCAAGCTCTATACATAATGCTTTTTCAACATTCTACATTCTTGTTATGGTCCTGACAAAATTTTCCTCTGAGAGATTAGAATCATCACTGAATGAAGTTATAATTACTTAGGTCTAAACTCTTGCAAAGTGCAACAAAAACAGTGTAAAACCTTCAGCATCCAAATTTGTAAGAATGATAGGGTTTCTAAGCTTAAACGTTTAAATGTAAGGGGACTTTTATTTCAAGTACTGTAAAAGAGAAACATTGCCACTTACTGGCAGTACCGATGCCTTTGCAATATTTGTAGGCATTTATGTGCATCTTCAAATGCTCTGTTAACCTTTATAGTATTTGTCAATAAAAAGCCCCATTAACATATAAACTGTGTATGTCCAACTACCTACTTCAAGCAGGAATCCAAAGACAACCTGTAAGAAACAGTTATTTATTATAGACTACATTATTGGGACTGTACACATTGGAGATTTCAAAAAGCTCACATTCCTTATAGTTAAAAAAACCAAAAGGTAAAAAAAAAATTTAAAAAACCAGTTATTAATTGGGAAAAAAGGCTGAGTATGGCCTGAGCAGGAGATGTGACCATCATGGGTGAATGGAAACACCAAGAACACAGTGCAGCTTTGGAAAGAGTAGTGCAGCCAGCTGGAGCCACCTTAGCAATACTGGAGGTCTGCAGAGATCACACTGGACAGGAAACGAAAACCGAAACACTGCTTTTGTAGGAACTGACCTTACCTGACATCAAAAATTTGTCTTCATTGGGCAAAAACTTAATCAAAGATAACAAATTCACTGGATAAGAACTGAAATCAGACTGCTGAACTGGAAGTGACTGACGTAATTCACCAGTCCAGCTATGCCCCCTAAAATTCTGTTCAAGCAACACTGATTTAGTAGAATCTCTGTGTGCTGCTTCTGTAAAGTGGGTGTTTCAAAAGGCAAAGAAAAGTCATTCCAGAATCTAGAGACTGAAACTGAAATCAAGTATTATCTATTACCACTGCTTTTATAAATCATTAATAAGGACAGCATGACCTGTTCCAATGAAAAGAAAAAAAATGCATTAATTGTCTTCAAGTATGAGAGATGCACTCACAGTGACATCATAGGCATTCATTTAACCACTTTGCAACAAGGAAATCTATAGACTCCATAGAAAATTTACAGCCAAAATGGAGCTAATGTGACAAATAGTGCTCATGTAGCAAAACCAGAAAATGTAAAGTCTGGAAATTCAACAAAAACGTGTTTTAGTGACTTTGCCTCCTCAGGCTCCAGTTTGACAGAGCACCACTTCATCCAATCCTTCCTTTCAGCTCACGTTCGTCTTGTCTTCTGTTTTTTGGTTTGTCTCTTTGCATCCTCTGAGCCCCCAGTGTCAGAGCCTGTCTGCCCAAGAGCACGAACTCCCTGCAGTCGGGCTGTCAGCTGCAGCAGCAAGGGAATAAGCTGGGGAAAAAAAAAGGGAAGCAAGTTGTGGTTACAATGGTATATAAGGTCTGAATGGTTATTTAGACAAGCAGCCCCTAACAGAATCCATTGCATCAATGGCACATCTACAAAGATTTCAGAATATGGCAGCAAATCTTGGGGAAGAATCAAACCAAACTGCTGGGAATTTCTGATACTCAAAACCTAAAGTGATTGTTTGAGAGGAAATCAAACTGCACAGACAAATTTAATTTCTCTTCTTGGTAAAACAGAAATACAGTCATATCAGAAAGCCTAGAAGAGCACAGCTTGGTAACACGGGGGGTTGTATAGCAGGCATTTGTATTCCTCTCAAGAGCTTTTGAACTAGGGAGGGTATAAAGCTGAAGAGACCAGACTTGAAGACTTGCAAGACTTTTTCCAGTCCGGTTGTGCCTGAAGCCAATAAAATAATTATTTTTATTCCTATTATCACTGAGTCTGGTTATCTGAATTTTAATGATTCTGTTTTGTTTCTTTCTCAGCGCAATCAAATGAGAAGCCAAAATTCAGCCACAGCACAGGAGCTCACCTTCACACTAAGCTTTTTTAAAGGAAGGTAATTGTTCACAAACTTGGCTACATTGGGATACATCACATAAGGGGGCTGTGACTGCACCTTTCTCTGGATAACAACCCAACAAACCCTCACTCAGCACAGTGCAATTTATCCATTGATAGGCCAATAATATTTGGGTGAGAGCAGAACCACCCCTAACCCACCTTGTCATGGTTGTAACCAGCCAGCAGCAGAAGCAGTGTCAGAGGTAAGGCGATGTAAGACCCCTGGGCAATATCTTGTTCAGGCAGCTTCCTCTGGAAACAGTGCAGATCATCAATTTCATTGCTTTTAACAGTTGACTGTGAAATCCCTCAGCTCTAAGAAACATCCGCAATAGGATCATGAGGCACATCCAGCCCTTCTCATCTGACTTCCTTCCAAGTGCAGTTCAAGGATTTACTTCACTTTCCACTTCAAAGCCATCCTCTGGATCAGTCACTCATGTATTACCTGAGGTGTGCTGCTTTGTAAAGCCAATTCATCGATGGTCAGTCTCCACTGACAGCCTGGTGTGCTTTGATTTACCTGCGCCATGCTGCCCACACCTCTGTGACCCCACTACAGCAGCCATACCAGCCCAGAACCTTTCAGGCACATTTGCACCCTTCATTTCCCCTCCTGTTCCACTCCCAACTGAACACACAGCAAATCTAAATTAAATTTCACTCTAATGCCACTCATAAACCTCTTTATTTTACACTAATAGAAAGCTTGGCCAAGAGCACAAAATACATGTAGGTTATAACATCAAATACTGCTCCCAAGGTGAACATTGGAACATGGAAATATTTAGTACTTACAGTGGGACTGAAGACCAGTGTAATGTGTTTATGATATCCAATGGCAGTGAAAGAAACTTGAGGCAGGGTGTAGTCATACTGTGATTTAGACAATGTAGAATCCAGGAGTACCACATAATTCTGTGGGTAAAAAATACACTCAGGCTACAGCATCAGGAGCAGTCCAAGATAAAATCACACTTAAAGGCAAAGGTCAGTTAAATAAGCTTCAAATCTTCCAAGACACTGGTTAGTCCAGCATGTGCCTCTGCAGGCACACCACAAATTACACTTCAGTGTCCTTAAGAAAAAAAAAATAAAGTGATCTAAGCTAATTTTACAGCAATATTCTTACCTCTCCATCTCGGAGCAATGGTGGGAAATGAAAAAACAGGGATAGGCCTAAGTTGACTGTATGAATTGGGTTGTCAAGATTTTCACTCTTGTAGAGCTTCACCTGTAAGTGAAGGGAAAAAAGCACAAACCAGGTATTTTCAAGCCTACACCACAACAGATATTTCAGGCATCCCACATCTTCCGGGATATAAACACTGCAAAATTCATCATGTGTTTCTATAAACAGAAAGTTGTCAAGTAAGAACACCTGGAAATGTTCTAATCTGGGACGTGAAAAGTCAGAGTCTTTTTATAGAACTTGAAATAATTTAGGAACGGCTGCTGTCTGACATTTTCACATACCCAGTGTATGAAAAGCAGTCTGTGCTGTGGATCACAGAACTGCTCTCACTTGTGTCTGGATCCACTCTTAGCACATCTTTCAGAAACAACAGTGTCTGCTCTGGAGGCCAGGGATGACATGCACCCATCAACAGGCCACATGCAACACATGCAGCACATGCAACAGAAGACCCTACTTAATATGAAGCAGGCACAGGTTTAACTTCCATATAATCAGATTTTAACATCAGTTCCTATTTGCTTAGGCTGAACTCCAAGGGTTTATATTTCCCCAGAAAGATGGGACACAAGCTCAGGGGCTCTTCAGTAAGGTGACAATTTTCCCTTCACACCTGCTCTGAGTGTTGGGATCCTTTGGATGTCTCCCAAAAAACCCAACAGCTTAGCAATGAGATCTTGGCAGGTGAGATGCATAACAAACTAGTGTGAAAGAAATCCAAGCACTGCATTTGTATTTGTAGGTAACATTTCAAGGAGCTTTTAAACCTGAGAAATTATACTCCAACTCCTACCCCACTAACACCTCTTGCAGACACTTCTAGCATTCGTTCTCCAAGCCAAAAGGATCAGAGGTGTTTAGCAAGCTTTTTCAGACTACAGTACAGTGTTTTGAATTTTGAAAATTTCACCTTTCCTATTTGTCTCATACTGTCTATTATTATACACTTTTAAATTCACATGTCCCACGGTTTCATTGCATTCACATGGTATCTTAAGATTTTGACATACAGGTCAAAAATTTCTGGTGTTTCAGGAATTAATGCAGTACTCTGATACAAAGGACTCATCAGGACATTCCTAATCAGAGATACAGATCCCAAAATGTACAGGCCAACCAGAGAAGTTATTTGTTAAACATATTCCCACGAAAAATGGAAACATTAAAGCAAAGCATCAGGAACATTGCAATCTTCATTCTATCTGGAATTCATATTCACCTTCATTAAACTATTAGTTCTAATTTGAATTAAATGTGTGCTCTGGCTACTGAACCACTTCCAGTGACCTTGCAAAAAAAAATCATTGTGAAAGCAATAACAAATATACTTGACAAAGATGAAAGGCTTCAACTTACACATAATGTGGAGAGATATTCAGAAGCTGTAATTACATTTCCACTTAAATCAAATTGATTAATTTGCCGGAATGCTATAATATTAACATCATCAATGTCACTGTTCCCAACCTGCAATGGAAAAAAGAGGAACAGTTAACAAAGGACAGTAACACAGCAATGATATTGCAGATCATTTTAAATAATAAGTGATTTTTGTTCTACACTAACCACATGGAAGCTTGAAAGTTTTCCCATTGCAAGTCCCTGGGCTCCGGAGTGCACAGCTTACAATTGCAGACTTGTGCATTATCAGCATGAGGCTCATGACATTAACCTAAACTAAAAACGGAAGTCTCAAAAGCACAACCCATTTTGGGAAAGGCTAAGATACATCCACAGGACTGCCTGATCGCAGAACATTGGTCTCAGTATTTTGCATCTGTGCTGAGAGATGCACAGAAATGTTTATATAGTTGATTAATGAGAAATATTTAACAAGAAGTGCTAATCCAAATTACAATTTCACCTACATCAAGACCGCATGATTTGGACACAATAAAACATAACAATATCTCTCTGTCCATAACTAAATACAACTGTAGGACAATATGACAATTTACGACATCCTCAAGCTACCGCTGTTTTGTTCCACAACATAAAGAAATGTTGAAAGGTATTCCATACATTTATTCTCTTGTTTCTCGATGCACAGTTTTCATGGCTGTGAAAGAATCCTTTTCACTTGTTTACTGTTTGGACTTTATCTCACTCCAGTTTTGAGCAGTGATGCTGACACACAATATGGGGACTGTTTTTTACTAACTTCCTGAAAGGCACTTGTCTAAACAGAATGCCTTCACTACATGGCTGCTGACAGAACAGACAGAATGCCTAGACAGGCCCATTTCATATTTAAGTGATGCTACAAAAAAAGAGAAAAAATTACCTCAATTGCCCGATGCTGTGGTAAAGCTCTTTCAATATGGTCATTGCCTTCAGCTTTGAGTTGGACATGATACACACAGCCAGGCTGAAAGCAACATTCAGATGATAAATCCCAACATGAATAATACACACTTTAATTTCAAAGAGCACTAAAGAGAATTTTCTAACACTCCATTTAAGATATACCACCCAAACAGATTTAATTCTATGCAGTTAAAGTTTTCCTTATCTCAAATAGAAAATTCAACTCAATAACACTATAAGGAGTGTTTACTGTCAGAAAATAAGAAAGCACTATATAGAACTTTCATTAGTTTGTTACATCACAGTACTAAAAGAAATCATCTGCTGTGATGAAGGAAAACACAGGATTAAAACCTGATCAAACATTGCCTTTTACTTCAGGAAATTGTTGACTCATTACATAATGGTGCCATAAATTCAGCTTCCCCTTCCCTGAAGAACAGCTTAGTTCACATACATACTGTGCAACCAACATCAGACACACACCCAATATCCTGCTAAAAATAAGCTGTTGGTATCTCCACAAGAGAAACTGAACACTTCCCTGGATTCTTTTGCCTATGAAAATTCCGTGCTGGTCACCCAAGCACTGACCAGGGGATTGTGTCATGTCTCACCAACTGCTCAGTATTTGTGGAGGTCAGCACAGTACGCTGCCAGAAATTTTACAGACCTACACCACAAGCTTTTTTTTCCCTGTTCATCGGGCTCAACATTCACTACATGACCATGTTTCCTCACACAGAGAGACTCAAGGGAGTCTGAGTTGGAAAACGTGATGGGAAAGCAGAAAGCAGTGGCTACTGAACAGAACCCATTTCACTGCTCCATAGTCACACTGGCAGGGAAGTAAATGACAGAGAGCCTCCTACTCCTTACCCGAAGGCCACGGAGCCTGAATTTGCCCTCCTCATCGGTTATTGTGTCCTCTCCATAGATGCTGCAATCCTTCTGCCCCACAGCTTCCACTGATACACCCTGTTCAGGCTCTCCATTTAAAGAAGAAACTGTGCCGTAACAGCTAAAGGTGTAAAGAGAACCAGTTGCTACAGGTGTGCAGATGTTGATTCAATGCATATTTTAAAGACATTTTATTGTTATAACTGATGGAACAAGTACTTAATATATTTACCATAGCATGGAGAATAAAAGGAGTATTTATGATGTCTGTGTAAAACACTTGAAATCATTAGAATTCGCTGCAGTTCAGAGCACAGCTTTAGGAATCCAAGTTCCCTAAACCCCGTGAATAGCAGCTCTTTCTTACCCCTGAGGGCAAGGAAAGGAAGGATTTTGAAATCAGGTATCTGAATTGGTTTACCATACCTAGACTAGTCCTCTCCTCTCCCATTGAACACAGCACAAACCAGTTCCAGCGCCACTGAGACAGTGCTTTCACAGCCATGGTCCTTCCTATAGCTCTGCCATCTAGGCTTAGCTATATATCCACATCCATGAAAAAATGCCAAAATTAGTACTTATACACAGCACATTTAAGTTAAACTGAGACTTGGAAAGTGTCCTTCAAACCTGCAAGAACAGAGGTGTGCCAGGAGGAAACACATTTGACACAAGACATCCTGATACAACCCAGAGCATTTTCCTTGGATTCCAGCTCCACTGACCTGTAAGCTGTTCTGTAACCAGTTATCTGGATTTTGAGATTTTCTCCTTCTTGCACTTCAATCATTTGTGATGATGGTTCAAACCGAAATTCTTTCATCATGGGTTTAAAGTAATATTGCCCTGGGCTCTGCAAAGAGGCACAACACAAGCTGTTTACTCACAGTGATGCAAAAACTCATCAACTCCAAACAAATATGCTTTGCAAGAGCTCTCTGAAGAGCCAAAGTCCTCTCTTCCAACCACAGGTTAAACCTATCACAAAATATGAGCAGTGAAAAACAGGGAGCACATTGGACAATAAACTGATGTAATTCTCCCTGGTCACAAAGTGTTAAGAAAGAAAGCAAACTACAGCCCTAAAACCTTACCGCAAGAACCTCAAGGACAGGGAAGTGTCCACAAAAGGATGTTTGCAAAGAAACTATTCAAGCATGTCTACACACATATAGATCAATAATGTAATTAGATTTCCTTTCCCCTAAAGACTCTCCAATGATCATCAACAAATTGGCTTGTTTCATGTTTACAGACTGCAAATTAGTAACTAAGATCAATCAACACCATCTATGACCTGTTGGGGAGAAAACTCTTACCATATTAGATTTCACACGTTTGACTTGCTAAGATTTTAAGTGCTGTTTATTCTCAGGGATCTGCATCTCTCATCATGGGTTAGGGTTTCAAAAGACACCTGCCACTCAAGAGATCCCTGCTTGGGAGGGCAAAGTAAACAGCCCTGCACGTGGCCAAGCTCAGAAGAATCATTTCAACTTACCAGATTGGAAAACGTCAGCATGCCATCATCCTGTGTGAGGAGGTTGGACCGAAACACCCCTCCACTGAGAGACAAGAGAACTCCAGCAAGAGCCTGGTCATCCTCTGATTTGATCTGTTTTGGAAAAAACAGTAATTTTAAGTGGAAGTGAGGGTTTCTTTATGGAGAAGGGTTCAATTGCAAAGCCCCTTGCAGAGTGTACAGGTGGGCTGGCTCTGACACTCAGCTGTGAGCAGAACTAAGCACATCTGTCCTGCCCCTGCTGCCAGAACACAGGGCTGCAGAACCCTTTGCTCCCAAGCCCAAGGCAGTCACAGCCCATGGCACACACACCATGTGCCACCACAGCAGCTATTCTCTACCATTCCATAGAACACACAGGGAGGCCAGAACAAAGCACCCAAAGACTGGAACCAGGCACTAGCTGGACCAGACAACACACACCCCTTGAAGGATAAAACTCATTGAAACAGGGTGGTCCAACCCTACAAAAGCAAATAAAACCAATCTTTTGGACTGCAGGCTCTAACTTGCACTCTAAAAACCTTGCAAAGTATCTTCTGCATAGCAAGTCATGGTCTACAACTGAGCTCATCCACTGAGATTTGCCTCCTCATGACAAAAATTATTATCTAAATAATAAATTATCCCAAAATCTCACACTCATTTGTCTTTGGAAGACATGCGTTAACTTTTTGCCTGTCCCACTCCAGCTGCACGCACTATTAATTTAGAACCCAAAATGTTCAGGACATTACCTCAAATGTCACCCCAGCAAGAGCAAAAGCTTTGAAGTCTCCAACTGTTCCTTCTACTGCAGTCAAAACAAAACCTTCCTTCTGAGCAGTGACTGTGTATTCCAAGTCACTGTGAAGTGGCCCAATGCTTCAAATAAAAGAACAGAACTTGTTTCAAATAACCACTTATATATCACATACACATTGTCAAGTAACCACTGTGTTTGAACTAAAGAATCCAAAAGTTCTAAACAAATCTGTTCATTACCTGTAAGTGCCTTTGTCATTGGTGAAAACTGTGGTAAGTGCAGAAGCTGCTCCCTTCTCACTAATGACAATCTCAACACCTTCCAATTCAGGATGAATTCTCCCTTCCAGAAATAAGCCTGCTTTTCCATGAATCTCTATCAGCTTCCCAGGACAACTCTCTTAGTCATTGTGAAGGGGATTTAAGACAAAGAAAAAGGTCAAAAATACACTTGCCACTCTGGCTTACAACAGGAGTTTTAACTACTTCCAAAGTGATCAGCTGGTGGCCTTTTATCTTAGAACAAGAGACCAATCCACAGAGCTTCATTGCCTCTCAACACATCTTACAACATCTGAACAGTACCAAAACGAGTAACAACATTTCAAAGCTATAAGCACATTCAAAAAAACCAAAAAACCTTACAGGTTTCTGAAGTGTTTGGAGGTCTCAGTAAGTTACATACACTGCAGCCACATGGAGATAATGGCAATGACACTTCCTTCTAGCCAGACTATGCTGAGCTTTGACCACATGTTTTGAGTTCAAATTCAGGGCAGTGTATGCCATGTTTAATAACATTAAGCAATTTTTTTCCTCTCCCTCAAATGCATTTAGAATGTGCGAACAGAATAACATGAAAAGAGGCACTTAATATTTCCTAGTGATTTCAAACAAAATATGTTCACTTAAGGATCTGAGGACAAGATGACACTGACCTAACAAGCAGCATCAATAATTGATGATAACCCTGGCAATTTTAAAGTTTATCTTTTTTTTTGTGAATATTTTATTACTGTAATCTAATGGGAAAAAAAGAGAAAACTTTAACAGAAACTTGAATTTTGTAATAAATTCAAAATAGAACCCTTGTTTTTGCACAACTCTTTTTACAGGTGATAGTACAATGAACAATTCTGGTGTAATACCCAGAAACCTGGCCTTCCTCTTGTGCCAGGTGGTTTTTCAGCACTTGGAAGAATATTCTGCTGGTAAAAACTGTACTTGCATCCTCTATCGAATAACTTCCAAATTCCAGAATTAAATGGCCCAAAGAAATAACTGAAACTTCCCTAACACTGCTTTTTTGAGTTATTCATATGTTTATCTACACAGATACACTTCAACCATAAAAATCTAATCCTTTCAAACAATGAATTATTTATACTTACCTCCACTAACAACTGCTTCCACATAAGGTGGGTAGAAGAGCAGCTCTTTTGATGATGGTGTTACAGTAATTTTCTCTCCAGACCTGTAAAACACAAATAAGATACAATTAGAAGAAAACTGAATTAGCAACTCTCATGTAGAGCAGAGTGCAAGAATGCATCTAAATACTCCAAAAAAAAAAAAAAGATCAACAACAACCTCAGTAAAATTCCTACTGTGCAGTACTAAGTTTCCTTGTAGCTCAGTCACCAGTGGCACCCAGCCAGCAGCTCAGTCCTACCCAGAATTGTATCACTATTCTGTCGGACAGAACAAAGAACACACCTTGTCCACTGGAGCTTGGTATTACCTTGCCCAGTATGAAAATTCATGTAAGAATGGTCCTTGGAGCTCCTCCACCATTTCTTGCACTGGTGGTTTTGTTCCTTCCTCCTCCTGACCCTTTTTTTCTCTCTCCTGCCGGCGGCTCTCGATTTCTGCCAGCTGCTGCTCCCGACGGAGCTCCTGAACAGACTTCAGGGGCCCTAAAACTAAGGCAGGTTCACTGTCAATGGATGACCTGAAAATATGGAGAAAAACCAAAATCATCCATATGGAAAGATAAGAGCTTGTTGTATCTGTTAATTACTGCCTTTACACCACCACAGACAAGTCCCAGGACATTTTTTAAACCCATCCCCCTTTAACTCCCCTGTTTATTCTGGTAAGAGCACAGGAGTGGTAAATTTTTTGGCAAAAGGATCAGTTTGCAAGAGTACCTTTAACAAAGACCTGAACTAAAAGGGAAAGGCTGGAATGTCAAACCTGAGAATAAGCTTAATACAGATGAATTGTACAAAATAAATAAAAGGACTGCTAAGCTTGCTTTTTTTCCCCCAGAACTAGGAACTTTTGTCTCAGAACCTACCTCTCAGGAGAAGAGAATACAAGGAGAAAAAAACTTCTATCACACAGAAATACTTCCAAGAGCCAGCAATTCCCAGGAAAAGCTCTGAGTTCTCACCTAGCTGCCCTATATATATGAACTACCCAGCTATCTTGTCACTGTCCACTGAACAGATTGCTAGATAAATTCAATCACGTTCTTAGAATCAGCTCAGAACAATGCATTTTGTTTCACCTTCCCTGATCTTGCATCCTCTCTGTTCTAGCATTTTCTTCTAGACTCCAAACATTCTTTGTACCTTATCATCTGTCTCTTCTCCAACAGTCTCAGTGAGGACTGAACCGAAATGATCACAACCACTTTTCCTACAGCCACTTCAGATTAGCAGGATAGTCCTGTCTCCTGCTTCAGTCTTCACTGAAGAAGTAATTCTGGTTTGTCTTTTTATGAGACATAGTTACTACTGCTCTATTACACTAAGTTTCATCAAGGCTTTATATTCTTTCTCTGCAGTCCAGATACAATACAGAAACATGTTAATTTAATTTTTTTTGTCTGAAAGGCTATTAAAAAATTTGTACAGGCACACATAATCTCAAGATACTCATAATAAATTACTACAGTCTTATTTTTAAAACATACCAAGCCATTATTATACCAAGAACTAATGAAGATCAGCTTTGGTTTTAGTTGAGGTTGTTTGGGGTTTTTTGTTAACTGAAAGTTAATGGGTCACAGCCTTGGATCTGGTACGCAGACTTGTAAAATTAACTGACTTGCTTTTAAACCCAGAGCTGTTCTCTTTATGTCATTGCCACTTCACAAACTTCAGCTGAAAAGCTTGAGGCAGGATTGATCAGGGATACCTATGGCAACTAAGCTGTCTTCAAAGCACTAGCCAATAGTCTCCAAAAACCCAACAAGCTGAGAAGGTTGGTAGAATATTCACCTCCTCACTAAGTTGTTTTTAAAATCCTAATGGCTCTCTGCTGTCTCAGTGTCTCCTTTCCAGCTGCTGGAGTTGCCCAGCAGTTGCAGTGATAGGGTCATTAATCCTGGAGAACTCCAGGCAACGCTCTGCAGGTAATGTTCTCCGAAAAGATGTTTCCTGCACTCAAAAAAGTTTGAGAACCCATAGTCCAGAACAAGTAGACACCAGCAGAGTATCAATAAAACACTTATCATTATCAGACACTTTCAGGCAGCTTTGGCACCTCATACAATTAAAGCTGTTCACAAATCAGTGCTCCCTAGTGAGCTGTCTGCTCAGCTAAACATAAATTGCTGCATTAGTGTGTAAACACTCTGCATGCTTTTCCTTTTATAACCATCCTCACACCAGTTACAATGCTCTAAAGCAACAGATTCTCATTGTGGGGAAAGTAAAAAGGGAAAAAATAGAAGCCAGTGCCTTAAAGAGCTCAGACCTAAGCTAAGAAAATACCCTCTGAATTCTGAGACATCAGGTCATTAAAGTACATAAAAACTCAGAAAATCATTCCTTTTTAGCAAGACACAAAAGTAGGGAGTGGTAATGTTGAAATGATAACAAAATGCTCAAAATGAGGTTGCATTTATCTCTCTCCAAAGAACTCAAAGCACATCTTAGCATTAAAAACCTCTTGCAGCCTAGGCTAGGATGCCATCCACTTAGAAAGCAGCCACGGCAGCACCAAAACTGGAGTAAAGCTTTACAAGAGAAATTTCTTTTTCTTCCACTTTTTACAGCCCCATGATTTCCTTGTCCTTACTTAATGGTAACAGTCACATCCATCAGTTTATCAGTTACAATCGTGCCAAGGACATGGTGGCGAACTGCAGTGAGTGTCAGAATACTGGGAGAGGACCTGCAAACCAAAGGAACAAAGACATGAATTCAAGGTCCCCTTCCTAGAAAAGCAAATCTTATTTAATAGAGTCTGTGCTCTCACCCCTGAGATTGAAATGCTTTATAAAAGATGATACAGAAATTACAGCAAAGCTGTAGTGCTGGGATGGTCATCTATTAGAAAGGAAGCATTTCCCAACTCAAGGCCCAAAGCAATTCCTTCCTTTGTGCCTCCTGCTTCCACTCAAGCTAAAGCTGATTTGGTTGATTTCATATGTCAAAGTGTCATTAAACATATCACCAGACCATAATCTATAAATAACTAATTAAACCTGCCTGACCGAGGAAGATCAGCACTGCTTACTTGTGATAAGGGTGAACATTTATTCAGCTTGCAAAAAATGGGGTGAGCAGAATCAAATCACCAGAAGGTCATGGCACCAGTGATATGGACATAGTGGTATGTCCTCTTAGCAATCTTACTATCCCATCTTTTGCCTTTCAGCTCTCAGAAGTGACTAACAGTTTTCACTGAAACAACTCTTCTCTGTTACAAAGCAAACCCAACACTAAACAGACAGAAAGCTGACAAAAATACCTATCTCAAGTGACTAAAGCATCTTTAAACCCTGTCATTAGTTGATTTTTATTACTTTTAAGATAGAAAGGGCAAGAGAGCACATGTGATAACCTTGCTAGAACTTCCCTCTACACATGCTGTTCTGCTGAAAGCAGGCAGGAGAAGGGAGCTTTATGGAACGTCACATTTTAGGTAAGGTGAGGAACAGTCACACTCTTACGTGTCGTAGGTGTAATACTCGTGTTCAAACTGGTGGCAGGAGCGCGGGGTCACCTCGTACACACCTACAAACAGGAAGGAAATGAATGATCTGCTGAAAAATTCCTCTCAAGATCACATGAGAGCAGAAGTATAGAAGCCACTACAAGATTTGACTATGTATCTGCTGCCTCTCACAAAGACACCTTCTAACGTGTCTGACAAACAGAACGCCTACGAATAAGATTATTTTAACATGATCTTCGTTTATCAAAGATGAAATACTTCCATCACCAATAAAAAAATAGCAATATTTTATTTCTGTAATCTAGATTTGGTGAATGGCCAAATAGCAGAAGAAATGGATAATGGTAAAATCTTGGAACAGATCATTTACATACAGATGTAATCAAAACAATGCCTTTCAGAAACCTCAGCAATTTTTTTTTGTTAGTGTTTTTTGGGGGTTTTTTTGGTTGGTTTTTTTTTGTTTTGTTTTGTTTTTTACTTTCCAGCAGTATTAGATAACTGGTTATTTTTTGTTTTTTAAACTGATATTTTAAATCTGTTACCTGGCTTTGAAAGACAGAATCTATTAACTCCTTTGGACAGGTTATAAACACCAACATTCTCCGGTCCATTTCCATCCTGATAAAATTCCTGTGAAGCCAGAGCACAATTCACTATTAGCAACTACCAAACAAGAAAATGAAAACTGTATTTGCCTAAAGATTCATCAATGCCATATCTTGTGTAACACCTAACATCACAAGACCATTTTACCAAACTTGAAAGACAAGTCTTCTTGAAGCACTCTAAGCATCAATGTTCCCGTGCCCTGTGACCCTCCAGAAACAGGAGAAAGCCTTGATCCCAAGCATAATCCAACCTGCCTTCACAAGGTTATTAAAAACGTACAAGAACATTTGTGTCCTACGTACCAGTGTGATTGCATGAGAAAGAGAACACCTCAGCATATATCCAGTCTGCCTGAATTCTACTCCTGATACATCTTCCTCCAAGACTTCCAATTCCAAAGACTTATTCTTCCAGCACCAGTCTTCATGTACAATGCTTACTAGAATATACACCACACAAAGTATTTGAATAACGTAAAACTGAGTAAATAAGGGCAGGTTTTGTGATATAAACAGTTTGTGTCTCTCTAGCTTCCCTGACAATAATCTTCAAATATAAATACACTACAATGCTTGTAATAACAGACCTGACTCACAGCACTGCAGCATCACCAAGAACACAACATACCTATCAGGAAAGCTGTGTTATGAAAAGGAATAATGAAGACTGGCCACCCTGGAAAGCTCCTCAGTGGGCACTACCACTGTGACATGCAAAGCAGCCTAGAGGACATCATAGCCTAACCCAAATTTAACCTAGTAGAAAGATGTTCCCACTCCTGTATAAAGAGTACAATCTAAATATTCCTTCTACACCTTTCCCTGGAAAAAAAAATTATTTTCACAGGCCAAGGCAGGCTGGCCAAAATACATATTGTTCTTAGGAGCAGCACCCTGGATGCAGAACTAGAGCGTGTCCCTGTTCTTAGGCTCATGATAGGCCCACTTCCCCCACACCAGCCACACAGACCCTAAAATGCAGGAGAAGCAGCAACCTTTGGGCTGACACAGGGCTAAACAGCCAACATGAAGAAAACCTGATACACTGTTGTAAGGTATTTTTTCCAGATTCTCCCACGTTTCACAGCTGCCTTGGGCATACTGCAAAAGGCATCCGTGATAACAGAAATGCTCAAATGAGGTCACAAATCGAGCTCCCAAGGTGCACCCCAAGCAGATACCCTGCTCCTACCTTTGTACTTGCCCGGGAGCACGCCCTCGAAGGTGAAGGGCACCGAGTCCCGGCTCCCGGCCAGCTGCAGGCTGCGCTTCTCCCCCTGGCGGCTCACAGACTGCAGCGTCACCACCAGGTCACCACACGTGTCTGGGACACAACACAGAACGTCAGGCTGCACCTCAAAACCTGCCAGCCACACCTCAAAGGTACTAACACTGAAATGCTTACTCCCTCCCAGCAGAGGATGTTTCCAGTTAAATCTTGTTTCCTAGGCACATATTTACCACAGTTTTTTTGCTACAGGATTGCAAGACTGTTAATCATATTCTTTTATCTAACGGCAAGAAAAAAACTGAGATCAGCATTAAGTCCCTGGGTTCACCTCACTCTGCAGAGACTTAAGAGCCGAATAAACACCTGAGAGGGAGTTAACACAGTTTAGGAGGACTCAGAGCGGAAAAAGGAAGGGTAAAATTACAAAAATCAAGCTCCAATCATCATCTGCTAAAATCAGCGGGTAATCACAAAAAAATAGCAGGAGACAGGAACCTCAGACTAGAATAAAGACAAAAAGCTTATGAAAGAGAACAGAGGTTGAAAGTTCTGCCAACAGCTTGAGTATCTATCCTACAGTTTTTACATGCACTACTTTTTTCCCTTTTTTTGGTTAACTTCTTTTTCACCTCCAGTACTTCTCTGATTGATGTACAGTATCCCAAGCACCAGTCAGGACCATTTCCTTCCAGAACACACCCATCTTCTGAGGAAGACTTGCTTATCCGTAGCAAGTATTAAAAGTAGGACTGTAACTATTATTCCAAACTTTGTTAAGGTACTTTACTAGGCCACAATGTCTCCCAAGAAGAGCTGCTTTTTCCATGGGTTGCAAGTTACATTTACTTATCTGCTGATGGGACTAACCACAGCAACCACAGTGTCAACAACACTCACTCACACGTGCAGTGCTCAAGTTCTCCATTCCACTGCCATTTCACTTTCACAATGGACTTACCTAAACAAGAGATCTTCCCCGAGACAGATGCCAAAAACTGAGAGAAGGTCACATCCATCACTGGTCTGTCAGTAACAGTGACAGGGAACATTTTGGGTTTCAAAGCTAACCCTGCTCTGGTCTCAGCCTCTGGAATAATTACCTGTAAAGTATATGACATCCAGGCATCACCACCTTTCCACCTTTCAGATACCAGTCCAAAAACACCCACTCTGCTATCTTCAAAGCATTCATCAGAAATTAGAAAATGGAAATCTACTGTAAATCCCAGGCAAAGCAAAACCAGCCTCCCCAACATGCTTTCCAAAATTTCAAAATCTTTTAAAACAACATGACAGTCCTACAATGAAAAAATGAAAGCTCATTCTTACCTGAACATTGTATGTACCCGATTTTGCCTTGAAACAAAATGCTCCATGAGGGTCAGTTTCTGCTGTAACCAGCGATGCTTTGTCCTTGTCTTCAGGTATCATGGTTACCTTGTATTTACTGATCTGTTTGACTGTGTCAGGGAATCGAGTAACTGAGATGCGGCCACACACACTGAACCTGTTAAATAAAAGCCAGTCATCAGAACAAATATCTTGATTTGACAAAGATCATAAAAATCCACTTGATTTAGAACTTGCTTAAAAAGTAAACCTCACTATGTTGAGGGAATTGGAAAGGATTTCTCCTGAAAGAGAGATTTGCAAGTAACTCTTCCCTGCCACTAGCCCCATCACTTCAAGCCTTTTTCCTATTTTTTTGGTGCTAAACAGGCAACAGATTTAGGACTTTCTCCCCTCAGGTTTTAAATAGTTTTAAATGCTTTGTGTCAAAAACCTCAAATATAGGTAATATTTGGTATTCCAAATAGGTAATCCACTGGAACACAACCTCGGTACACCTACACTTGTGAAAGCACAAGAGAAGATGACAAATTAGAAGCTGGTAAGTTTTGCTTATTGCCTTCAACAGCACAACATATTTAGTTACTGAATAAATTGTACTCCATCATTTAGCAGCACACAGGGTGTTTTCTAATCAGCTGGTTCTGTCTGTAGGAGCTGACTGCTATTTGACTCAGTAAATTCCAAGTTTTCACTTCTCCAGAACACTGCCAGTTATTTCCTCCTCTGAAGTCCTGGACAAAGAACCACCAAAGAACCTTTCATCTTTCTCAGCTCACACTGTATCTCCCACCACTCACAGTCAAGGCATCAAACAAGAAAAAGACAACAATGACCTTGAGAGTGAGCAGGAAAACGCAGAGTTTGGTACAACACTGCACCAGACAGCTGTGTGACTCCAGACACCCTCCTTTTGTGTAAGAGTGAAGTGGCAGAAAGCTTCTTTGTTGCTTTCCTGGTCCACATACCATTCTAAAATTCTTAATTTACCCAAGCCTTACTGTCTTCATTTGCAAGTGAGGGCCTATTAAGAGGAGGCTATTAACTATTACCGTGAGCAAAATACTGTGCAGAAAACATGTACTGGTGCTGCCCTATTTACCTTGAATTTCTTTAGCAACATTTAGCTCCTGACAACCCTACACAAGTCTGGCCATGGCATGGGAAAGGACCACCCACTTTAACAGCCTCATCCACACATCAAATTGCATTTTCATCCTGACACCAGTCCTTACCCTGTTGCAATGATGTTTGCCAGCTGAGGTGTATTTGGTGCAATCTTCACAGTAATAGTATCAAAAAACAGGTGTTCTTTCCTGGCATGAATTGCGTATGTACCTGTTGTTATGTTCTCAAGGCGGAAAGAGCCATCAGCTTTTGTCTTCACTGGAACAAATAACAAGACTTAAAAACCAGGGCATATGTTAACCTTATGTATCAACAGATCCAGAGGACATGCACTGCTTTAGGCTATTTTTAATTCATATTACACAACAAATAATTTTATGCTTTTTACTAGATGAACCTTCATTTCTGTATCTCAAAGTATAATCTGGCATATGGTTGAAAGCAATTAAGAAATTTTCAAATGCTGAACAAATGAACATTAAATGTTCTTATCTAAATCAGAAAATGCAAAATTTATCGACTGCATGAAATCCACTTTAATATTTCAAATAAATTGCAACAAAAGCAGTGTATTATCCTGAAGGGTTAATTCCACATCATACAATAGTCCTGTATTTGAGTTTAATAAAGGCTTCCCTGTAGGAATAAAGACCAAGAACACTGCATACCTTTAATCTGATTGTTCAGAGTCACAGTGGCATCAGCAACTCCTTCTCCTTCAGGACCATTTAACACCCTGCCTGTGACAGAGAAACCCATCACATGGAAAACAGGCTGAAACAGGAAAAAATTAACATCAGTCTTTACTCAGGAAATGCAAACACACACCTCCAGCAATCAACACCAACTGTTTTCTCTCCACACACATATAAAGGAAACTTATTTACAGCTCTAGGAAAAAATGTACCAGGATAATCACAGTGAAAGTACAAACTGATCTCCAGGCATACTGTTCCTCTAAGTACAAAACACACATTCTCCATTTATCTGCACTGGTACGGCTCAGAGGGCCGCAGTCACACATCATAATGCCATTACACAAGGCACTCTGCAAACCAGAAAATCCTACAGGCCCTTCTCCAGAGATGTGACAATCTCAAAAAGGAAATACAAGCAACCTGGAAAATTACTGCCTGTTTGCAGCATGGAAGATTACTTCCTGTTTGCAACATGGCCATGACAGTGAACTTAGCAGACAGCTTTGCCCTATTTTGTTTCTTCCTAGTAAAAGGGACCAAAGTATGGAAACACAGCGTGGTACTAGGAACTGTCTTCTACCTGCTGTGCATAAACAAGTGTCTTCAATTTCTTACAAAGAAGTTTTTCCACAATACACCTGTTGTCTGCTAAAATCAGTCAGGCTTTTACAGGAATGAGTGGCACAAAAGGATTATTCCCTCTCTAGGCTTTACCTCAATCTGTAAACTGTCATGCTCTACAAGGAAGTCCAATCTAGATGGAGCAACATCAAAGGTGATTCTCTCTCCCCTGTAGAATGGTATCTGAAAGAAGACACACACCTCTGCCAAGGGTCAAATGAGTAACAAACTTCCTGAAAAAAACTACTCAGAGGCATGGAGACACAAATATGGGCAATATTTCAAGACTGATGGAAACCATGAAATTAGTAGAAAAGATGGAAAAGTAACCCCTCTAGTCAGAATACAGCACACTTGGATGTGCAAGAGCTTACAGACAGAAGACTGTAGGATTGCTAGAAGGATTAAAGGAATGAGAGAAGCCTGAATCCCATTTACAGAGCACAGAGACTGAGAATGTAGGACCATCACTCCAGGCAGTGAACAAAGAACATGCTCCCACACCATCCAGATGTAAGAAAGAGAATGGGAAAAAAAGGAAACAGCTTAAAGGAGAAGAGGTAGCAATAGCATACTCTGGTTTAGAAAATGGAACAACCCACAGAATAGACAAACAATGAATATCTAGTCACTTACTACAGTGTATTTCCCACTTGGCAGAGAAAGAAAGCTGAAAGATCCATCTTCTTTCGATACAACATTGCACAAATAGGATAAAGACTCATCTCTTGATTGAAACCCATCCACAGGAGAAATATTGCAGCCCACAATATCCTGTAGTAATAAATGATAAATGCAATACAACTTTTTGACTCAAAGAATTACAGAAAGTAATTNCTCAAAATACTCAACTGTGAATGAGCGATAGGAAATATAAAATCATTTTAAAGGCAAAGTTTGACGACATGGCTTAAAATTCATGTAAAGCAGGAAAAAACAGCAAATAATCAATGTTATGGTAACAAGGACAGAACACTAGGAAATTCAACATCCCCAAAACTCCACCATGTGTCTTAACTGACCTCAGTTCTGTGGACAGGGTTAACATTGCAGAACAGAGCTCAGCTCTACATGATCAAATGTTTCACACTCATTTCTTAATACACTTGTAAGGTGGCAATAGAAGCTGTTGAACTTTGCCTTCCCATCAAAAGGGCAAAAAGTAATTAAGATGTCATGCTGAAGACAAATTACAGCTACTGTACAATGAATTATGAAATAATTCCATGGAGGTCACATTGGATAACCAGGGCCTTGTTGAGGAAAAAAAAGAAATCACACAAAAGAACCAAATGCAAAAATACAGTTTAAGGGATACTACAAGCCAGTGAAGGACAGAGGAGTATCAGAGCAATATGAATCCAGAAGCTATTTGTTTCTTATTTATAGCCATACTCATATTGAAAAGGTACTGATCAACCATTACCTCTTTAGAGACTGAAGAAGAGAAAAGGAGAAACATGACCCCCTTCATGGGCTCTCCATCACTCCTCACAGACCCAGAGACGTTGTAGCCTGCAACAATCAGGGGGCTGGCAGCATAAGCATTGGAACTTGTCACCCGCACCACTGTCTTTGACTGAAATATAGAAGCAAACATTTTCATCAAAAGCAGGAATCAAGTCTCATTTACAGCACTCAAAGAACAGAGACTGCACATTCAACAACAAGAACAGAAGCCAGAGCAGAAGAACTCAAAGAGGGTCCCCAGGCTACTCAAGACACGAAGACACTAAAGCAAAGATACTTTCTAAAACAGCATTTTTCCTGCTTCACTGATTTAGGAAATGGTCAGGATATCAGAGCTCCGCAAAAAACAAGCAGTCTGGGAAGGAAGGATTTGAGCTACACTATTCTTGCAAAATACAAGTACAGGATCAGAAGATGGAAAGCAAAAGCTCATTTGCAAGTCCTTCCCTGGCTGGCTTCACTATCTCCAAACTGGATCTGTATGAGGCAGTTTCTTGACTACCTGAATTAGATGTAGAAAAACTCCAGTAACCCTGTCCACCAACAAAGCCCCTTCCTCACACTAACTGATCCAGACAAGGCCTAGCAGATCCATCCTCTCTGAACAGGCAAACCAAAACTTCTATAGGTTCTAACCTCTTTCAACATCCAGGTAGGATGTGATGCAAAGATTTCATATTCGCCAGGAAGCACTTTAAAGAAAGCAAACCTGCAAGGCAAGAAAGGGATTATGTCTCTTCAGAAACAGCCACAAACATTTGTTCACAGAAAAACAATTCACCCTATTCACGTTAGAAAAAATATTTCAGAACTCTCACAGTCCCAGTCAGTATGGCAGAACTGAAAGGATCTTATGCAAATGAAAAGATTATTAAATATGCACCACCCACACTCACTTTCCTCCAGGTTGTGTAATAGCTGTTTGTATGTTTATGTCACTACCAGCACTCCTCAGTACAACCTGAACTCCAGCAGGACCTAATGCCTGACCTTTGCTGAGAACCTGTCAAAATAAAAAGAAACAGAAGGACAAATTAATAAAAATAACGTGTAGTTGAATTTAATGTTTTTATGAAGGCTGAATTAGCATAAGATGGAATAAATAAAGGAGTCTAACCTTTCCGTTCACAGAAAATCCTGTGAACACAAAGTTAATATCACCTCCCTTTGTGCAAATGTCATTAATGCCATCCACATGGATGTCTACACTGGTTGGTTCTAAAAGAGAAGAATTATGAAACAGCATGATAGTTAGTGAGGGAGCAACCATAAAGAAACTCTGCTTCAGCTTTTCACAACTGTCACAGAATTGTATTAATTCAAACATGGCAACTGTTGCTCTGGAAGCCTTTCTTTAGCAGAGTTAAAGCACCCCCAAATCCTGGTGCTGAAAATCCTCTTTCCCTCCTCCCACTGCAGCCATTTTTGTCAAAAACCCATATTCCTTCAAATCAGTTCAAGGTTTACTTCATCAGTGTCTTCCACCCAGCTTTACTTTCCCCTGGTACAGTAAGTACATGCCAGTTATTAAACCATGCAGTATACTTTATAGGTTCGGAAAAGTGCTCCATTTTCCCTGCCAGCTGCAAGTTAGAGATAAGTCCCACACTGCAGATACAGAATCCTATTTTAAGAAGACATACAAGCACTTACCAAAACTCCACCCTAGGGGAGGCTCAATTTTAAGAATGAAATCCCCCTAAAAAAATAAAAAAACAATAACTGTCTTCATTGATCTAAATTCAATTTTGCTCAAGGATGAAAGTCAGAACACAAGCATCATGCTGCAGAGAGAAACACAAGACTCACATGTACCATTCTCCACTATTCTCCTTTCCTCCAGCTTATGATACTCTGTTCAAAGAAGCAGCCATATCTACCGTGACAGGCTGGGATGCTGGGCTCACATCCAGCCAAGAGCAGAAATTAAGTACCACCACGTTTATCCTGCTTCCAGCACAAACCTAGCTCACAGACAAGCAGCTCAATGCTAGAAAGTGTTCAAATCTACCTCCACCTGCCCCAACAGATGGGCTCTAAATCAGCCTTTGATATCACTGCGTCATACTCAACCATTCTGCCCAAACACAGGATAACAAAATTCCAATCCTTTCAAAAGCTCTGATCCAAAAGGGTGTTAATCAATACAGGGATCCTCTCTGTATCAGAGAGCACATGTGTTCTGCCACATACATGCTGTAGTTCATCCCTGGGAAGGCTTAAAGGGCTAAGAATGAAATCATCAGGATCAGAAAGCATGTTACACTCTTAGATTGGGAAGGGAAGGAATTATTTGGTGGCTGGACTAGATGACTTTTAAAGGTGCCTTCCAACCCAAACCATTTTGAGTTTCTACTTTTGAAACCTAAGTTAACTAACTCCTTAAAAGAGCAAAATACCTTGACCACCTAGGGGTAGCTTGTATTTAATTTGATTTTCATGTAAACACCTTTCCAGTCTAAGTAGACATCAAATTATTGATACATTCTGAGCTTCCTGGATCATTATTTCCTTAAAACAGTTTTAATATCTGCAATTAACCGTTCATGTTATTTTCAATTCAGTCAAGTCAAAATGCTTTCTCATATATGTTTATTTCCATTTCTATCGGTAAAAAATCTGAAAGCTTTTGTCTTTACTCTGTAGGAGCCTTGTACTTTTTGTGCAGTATTTGTACAGCTGCAGCACACAGCTGCTGGCAGGAATTCAGGCTCCCAGTGCCGCAGTCTTTCCAATAAACAGCACAGATGGAACACTGCAGCTACAGTTAGCTGGCTTTTCTCTCAATCATTAGCACTGGGAAATTAAGTCGTTGCATCACAAAAAGAAACAGCTGAAACTTTGATCCAAACCAAACTAAATGATGTCCTCATTCAAATGTTTCACGGGTGGGTGTCGCTCTGAGATTTAATCTGCCGGCAGATGGAGGTGGAGGCAGCTGCTGCCTAGAGCACAGAGGGGACAGCGCAGGCATTTGTGTCTTACCTTGTCATAGAGGGGAATCATGAAATACCCATTGTTCGGAGCACAGTCTGTCTGGTATTTCAGAGTACCATGTTTTGTATATAACTTAATCTAAAAGAAGCAAACAAAACAGACACAAAAATATTTTTTTAAAATGCAAGGAACGCTGGAACCAAGCCCTCTCTAACCCAGTGTTGTCACACAGCAGCAGCAGCCCTGCCAGGGGGCAGCAGGACACGGTTTCTGGCAAGTCGGCTGTAGAGTGCCAAGGTGAAGAAGAGACGCAGCTCCACCGCCACCTGTGACCGCGGCCCGGGGGCAGCGCTCGGCACGCCCGGCAGGCAGCCGGGGCCGGCGGCGGGCGGGGCGGCGGCGCCCACCTCGATCAGGGAGTAGTTGATCTCCACGTCGGACTTGACGAAGCCGCCGCAGCCCACGACGATGTCCTCGGAGCCCCGCGCCAGGGCGCAGCACAGCGCGCAGAACAGCGCGACCACCGCCCGGGGCCGCATCGCCTTAGCGCCGCCACCACCCGCACCCAGCGCTGCCGGAAGGGCCGGGCCGGGCCGCGACAGCGCCTCCTGCCGGCCCGGAGGGCTCCGGGCGCTGCCTGGGGCCGCCCCGCTGGACACGCCCCGGCCCGGCCCCGCTCCCGACCCCGATCTCGGCCCCATGTCCCGGCCCGGCCCCGTGTCCCGGCCCGGCCCCGTGTCCCGGCCCTAGCCAAATCCCGGTGATGTCTCCGAGTGAGATTAGCTGCACCTTCGCACCCTTTGTAGGCGTAGATGGTGCCAGGTCACTTCGACAAAGGGGGTTGTCGTCTT
>VXBU01013520.1:575064-647714 GCA_013400315.1 Bombycilla garrulus
CAGGCTCCCAGTGCCGCAGTCTTTCCAATAAACAGCACAGATGGAACACTGCAGCTACAGTTAGCTGGCTTTTCTCTCAATCATTAGCACTGGGAAATTAAGTCGTTGCATCACAAAAAGAAACAGCTGAAACTTTGATCCAAACCAAACTAAATGATGTCCTCATTCAAATGTTTCACGGGTGGGTGTCGCTCTGAGATTTAATCTGCCGGCAGATGGAGGTGGAGGCAGCTGCTGCCTAGAGCACAGAGGGGACAGCGCAGGCATTTGTGTCTTACCTTGTCATAGAGGGGAATCATGAAATACCCATTGTTCGGAGCACAGTCTGTCTGGTATTTCAGAGTACCATGTTTTGTATATAACTTAATCTAAAAGAAGCAAACAAAACAGACACAAAAATATTTTTTTAAAATGCAAGGAACGCTGGAACCAAGCCCTCTCTAACCCAGTGTTGTCACACAGCAGCAGCAGCCCTGCCAGGGGGCAGCAGGACACGGTTTCTGGCAAGTCGGCTGTAGAGTGCCAAGGTGAAGAAGAGACGCAGCTCCACCGCCACCTGTGACCGCGGCCCGGGGGCAGCGCTCGGCACGCCCGGCAGGCAGCCGGGGCCGGCGGCGGGCGGGGCGGCGGCGCCCACCTCGATCAGGGAGTAGTTGATCTCCACGTCGGACTTGACGAAGCCGCCGCAGCCCACGACGATGTCCTCGGAGCCCCGCGCCAGGGCGCAGCACAGCGCGCAGAACAGCGCGACCACCGCCCGGGGCCGCATCGCCTTAGCGCCGCCACCACCCGCACCCAGCGCTGCCGGAAGGGCCGGGCCGGGCCGCGACAGCGCCTCCTGCCGGCCCGGAGGGCTCCGGGCGCTGCCTGGGGCCGCCCCGCTGGACACGCCCCGGCCCGGCCCCGCTCCCGACCCCGATCTCGGCCCCATGTCCCGGCCCGGCCCCGTGTCCCGGCCCGGCCCCGTGTCCCGGCCCTAGCCAAATCCCGGTGATGTCTCCGAGTGAGATTAGCTGCACCTTCGCACCCTTTGTAGGCGTAGATGGTGCCAGGTCACTTCGACAAAGGGGGTTGTCGTCTTAAACCTGTATGTTCTCGCGTTTTGTGAACGGAACTAAGGTCAGATGACGTTTACAATAGAAGTTGCTCAATAAAGAGAGCAATTTTGTGTTTCAAGCATTGCGTAAAGTTATGTCGCTCACATAAACATGCATCGGGTAGATAGAGAATATGTTTTATGTGGGTGTGTTCACGTAAATGTTACTGTATTAAAAAGTATTGGTGTAACCCTTTTGGCGTGCTGAATTTGTGGAAAGAATAAACAATATCTCCCTTCCAAAATACACTCTGTGTCTGTGCTTGGAGCTCCTGTAATCGGCAATCCGGGGGCTCCGCCTCGGAGCGCGCTGCTGCCGCGGCCGCGGCCGGACTTTGGCCGCAGCGGGACGGGGCCGGCCGGGGCTCTCGGCAGTCGCTCCCACAAGACGGCGGGATCGGAGCTTTGTCCAGCGAGGAAACGCCGGCGGGCACCGAGCGGAGGGTCGCGGGCCGAGGGTCCCGGGGGAGCGCCCATGGGTGCGGGCACTGCGCTGTGCGGGCCCCGGGTGAGTGAGGGGTGAAGGCCGCGGAGCGCGGCTGCGGCACTGGGGGGAGGCGGCCGGCGCTTCGCCATGCGGGAAGCTGCGCTTCCCTCCGGGCTTGCTGTGGCGCTGACTTGGCCTCCCTGGGACTAGTGTTCGCCCGAACGCCGAACAGAACGTTCAGCTACAGTAAATGTGATGAGCTGCGAGTGAGGACGCAGCCCAGACCCACTACAGAAATACCTTTAAAAGGGCTCTAGTGAGCTGGTCAGTCCGGACCCGCATAGAAATCCATTCCCAAGGTTGATAAACCTCCGTAGTAGTTTGCGAGTCATTTTCTGCTTCCTCTTTCCGTCATGGTATTCCTGTCCCCAGCCTTGCTCTGCATCCCGTCCTTCACTTCTGCATTGTTTCTGTTTCAGGACTGGAACCAGACATGCCATGCAAACATCCCAGGACTGACTTGGTGCTTCGAGAGCTCCATCATTACCTGGATCCCTTGTGCCTATCTTTGGATCTGTTTTCCTTTCTACTACTGGCACCTTCGACACAGAAACAAAGGCTACATCAGGATGTCCTACATCTTCAAAGCCAAAATGGTAAGGGGAATGCATAGGGTTTGGTCCTAAAATTACCTCAGCTTTGATGCAGAGCTTAACTTTCCTAAATTATTAATTCTTTCCTGATGATCCATCTCTGTGGGTTTTTTGACATTTACCGGTTCAGGTCAGTATAAATCGAGTAAAGTTTTAGGAAGACATGTCATAAGATCTTCTCCCCTGTACTTCCATTTGATTCCCTGACACTGCCCATAACATTCTGTGTCCCAAAACTGATCTTTCACCTCTCCAGTATTACTGCCCAGGCAGGTGGAATCATTCAGTTTGATAGATTGTCCCAGCATTTCAGTTCATTCCAGTGTCTGTTTTCTGTCTCTGCCCCAGGTCCTTGGATTCATCCTGGTAATATTGTGTTTTTCTAATGTCTTCTTCATGGTGTGGGAGAAAAGCCAAGGAATCCCACGGACCCCAGCATTCTTTGTTAGCCCTGCTGTGGTGGGAATCACAATGGTAATTCTGCCCTTGTTTGTCTGCACATGGCCAAGCTTAGCCCTCCTGGGACAGAGCATGTATTTCCCATAGTTCTCACTATCTCTGAGCACAAATTTGGCTGATGGGAAGTAGAAGGCTGGGGATGCACTTTGTCCCTCTCTGCTGTGTGACACATCAGGGGTTTGAGTTGGAGCACACCCTGTGGGCAGAGCACACCTGGCAGGAGCTGAGGTTTCAGTAGGGTTTAGAAAGAGGTCTCACAACAATGAGACAAGATCTCATTTCTCATAATCACAGTATGTAATTTAGTATGGTTTAGAATGAAATGTGATTTCTGTTTAATAAACAAGTGCATATTCTCCCCTTCTGTCATTGCATCTTCATAGCCTAAATCCTTCCAGCCTGTTGGCCCAATTGTAGTTTTATTGCTTGCCTTCTCTATAGACATTCTTGAGTGCAAAATTGCACATAAAGCTTTTCAGTGTTAGCCTCTTAGGAACAATACTGCTACTCTGAACATCTTGAAATGTTTGGGCAAGAAGTTAACTAATTTTTCTCTATTGTATTCATTAATTTGATAACAATGTTTGGCATTCCATTACCAGGTATTTATTTGGACAAATTTGTACTTCCTCACAGGTCCTTGCCTTGTTCCTTACCCAAGCAGAAAGAATGATGGGCATCCAGTCTTCAGGGGTCCTATTGATTTACTGGCTGCTCTCATTTGTGGCTGCACTTGTGATGTTTAGTTCCAAAATTCAGCAAGCCCTGGAAAGAGTAAGTGAGATCACATACCTTTAATGTACAGACTACAAAGCCTCTGCACAACAGGCCTGCCTCATTGACTGCAAGGCAGAGAATCAAATACCTCTTTTAAAATATATGCTGAGAAAAATGGTTCGTGACACTTTATATTTGTGGTGGATGTTTATTTGCGGAGGTAGAACATGAGGTCTTTCTCTGCTGGTTAAACATGAAGGTTCTTACCTCATTTTCACCAATATTCTGTTCCTTAGGGCTTCCTGAAAGACCATTTCCACTATGTTACAACTTACCTTTATGCTGGCTTGGTGCTAGGAGAACTTGTATTATTCTGCTTAGTTGATCACCCTCCCTTCTTCTCTAAAGCTGACAACTGTCCTGTAAGTATAAGGTTGCTTTTCCTAATGCTTTGCTTCACTGCTGAAACAGGATTTAAAGTATATGGGGATACACACACAGATGAGTATCTGGGTGATGTAAGATGCATCGTTCTGTAAAAAAGCTGACAGTTTTAAAAGGCAACTGGCAGAATTTGGGATAACAGTGCTCTGCCTCTCTATATAAGTTTTTCAGAACTAAAAACCTATCCATACTGATGTTTCTTGTCACTGAAACCAGTGGATAGGGCTTCTATTGCTTCTCCTGGTGCTCTCTCCTGCGCTGCAGTACTCTGGTCGTGGTATGAGTATGGAAAAGCTCTGTGCTTAAGAAAATAAATGTCTTTGGGTATGAAGAATTATATTCCTTGTTCTTCCATCTGAGACATTATGCAATGGCAAATTCTCCAAAATGTCCCAATCCCATTGAGCTTCCACAATACACTTACTCTGGTTCAATGAATGAGGAGGGGGGATAACTCTGATTGTTTTTCCTGGGGAAGCACAGAAGGGAACTATATTCATCTGACACATGCCCTTTTCTATATATAAATATCACACATGTTTTCTCTCCCATCAGAATCAGTGCCCAGAAGCCAGCAGCTCTTTTCTTTCCAAAATCACATACTGGTGGCTCTCTGGGTAAGAAAACAGAAGATGTGGTTTTGCTACAATATCAGAAAAAAGCAGTAGCATCAGAGATCAGAGAGGGTATAGATGGCAGCCAGTAGGAAATATCTCAGCCCCCAAGTTAGCTTATGGAATGAGAATTAAAATTATATAGTTAAATTATTTCTCTTGTGAGGTATTCTCACACGATCAAATTATAAAAAATAAATTTAGTTTTCTCAAAATAGTTTAAAATGCAAATTTGTGATTCTAGATAATTCTCTTCTGCCTCCCAACTATCCCTTCAGTGCCCTCCCAGTCTTGAAATAGATCTCATCAATCTCAAATGATCACAGCCACAGCCCTCTCTGCCTGCCAGACCTTGCTGTAACAAATGCTGGGAAAGGGGACAACAGTGAAGAGGGCATAGGCCCAGTATGCTTCTAAGCATTCAGAAGTGAAACAGTTACATTTCTTAATGCCCACTGTGTTCAGGTCTCAATCTGCCTTTCATGGAGCCCAGAGAAAGTTAAACTGAACTTTCTTCTCCACTACCTAAGATTCTCAGTGTGGACTAGAAATTAGGGCTGCCTTGCAAATCCCCATTGTGCTGACAGAAGGTAGCCAAGGGATTCAAAGCAAAACTGCTGTTCCTGGACATTCATGTTTCTTGTGGGACAGGACAGTCCTGGGCAGTGTTGTGATGTCAGTGCCTGTGTGCTCTCTGTGGTGCACGGCCTCGATGCCCCTATGTTCTGAAAATGTCACACACACCACAGATTCTGCTGTGCTCCCCTGACTGCAGTCTGTGTTCTCCAGGCTCCTCTGGAAAGGCTCTCAGCAGTCCTTGTGGGTGGATGACTTGTGGCCAGTGAGGAATCAGGACTCCTCTGAAGAAATTGTTGCCTGGGCAGAAAGAGAGTGGAAGAAGTGTCACAGCAGAGCCCAGCAGTGAGTATTTGATCTGGAGAGCACATCATGGGCTCAGCTGGGCAGTTCTAGATAATCTAAGCAAATACTCTCAACAGGGACTGGTGTGTGAGTCCCTTTGTACAAAATCTGATTTTAAGTGTTAAAATCTGCGGGAGAACATCCTTCCATGCCTGGAAGCACAGAACTAACTTTTTGTGAGAGGGGTCAGTTTTTGATGACCTTTTATACTTGACATGGTATGAGAGCCAGTGTAAGATACTTAGTGATTTTTTGAGGGTACAGAATTTCCAGGCTTTCTCCAGTTGTAGGTAATTTTTCCATTGTTTCTTCCTTCAGGAAGATGGGGTCTGCTACATTTAAAAAGGGTCAGAAAACTGAAACTGGCATAGCAGAAGCTGAAGAGACAGAAGCTCTACTGCAATCAAATTACAGTCAGAGCAAGCCCTTACTGAGAATGTTTTGGAGCATGTTTGGAACTTACTTCCTTCTCAGCACTGTCTGCTTAGTTACCTGTGATGTCTTTTTGTTCTCCATTCCAAAGGTACTGAGGTATGTGCACATTCATAATGTATTTCTGTCAAGAAATGTACAAGAGTGCTGTGTGCATGAGCTCAGAGATGTGTATGTCAGCACCCACAGATACACAGTGACCTTTTGAAATTTTCTCTTGCCGATGGAAGGAACTCAGGGATCATTTGTAATAACCCACTGTAAAGTCAGAAGGAAGAGACACAAAGCCACTATGTGAAGCTGTGCACACTGTCTGCACTGCTGTGCTCCAGCAGTGGGAAGGACAAGATGCACCAAGCCATTTGACAACTTCACTAGAACAGGAGTTATTTGATAGTTCCATATATCACATCACTTGCCACTTGCTGTAGTCTTAAGGCTCTGTTTTGCCTGGCTAATAAAGACCTGCACATCTTAAATAGCTTTGTTAGTTGATAAAATGCTTTTTGGGTTCTGTTGGTACAACATCAACCTGCATTACATTATATTTTCATGGCTAAAATCCTTTCTTAGTCATTAAAATTAGGAGAAATTCAGGAAATGTTAATTTAGATTAGATTACAGCTAATTCCTTAGATTGCAGCTACCTCTTTGCATATTTCTGACAAATTAATGAAAATCAGGAGCCGTCCTTAACACTGAAAATGAGGTCTACCCAGAGAGGATGCTGAGATCAGGGATTGCTTCAAAACCACAAGTGGCTAGATTTCAAAAATCAAGATATTATATGTTGCAATTCTTCTGCTATTTACTGATAAACCCCAGCCAGAGAGAACACAGAAAAATCACCAATATTTCTGCCAGCTTATTTTTGTGTGTCTGATGTTTCATCGGTTATGTGTGGACTCAGATGCATTTTGCTCCTGTCTTGCAGCCTTTTCCTGAAGTTCATTGGAGATCAGGCAGCCCCAAGCTGGCTTGGCTATTTCTATGCCTTCAGCATGTTCCTGCTGGGCTGTCTCCAGACTCTGTTTGAGCAACGCTATATGTACATGTGCCTTGTTCTGGGGCTGAGGCTGAGAACTGCACTAACAGGCCTTGTGTACAGGAAGGTGAGGCTGCAGCTCATTTTTTAGCTTTGCTTTTTTCTAGTCTTACCTTAGCAGTAATGCTGTACATTGTTCATAGCAATGTCAGGGAGCTGTCGTTAGAAACTGGTTTTAGGATGTAGCTGTCCTGTATTCACCTCTGAGCAGTAAATGGCAGGTACATTTTTCAGAGCTTCCCTAAGAAGGAAAAGCCAAGAAAAGGAAAGAGCAAAAATCAACGTGATCTTTCTTATGCTGTAGATGATGGTTGGGGAAAAACAATAAATACTTCATCTCAAGGTGAAATTATATGGCCCAGGTAGCAGCATTGTTTCAATATCTGGGATTTGACATTTTTCTCCCTCTATTTGTTCTCTATGAGGAAAATAATATTATTGAATTTGGACCAGAGCTGTTGTTTGAGATGTCTTTTCTTTCTTCTCTGCCCTGTCTAGATCCTGGTTATGTCAAATGCCTCAAGGAAAGCAGCAACCACAGGGGAAATTGTTAATCTGGTATCTGTTGATGTGCAAAAGCTAATGGATCTGATTATCTATTTTAATGGGACCTGGCTGGCTCCTATTAGGATTATCATCTGCTTTGTCTTCTTGTGGCAGGTAAAATCAATCCCTCTATTCTAAATATCAAAGGAAAAATGAGGTTTCAAAATTATACTTACTGGTTGGAATTACGTGAAATTGCCATGTTTTTCTTAGCTCTGTAGCATGGTGCATCCACTTTTATTTCTGAAAGATAATTTTATTGGTATAGAATCCTTGTCTGATCCTTCAGTTCATTTTTTCACCTGTGTAGTCAGCATTCAGTCCCTTTTAGGAGACTGTGAGTATGGTTATTGTGAATGTGATTATTATGAGATAAACTTCTGTTTCAGATTTTCCTGTCACCTCTCTTTACAACCAAAAGGTGGTGGGCCCAGTGTAGGCTGAAAGTCCAGTTCCAACTCCAGAACATAATGGGGAATGGTCTGAAATAGCAACTTGACATACTTCATCCTGAAGCCTGATTACCATAAGATCAGTGAATTAGCTTGAAGCAAAGTTGCATGCCGTTCAGAAAGAGTATTGGATACTTTGAATTTCATAGGTATCAAGGAGTTTAGCAAAAGAGAGCAGAACTTGAATTGGAAAGAATGGATGGCAATCTAAAAGATCCAATTTTAATCAATGGATTGTATTTTCTCAGCAGCAGAGAGCTCTATTGTTTAGTCCCTTTTTTTGGCAAATGGAAATATGAGCAGTATAGAGACAGGTGATTCACAGGAGCTTTCCAGAGGCCTTTGAGGCCCTCCTTCACTCCCCAGGATGGATTGTGCCTTGTGCCTGGCAGGATGCTGTGACTGTGAAAGTCAGCAGCTGTGGTACAGACTATTGAGAAATCATCTCCCTTTTCTGATGACGTTGATAAGCTGAATGGTGTTGGAGCATAATTACACTTTATTTGCTGGTGCTCACAGACCATTTGTGCAGACAGTACCTGTAACTCTTTGTGTCCATGACCACTCCCCTCTACAGCCATCCCTAGGGAGATGTAACTAGCCCATGAGAAACAAGTGTTAATACAGAATTGTTATGAACCGTGGGATCCAAGAGCTGTCCCAAGATAATGGCACAGGATAATGCCACCGTTTCATCTCATGCAGACAAGCTGGGTTATTTATGCTGCAAGAATACTTTCTTGAGGGTTTGGGTTTGCTTTTTAAGGAAAAGCTGGTGTTGTCTGGGGTCACTTACTCAGGACAGCCACAAGATGTCCTTCTGAACGCATCCAGGGACGGAAGGAACGAGCTGGGCATGGCTTGAATTGCCAGCGTGCCTCTGGATCTGCTTCAGCAGTGATCTAGTTCCTAACAAGGGAGCGAATAAATTCAGCATAGCCTGATGACAGGAGTTATCCTGCTTGGGGAGTTAACAATCCACAGTGCTTAGGAGCACAACTCCCAGGAAAGGCAAAGGCAAGATTAAAGGCCTAGCCAGAGGGATATAATGCTCAAGTTCAAATAAGAGGGAAGGTAAGCAAGGGAACAAAAAACAGTCTTTTCTAGTCATCACCAGAAGTTTCTTCTCTTTCCTTTTCTCTCCTGGCAGCTTCTAGGCCCATCTGCCTTGACTGCAATTGCTGTATTTCTTTTTCTTTTGCCTCTGAATTTTGTGATCACCAAGAAGAGGAGTCAGTTTCAGGTACATTTTGCTTCATAAAAATGAAGTGGTTTACTGAGTTACATGATTACTTATATTTATTATTCATGCTTACCATGACTATCTGAAGTAATATAGGAGGATTTGAAGCCTGCAAAGTTTCTTGAAATTTAGAGTAAGGTCTTCCATGTTCAGCCTTTTACTATGTTTGCCCTACTTTTCTGTTGTTTCTATGTACTGACAGTAAAAGTAAAGCTCTGAAGATGAAAAGTAAAATATTTCCCAGCCTGGAAGATTCATAAGCAAAACAGTATACACAACTCAACTGCAGGGAAATTTATTCAGGACTTGGAGGCAGGAATAAGGTATTTTTCTTTAGAGTAATTGCACCATTAAACATTCAACCTGTTAAATGATAAAACTCAAACATTTATTACAGGAAACCCAGATGAAACATAAGGATGAGAGGGCCAAACTCACCAATGCCATTCTCAGTAACATTAAAGTAATCAAACTGTATGGCTGGGAGAAAACCTTCATGGAGAAAGTGCTTGGAATCCGAAAGCAAGAACTTCAGGCCTTAAAAAGATCTCAGATTCTGTTCTCAGCATCCCTAGTTTCTTTCCATTCATCAACTTTCCTGGTGAGTGGATCATCTTCCTACATAAAACATGTGCTGTTACTTCCCTTTTTCTTTGTACTCCTGCCTGGACAGATTTTTCCTATGGACAGCTAAAGATTATATCTGCCTGGAGGAGCTGGAGATCACAGGAGTTGCTCTGGCTGCTGCACCAAAACCTCCTTAAAGCAGAACAAACATCCAATGATCAAACTTGATTCTGTCACCAACACACCAGACCTTTGCGTATGGTACCTACAGGACAGGCACCTAGAGGTGATAGCCTGGATTTAACCAGATGGGTCCCAGAGTCTTGAAGGGCCTGTCACCCTTGAACCATTCTGAAGCAAGTGGTTTGCTTGTCCTTTGCTCCCTTTCAGATCACATTTGTCATGTTTGCTGTCTACACCCTGGTGGACAACACACACGTGCTGGATGCTGAGAAGGCCTTTGTGTCGTTAACACTGATCAACATCCTCAACACTGCCCACTCCTTCCTGCCTTTCTCCATCAACGCTGCTGTCCAGGTTAACTGCAGGCCCTATTCCTCTTCCTGTGGCCATAAGGGGTTCTGTACATATCCCCATTAACAGAGGAAGGTAGGGATTTCTCAGAGCTCTGCACATCAGCTGTTACTACCCTACATCACCACTATGAAATGGTGAAGTCCAAGGGCTTGCAGCTAAAGGTAATTTGTGGCATTGCTTTTCAGAAGTGCTCCTTTATACTCCTAAGTCTTTTGTAGCTCAGCACAAGCACCATTCGATCTCAGAGGGGCTTCCAGTTCTGGTTTTAATCACAGAAATCAGAATAGGTGGAGCAAAATCTCCAAAGGGGAGACCCTGCTAATCCAGGCCAGAAAGGAAAGCAATTCATTGTTCAGTAAGAAATTAAGAAATTCATTTCCCTCTTACACTCCAAGCCTTTCACAGAATGTCATGTACAAAAGCAATCAATGGAAAGATTGCAGGAAGAATTGGATGAAAAAGTACCAATTTCACTGAACCAGAAGCACAGGGGTTTTGCTAGGCTAAGTGGAAATGAAGGCAGGTAATATAAGAACTGCCTTTGGCCATCGAAGCCTATAGCACCAGCAGTATAGCACTAGTCAATATTCTAAGTGGGTCTTCAAGCTGTCTCTTCACTTTGGGGTTTTGCTCTCTTTCTACTCTAAATCTTATTTTCTTCTGTGTGCTGTTTCATTTCAGGCCAAAGTTTCCTTAAACCGCTTAGCAGCTTTTCTGAATCTGGAAGAACTGAATACTGAGAGCTCAAGTAGAAACACTTCTGGCTGTGGTAAGCTTTTATGTTAGCACTTCTGTCTTATAAGAGGAATAATTTCCTTTCTTCAGCTTCTACTCAGGGTGTCTACCACAGTCAAGAGAAAAACATTTGCCCCTTACTGTCACTTTATCTCTCTGGCCTCGTTACTTCTAACAATGAAATCTAATCTGGTGATTTACCTCTTCTTTTCATAATAAAGGTTGATTTTACATAACCTAAATACACACTGAAACATAAAATCACATAAACTGGGACATTTCTGTAGCTATCTTTGTATTTACAAGTGGTCTGTTTCTCTTCATATTTTAGTACAGGCAAGTATCACCATAAGAAATGGGACTTTTTGCTGGAGCAAAGAAACTTCTCCTTGTCTTAGAAGGTACAGACTTACCCTTAGTCATCTCTCAATACTGTAGGTCAGGGTGAGTGCTGAATAAACTAACTCCTCAGGACCTAAGTGAAACCAGGGTGGAACATCTGGAGGCTTCTGAGTTTGCTTCATATTCGGTGTCAAATTCTGAAAATTATAAAAATCAGATAAAACGTAATTTTACTTTTATGTTGAGGAGCATATAAATGGGAAGGTGCCCGTATCTGGATGTTGCCCTATTATATGGAGACTGTTTTCTTTATACAGTTTTCTTGCCCAAATATGAAATTACAGTGATTTAAAGCAGAAAAGTAGAACAGATGGAATGCAGATATATATGGCATGACTACATGCTTATTTCAAAAGGCATTGACATCTTAGAAACGAAAAGCTTTGAAAAGTTCTGATGTTCAGGAATGCTCTACCCAGTGCTTTGGGCTAGCCTATCTCCAGAGTGGGCATCTGTGTATTAAACTCAGATGGGGATGTGGATAAAGACTTTCTGGTTGGAGGTGTCTGAAGGGATGAAATTAATCTATTTGCTCAATACATACCCAACAATAGCATGAATTTTGATAATAATGACAATTATTTATTACAACTATGTTCTTTTCAGAAAGTTATCTAAAATGTGGTAAGAGCCTGATTTTTTCCCCACAGCATAGAGCTCAGCGTGCCCCAGGGCTCTCTGCTGGCTGTGGTTGGGCAGGTGGGTGCTGGCAAGTCCTCCCTGCTGGCAGCACTGCTGGGTGAGCTGGAGGCCGTGGATGGCTGCATCACCATGAAGGTGAATTTTCCCCTCAGCATTTGCTTCTGATTAGGCTGTTCTCAGGAACTGTAAGGTGCAGCATCAGGAAAACACATTTACCGCTGAAATTTAACTCAGGCTGTATGTATCAGTCCACATTTAATTGTCTGAAGGTGCTGCAGACCTCTCAGAGGAGCCTGAACTTTGGGAATAGGAGCTGGAATAATACTTCAAAGATCCAGTTCTATTTCTCCCTCTGACAGTGAGCTGAAGTGTAAATTGCGTCCTGTACTTGCACCTCTGTTTACGCCCCTGTAAGGTAATAACAGTGCAGACTCGTATTTTGCAAAGCCTTTTGAGAATTGTCAGTGGTGATGATCATTCCAGATTTCCATAACTGAGAGAACTTTTCTTCAAAGATGGGTTCTCACAGCATCAAGTTGAGCTTATTGAAAAGCTTGCTAACATTCTTCAACTTTTATAGGACACTGCAGCTTATGTCCCCCAGGAAGCTTGGGTTCTAAATGCTTCAGTGGAAGATAATATTCTCTTTGGGAAAGAGATGGATGAAAGGTGGTTCAATAGAGTGACAGAGGCTTGTGCACTGCACCCTGATTTGGAGACCTTCCCTGCGGGGCAGAAGAGTGAAATAGGAGAAAAGGTACAGTCTTGGGTTTATGTTTTGGCCAACTTTTCCCTGAGTAGCTACAACTTCAGGTGTCCTGCTTAAAACTTCTACACCTGAGTAACTACAGCTCTGGGAGCTGTGATGAGAAACACAAAAAAACCTAAAACTCACAAGAGGCAGGTGCTTAGGAATTTCTAGAGAGTTGGGCCATGATGTAATTTAATTTAAGCCCAGCTTCTGACAGTTAGCCTAACCAGAGACATGTTTAAGACAAAAATCAACACATCCAGGTCATTTTTGGGTGCTCTTTTGCAGGAGAGAGGAGTTGTTCAAGAGACTCTGCCTCTGCAAGAGCTCTATTTGGAGGGAGGGAGATGCACTGATTTAAAAATAAGGATGTAATAAAGCCCCAGTGTAAAAGGGAGTCAGCGGCTGGGAAAGATGCTGTAGCTTTGGAATAAACAGGGTCAATATATTTTCCAGGGAATCAATCTGTCTGGAGGGCAGAAGCAGAGAGTGAACCTGGCTCGGGCCGTGTACCAGAAGGCTTCAATTTACCTGCTCGACGATCCCCTGGCAGCTGTGGATGCCCACGTTGGGCAGCACATTTTTGAACATGTTCTTGGACCCAATGGTTTACTGAAGGACAAGGTGTGCTATGAACCTGAACTGTAAACAATTGCACAATGTCTCTAATTAGCAGAGCCCCCATAATGTTTCCAGTAGGGTGGGTTGCTCAGTTTATCAAAGGCTCACAAATACTTTTTTAGAGTGGCAGCAGGACACTGGGGAACTTCTGCAGGCCACACAGCACCTGCAAGTCCTGCAGAGAATCTCACCCAGGAGGAGGAAAGCTGTTTTTATCCTCATGCAAACCACGTGCCTTGTGCCAGCCTTACTTTCACAGCAAGTTTACAGTTCTTTGGTCTTCTGTCAACATCCTTCCCTCCTTTGCTTCTAGCACAGTTCAGAAGAGCTGCCTGATCTCTTCCAAATTCTATTGCCATGATGTCTAATCCCACTACTTTTGAATCTTTCAGTGGCACCTTTACCACTCATCTGGTTCTCATCACCCAAATGTTCATCACTTCTCCATTCTTTTTTGCACTGGTTTTGTTTTGTTTTTCTTTGGCATTCCTCTGCTGTCAAGCAATCTGGATAATAAATGGTTACATGAGAAGGGATGCTAGAGCAGCTCTATTGGATTCATACTATAAATTGCCTAGAAACACTTGATTCAGTTCCACATTATAGAAGGAAAACAGGAAGAAGGCAATTTCTTGCTGTAGAAAGTCCAATTAAAACAAACATATCTGATTATAAATACCTTTCTCTCCGTGAAGTTTGGTTGCAAGTATCAGAACATAATTACTGTATTGAAACAGAATGACTGGCTAAGAAGAACATATCAGACTTAAGGTGTATTCAGAGGGCTCAGTTGTATATTAGAAATGCAGAATATACCAGTTTATCTAGGGAGAAATTACTTTTCTTGTGTTCTTTCCTCCAATTATCTGTGCAGATATGCACAGAAGTGTAAATAAAAGGAAATGCCCTTTAATTCCATTCAGGCTGATGAATTTTTGAGGCCTAAATTTAATCATGAAATTCTGATACCATTACTGACAGCAGAAAAATTGTAACTGTTCCCTTTTTATTCAAGCAGACTCGTGTGCTGGTGACTCACACAATTAACATTTTGCCTCAAGTGGACAACATTGTTTTTTTGGTGGATGGAATGATCTCAGAAACTGGTTCCTACCAAGAACTTCTACAGAGAAATGGAGCCTTTGCAGAATTTCTTTGTTCACACGTTACTGCAGAAGAGAAGCCACGTACTGGTTTTCCAGGTAACCCAAATGGGAATGAATCAATCTTCCTAGGTCTATCAGTCAATTGTTCCCTTCATATCACATCTGTTTTATTATGGACATTTAAAGCAGAGAACCAATCACAGTAAGGTTTTGCTTTGTGTGGAGAAAAATACGCCTGTCAAATCAGCTGACTGATCACCTCAAACTTGATTCTCGAATCTATATTAGTAGACAATAATCATGCAGTGAAGTATTACCCACTATATGTGCTATTCTTCAAGCCTCACCTTGATATTTCTACCTTTAGAAAAAAATTTTAAATTAATCTTTCCTCCATCTTACCTGTCTTTCAAAGGCTATATAGAACAAAACAGGATTCTAAAGCATTTATAAAACAATCTGTTTATTTCACAGCTATGGGAGACACCAAAGGCACTATCACCACTGGAAATGGTCCATTTCAGGAGAAGCCCCTCAGGTAACTTTAAAGCAGATTAAGACACTGAAGAATTAACTCCAAAAGCCCATACAAGCCTACATGGAGGCTCTTACTGAGTATGATACAGGTTTGGGATTGATCTGTAAATTAATAACAAGAGCAAACAGGTAAAATTCAAGAATAGACAAAAACCTGCTCCTGTATGTGGAAGTTGACTGACATTTCTTCTGTATTTCACAAGGAGACAGAAGAGAGCTCAGGTACAGGCTCCTTGATACATTTGGTTGCTGATCACTTCCCTGTGGGGCCATAAGGTCAGACTCATCCCAAACCAGCCTCAGACTGATGCTTTAAGCCTCTGCTCCTCAGTGGCTTGACAGAGCCCAGTCCCTGTGACAAACATGGACAAATGGCTGGGGTCACTCTGGAGGACCCTGGAAACTGCAGCCCTCAAAACAGGCATGGATTTAGGGGTGGATGGGTGGCTAAAAATTCAAAGGATTTTTCTTTTCTTCATGAAGTGGTGATTCAGTAAAATCTCCTGTGGGAAGGGAGACTATTCCTGTGACTCACGACTGTACCAGTGCTGCAGCCACCAGTGGAGGATTAACCAAGGCAGAGACAACTCAGCATGGCAGAGTAAGCACAGCACCTTATGGGGCAAGGACACATTCCATGGGGATAACACAGCCGTGCGGGCAGGTCAGCTCCCTGCCTCACCTCAGCTAAACCAGAGCGAGTCAGCTGAGCTGTGCAAGTCTGCCCTGTAACAGAGAAGAAACGAGAGCAAGGAGCCAGAAACCCCAAAAGAGGCAGCTTTTTCTTTAGGGAACCCCAGCACTAGCCAGTTTGGGATCTCCTCATCTCTCCTGATCAGCAGGTCCCCCACACAAGCACCTAATGTGAACATGACAGTTCTCTCTCACACCAACCACACAGGAAAACCACTGCCTGACATAAAGAAAGCCTTAGATGCGTTCCAGAATCACATGAACCTATTGCAAACATTCATCAGTTGATAATAATCATTCATTAATGATTTCTTTAAGTGTGCCTTCATTCTTCATCCATGAGGAAAACAAAACAAGAATTAACATGATTGCTATGACTGTGACATATAACTGAGAAATGCCGTAACAAATTATTCCTTGCTTCAGAGTTGCTTTATTTTGCTAACAAGCTTGATCCTCCCACCCTCTCCTCCTCTTTTCCCCACTTGCCTCTCTCCAGGTCAATGCTGGGGTGTATGGAGCCTACCTGAAGGCAGCAGGCTTGGCCCTGTGTGTGTACTCTGTAGTGTCCTTTGCGTGCCAGCAGGCCGTGGCCTTCTCCCGGGGCTACTGGCTCAGCCTCTGGACAGATGACCCTGTGCACAACGGGACACAGCAGCACACAGAGCTCAGAGTTGGAGTCTTTGGTGCATTAGGAGTGGTTCAAGGTTTGTTTAAGTTGCTCACCTAATTCTTCTCTGTATTCCCACCTCCCTTTCCCATATCCAGGACGTTTTCTCAGAATATAAACAAGTGCATATCATTGGGCTTTCACCTTCCTGGGATTTTGGCCCCAACCCTAAAGGTTTTCCTTTTTTCATCTTTTTTCATCCTTCCAGCATAAATTAATCATATCAAAGTGCAAGTAGGGGCTCTTCTCCATGCTGAATGAACTCTTGGCTTAGGTCACATAAAAGAGAAGAGAAACTTGTGGACTTTTACTTTTTTTTTTTTTAATAGCCACAATTCTTTTGGTCACTCTATTTAGAAAAAAAATATCACTGAGCAATTTCAAGTAATCTTGGTCAAGCTTATTTTGTGATGAATGAATAATTTGTCCTGCATGTTTAAATTCCTGAACCCATGCCCCCCATCAAGCTGGCTTAGAAGGTCTTTGGCAACTCTGTAACTACCTTACAGAAAGGGCAGCTTACCTTGCAACTGAGGCCTGGTTTAATTCCTGCTCAAGAGAGGTTTAATTCCTGCTGCACCTTCCTGAATTCACACTGGTGCAGCATTCACAGGACTAAGTGGAAATCACAATCTTGCAAAGGTGAACTCTGGGGTGGCTTTGTTCAGACCTAGTTATAATAATTTCTTTTCTCTTACAGCCATTGGCAGGTTTGCCTGCACAGCAGCAGTGCTGCTGGGGGGTGTGTTAGCCTCACACCAGCTCTTCCTGCAGCTGCTGAGCAATGTAATGAGGTCCCCAATACTCTTCTTTGAGCAAACACCCATTGGACACCTGCTGAACCGCTTCTCCAGAGACATGGATGCTGTTGATTCTGTCATCCCTGACAAGCTGAAGTCCATGCTGGGATTCTTGTTCAGCTTACTGGAGATCTACCTGGTGATTGTGGTGGCTACACCATGGGCAGCAATGGCCATCGTGCCCTTGACAGTTCTTTATGCAGCATTCCAGGTAGGAGCTCAGAGATACACACACAGACAAGGCTGAAGCAGCACAGCCATGTCCCTGCAGAAAGCACCCTTCCATTTCTTAGGAGTGAAGGCATGCAAAAATTAGTTTCATCATCTCAAGTTGCATCTGAGCAAGAGTGATGTCAGTCCCTTTCTGATATCACCTCAGCCTTCAAAAGCACCCCAGAGCTCTCACAAAGAGGCTTGTGCCTTTCTGATATCTAGAACAAATCCTGCCTAGGCTGTATTCCTCATCTCCATTAGTAAAGCACATGAAGAACAAAAGCATTTTTCCTTTCCTGCAGGATTTCTACATTACTTTTTAATATATCCATGTTTGCCAGCCAAGACTGAGCATTAGGGAAGGGCAAGTACATCTCTGTTCTCCATTGAGCAAAGGGCTCAGCCACAGGAGAAATTGAGTGTAGAGGTTTTGTGGGTTCACAGCACCCTGGCTCCTTTGCCCCAACCACAGGGTTATTCTTAATAAATACAGGACATAACAGAGGTAGGAGCACTGCCTCATCTTCTAGGGGCATCTCCTACACACACACAAGCTTTTGTAACACGAGGATAGAATGTACTATTGCACTTGCTGAGGCCTTCCCACATTTCCTGTGGAGTACCTCGATAGGGGCATGAGCCTTCTAATGCCTCTCCCTTCCATTCCCCTTGTACCAGCACTTCTATGTCACCACCTCCTGCCAGCTGAGGCGCATGGAGGCTGCCAGCAGGTCACCCATCTACACCCACATCTCAGAAACTTTCCAAGGCAGCAGCGTGATCCGTGCTCACAAAGACCAGCAGAGGTTTATTTCAAAGAGCAATTTCCTAGTGGATGAGAACCAGCGAATTTGCTTCCCTGGAGCTGTTGCTGACAGGTACAAATCTGCCCAGCAGCTCCACAAGTATTCTTGTAATCATGTCTTGGGAGAAAGGGAGAGGGCACCCAGCAACAGCTCTGTGCTCCCCTCTTCCTGCAGGTGGCTTGCTACAAACCTGGAGTTCCTGGGCAATGGCATCGTGCTATTTGCAGCCCTGTTTGCAGCCATGGGCAGGACACAGCTCAGTCCAGGAACTGCTGGCTTCTCCCTTTCCTATGCTCTCCAGGTAACCGAGTGTGGAAATAATACCAGGCTTGTCTTTATCAAAAGCAACTGCATTTTAATTTCTGTTACAAACTATTTCTGTGCCTTTCTAGATGCCTTTTCCTACCAAATCCTGCTGTCATTGCTGAAATCCAGAGCATCTGGAGCACATGGCCCCTTAGGGAATGAACCTCAAACACATGCATGGGACATCTTCCTCCTGCACCTGAACTTGTATTTAAATCAAAGCAAGCCCTGGGCAGCTGAAGCAAGGTCTTCAGCACCTGTCTCAGCTGCTTAGACTAGTTGCACAAGAGCCTAAGAAATAGCTACACCATCTTTTAGCATCCAAGTCAGTAGCATTTCATTCTCTATAAACATGCTGGAGGAGCTATGGCAGGAGCTGGCTTTCACTTCAGCATTTTAAAGTTTTCTGATGTAATCAAATTTTTATATAATTAGCTGATGAGGAGATCTTTATAAATAAAGACTAAGACAAAGTACTAGGTAACTCCTGAGCACAGGTCAGGGCTCGTTTTATCTGCCCTAATGTGTCTTTTCCAATGTGGCAGATTACTGGTGTTCTCAACTGGATGGTTCGCTCCTGGACAGAAATAGAGAACAACATTGTTTCTGTGGAGAGAGTGAGAGAATACCTGAGGACTCCTAAGGAGGTAGCTAATCCACTACTGACCTTACTAGAAGGGGCTGAACATCTCTGCAAACTCAATGAGTAACTTTTCTGTTCCACCTGAAAAACCTCTAATTTTCCCTTTCTAAAAGGCCAGTCATGTTCCCTTTAAACAACTGCAGCATTTGGGTTTTATCCAACTGACTAAACTTGTTTTATAACCTCTGATCATTATTTCCTTAAGACAGTTATGCACTGGATTGCCATTAAAATAGCTTCACTTGTTAACACTCATGGAATGAGACATTTCCAGCCCATATTTGGAGTATTTATTATGTGACTCCAGATGCAATTCTCTGATAACTAATGGCTCCTAGATAGCCTTTTAACTGCTAAAAGTCTCCAGTGCAGTCATTTTTGTCCTGTAATCATTAAAATTATATCTCCATATGCTGCCCTGGGAGAGGAGGCTTTCACAGTCCTGGTTATATGGGCATATAATTTTTTTTTTATTGAGCCACTCAATGTCAGAACTCTGACATGCAAGGAAATGTTCATCGCCATTTTCAGTAAAGAAAATCTGACTGGCGTCTTTGGGATAAAGTAAAAAGCCAACATCTGCAGTATGAAAGTTGGAGGCCTTTTTCTGCTTTGGAAACAGAAAAGAGCTTGGGGGGCAGTTGGCACAGGTGTCTTTATGAACTTCTCATTCCAGTATTGCCACTTGATTGGGTGATATTTAAATGAGCCTTCAACACTGCTGTTTGCTTCCATCTCTTCAGGCACCCTGGACTCTGCATGGCAAACTTCAAGGGCAAGTTTGGCCCACTGAGGGAAGGATTGAATTTAGAAACTACAGCCTGTGCTACAGGCCAGGTTTGGAGTTAGCACTGAGGCATGTCAGTGTGACCATCAACAGGCACGAGAAGGTAAAAAAGCACTCCTTTAGCAGTGTGAGCAGGGCTGGGCACTGTCCAGATCCAAGGGATACAGCCCCTGCCTGCACCCAGCTACAGCAACCTGGCAGCTGCAGGGCAGCAGGAGCCCATCTCCTACACTGCACACCTTGTCCAGCTTATTACAGCAAAGGAATTCCACTTTTTCAATCTAGTTCCACATGCTAAGTCTTGTAATTACTCTTCCCATCATAGGATTTTGTGATTCCTTCTCATACAAAACAATTGCAAACTATAAATGCTTCCATTTAAGAAAGTGTTACCAGACTATGTGAATCTGGAACAGCCCTAAAGATCTGATCTGTGCAAAGCTGTCTCCCATCAAAAGGCCAAGAGGAACTATATGACATGTTTGCCCAACAAACATGAGAGAGAAGACATTTGTGAAAAAACAGTCAACATTAAAACCAAAGTCCTTCCATTGCACTTTACAGATTGGCATCACTGGCAGAACAGGAGCTGGGAAATCCAGCCTTGCAGTGGGGCTGCTGCGATTGGTGGAAGCTGCAGAAGGAGCCATCCTGATTGACGGACAGGACATTGCCCAACTAGGCCTCCATGACCTCAGAACTAAGATCACTGTCATTCCACAGGTATGAAACTCCTTTCCAAAATCCTTAGCAGTGTCTTGAACACCTGGGAAAGGTTTATAAAGATTCTATGAGAGGAGGGACATTCAGCAATTTCCAAGCTGGAAATAACCTCTATGCCATGTTCATCTGCCATTCAATATAACATTAGTCACAGATTCCCACCCAGAAGGTAGGACTCAAGAGCTCATTTTGATAATCCATTTCAGGAATTGTTTGTACTGTCTCTGTGCTCAGGATCCAGTTTTGTTTTCTGGCTCCCTAAGAATGAATCTTGACCCATTAAACCAATACACTGATGCAGACATCTGGACAGCTTTGGAACTGACTCAGCTCAAGAACTTTGTTGCAGATTTGCCAGAGCAGCTGGAATATAAGTGCACTGACCAAGGGGAAAACCTAAGGTACCTGTATCTGCAAAAAGACAGGGGCAGGGTAGTGCCAGCCCCTGGTCTATGACAACAGAGCTGGTTGGATAAGAAGGCTAATTCCTTAAAAAAAAAAAAAATCTTTAACGATGTCCAGACTGCAAATTGTTGCATTACTGTTCTGTTTAGCAGCATGAAATCAAATCATAAGACACTAAGGAAGACCTTTCAGACTTAATCATTGTGGTGGTCTGCATTTCTGCAGTACTTAAAACCTTGCAGTCTATTCCAAGTGCAGCTCTTCTGGGTGCCTAGCAATACCTTCCTCTCCCTTCCTTAGGCTGTTTCATGCTGTTATCTACCTGCAGTGCCATCAGCCTCAATCATCCTTTCAGAGAAAGAGAACAATCACCTTTTCATTACTGATTTCAAATCCATCATCTGTTGTGACCCCAAGGAAAAGTGACTACTGGCCTCAGTTTACCATCCCTCTTCCTACTTGCAGCACTGGTCAGAAACAGCTGGTTTGCCTGGCAAGAGCACTCCTGCAGAAAGCCAAAATCCTCATCCTGGATGAGGCCACAGCAGCAGTGGATTTAGAAACTGATGTCCAGATTCAGTCCATGCTGAGAACCCAGTTCAGAGACAGCACCGTGTTAACAATTGCGCACCGGGTAAACACCATCCTGGACTGTGACAGGTAAAGACATTTCTGAGCAGGGGAACACACAGGCAGCTGATGTGACTGACACACCACCGTGGTGGTCAACAGCACTTTCATTTCTGTCCTCTTCGTGTTTAAACCTCCAAGCTTTGCTTTAGAGTTTGGAGGATCTCTCTTAAACCAGCAGGACACCAACAGGTTAATCAGAGATCCTTTATGCCTACACGATGCCTCCTCCCCTCTGACAGCAAAACCATGACTACAGCTCCTTGAGTCACCTGAGTTGTGAAACTAAAATACCCAGTACCCTTCACAAATCTCACTCCAGTCTCAGCTGCCAAAAACCCCTCCTCCCAAATTCAGCGCTTGAACAGTCACTCATCAGAAACCCTTTCAGCAGCTTTTCAGATGGGAAACACTGCTGGGATAGAATAACCAGCAAGTACTGAAACTTATTTTAAAACTAAGTAGAAATTACTAAGTTTATTATAGGTTCTGGTGTATCCCCAAACTTACACTTCTTTTAACGTTCACAGGATTTTAGTCTTGGAAAATGGCCGGATAGCAGAATTTGATACTCCAGAACACTTAATAGCTCAGAAGGGACTATTCTACAGACTGATGGAAGAATCAGGCCTTGCATGACTCACTCATGGAGTATCCCATAGCACCACCATCACCAGGAGTAATTGACCTCATAATTGAGTTATTTTGGTTTCTCTCTAAAATGCCTGACACTCAATCAAAGCTTGTTTGAGCCAAAACTGCAATGAGAAGATGGAAAGGGGTAACTTGGGATACATGTTATTTCCATAGGAAACTCAGCAATTCCACTTTCATTATGTTTCCAGATACCAAAACCTCACCTGACTGCTGAAAACAAGGCAGTCAGGACTTAAAATACTTTTCTGGTATAAAAGCTAACAAGCTAAAAGAGAAAGACCACAGCATTTCCATTTTATGCTGTAAATGAAGCCCAAATATCCATCATACTTCAAAATGACACAGATTATTTTTAAAAGCCAGGAAGATTTTATGGACAGCAAGGAAGAATTTAACTACCAGCAAGGAAACTAAGCTGTTTGCAGTTGCTCCTAAGCTGCAGGCAGAACAAATGTTGTGTTTTGTCAATGTCTTAAAGACTGCTCACCCAGGCACTGTTCTTATACAGCTGTGGACTCCAAGGCAGCAGCTGGAGCTCATCACCCAAAGTGCACAAACATGGGGAGGAGGGAAGAGGAGGCAGGATGCCACTAAGCAGGAGAGCACAGGCTGCCTGTTGTCACAGCTGGGGATCAAATCCACTCCCTCCCTCTGCAGGAGCAGAGCCCGTTCCAGCAGGGGCTCAGCAGTGCAGGACAGGAGCGTGGCTGGGAGTAGCAGCAGAGCATCCATCACTCCTTCTACCCAGGGCTTGGAGCAGTCCCACTGCCAAGTGCCAGGTGCTCACAACAGGGCACGTCCAAACATTGACACCAACGTTTCCAAACTGAATTTGGCCATGAGGAATTTGCATGCTTGGAAGTGCCCTCACTTTCTGATCCCTGCAGCACATGAGGAAAGCAGCAGGATCTCACCTCTTGACCTGATGGTTCATTCCTGGTTTTTTTTCTTGAGTGCAGGTTGACTCTTGCATGTGCCACCCTGGTGCTGCAGAGCCTCTGCCATGGTCACCTGTCAGACTTTGCTTTAACAAACCAAAACAGAAGCAAAAGCTTTCTGGGCTTCCCACAGTGTCAGCAGCAAGAGCTCTCCTCAGTAATCACAGGATGACAATGTGACAGTCCAATACACACTGAGAGATACAGCTCTTTACTGTGACTTTTGTTAAAGTACCCCATTTTCTAGAGAGCTGAAATAAAAATAGAATCAAGTATTTAAATGGATCTCTTCATTAAACTAAAGCAAATACAAAACAGAAAGGGACAGTGGGGAGGGAATGGGAGAATTCCAGCTGCAAGAATCAACCCAGAGTGGCAAAACCCAGCAGTTCCTTCTCCAACAGCTGCTCAGTGGCTTCTGCATCCATGTCAAGAACAGCCGACAGTTTCTGCTGGACAAGTGCCTAAGAGATCACGGTCAAGCACCTGCTGGTGGCTCAGGTACCAGGAAAGAATTATTTTCCCTTTATTTTCTCCATCTCTCATACTTGAGGGCACAGACAAAACAATTCCAAACCCAGATCCAAGTTACGAGCACTCCAAAGGTTTATCAGTGGATCTCAAAACCAGGAGCATTTAGAAATACTGAGATAAAAGTTAGGTATTTTTCCTTTTTAACTGAGGCCAAAGAGGAACAGAATTGCCTATGTTGCTGAGTAATTCTGAAACAGACATCTTTTAGCATTTCATATTCTCCAATATAAACATCTTTAAATGCTCAATTTCTGTTCCTAAGTTGGTAACAGGGAGGAAGGGGGAAGGCAACAGGAGACAATAATCAAAAAATATTTTCACACTGGTAACCTTTGAAAGGGCACAGTTTTGCTATCAGCTAACCCAAACTAAGAGCAAGCAAAAATACCATCAGCTTTCACACACCACATTGTGCTGCAGGGGCACAAGAAAAGCAATTCCCAAAATTACATATGATAAACTCATCACATTTCAGATGTGCTGGAGTCCCCAGGGATATGTCCAAGGACTGTGATGAATCTGGAGCTCAAGTCTCACAGAAGTTATCTGGGAGTCAGTTAAAGGAAAATATATAAAGGAGTTACCATGTAGGAGAGAAATGCTACCTTAAAAAAAATCCTTGTCCCATGATTCCAAGTTTAAGGCAATACTGAAACTGCTAAAGCCAGAAAATAAATCGAAGGTGTCATGCATTGATTTACACCAAGTTCAGGCTATACATGCCTGTGCAAGTGGCACTCCCAGTGCCCCAGATGGTCACACGATGCACAGGAATGCCAAAGTGTTAAAGGTGTCAGTGACCCAAAGCACAGTTATTCCTGTGCTACAGTTGTCACACTGCAAAAGGATCTTGGTGTGGGTCAGGACTGGGAACACTTACAGAAGTAGCTCTGTTCACACATGTGAATTAGGGTGGTTTTTGCAGGTCTCCTAAAAATTCTGAGCTGTTTTTTTTGGCAGAATCAGCTTTTCAGCTGTGAGAAGTCTTCCACGTTGCAGTAAATAACGTCATCCAAGATACATCAACGTGCACTGAAACCAGATACAGTGCATTCAACTGTACAGCAGCTCCTCTCCCCATTCCTTGCCAGGGCTCTCCTAGGATGGAGTGGAAGGGGAGGATCACAAAGTATTCCTGGAGAATGACTGTTCCCAAGCAGGAAGGGTGTCACAGTTCCTCCTCTGGGTCTCTGCAGGGAGCTCCATCTCCACCTTAATGTATAACACCAGCCACAGCCCTTACTTACCCACAGACCCCCTGCTCTGCCATATACTCTGTTCCTACAAACCATGTGCTCCAAGCGTTCCACCCTTCTGTCCATCAGTGCTACACAAGTGTTTGGGGATGTGAAAAACTACAACTCACAGCTCATCCCCAAACTCCTCAGTTCCATTTCCACAGAGAAAATTCACACCAAGCTCAGGAGACGTGGCAGACACATCTGAGGCTGACAAAGGCACCACAGCACTGTGACTCCTGTTCTGCTGATCCATCATCATGACCTGGTCTGCTCAGCAAATGATCACAAAATGATCCAGCCCTACCACAGCACAGTTATCTACAACCATGGCTTCTTACCCACCACCCTAACAACCCCAGACATGAGGCCAAGCAGAATGATTCATCTAAGCAGGACCAATAATTTCTACTTTCAAGGCAAAAACCTGAACTGACAAAGCAAACCCTTTGTCAAATGCAGGGCAAGAAATAACACATTTTCTTTCAAACAATCTTTTACTGCAAGTTCTTTGCAAATATTTGCATTGTCATTACAAAAAATACCAAAGAAATTTTCAGTCTATTCAATTTCAGAGAGTCATAATTTACAAAAAAATAAATAGCTTTACTCTAAGGACAACAATTGTCTAGTATTAAGGTCAGCAATATCAATCACAGAAGTCCACATTCTCAGTGCTGAGTATCTGGATCCATCTGACTTAGTTTGCTTTCTTCCAGCATTTTCCTTTAAAATAAGACTAAACAGAACATTAGAAAAGTAACTTTTTTCTTACCACAAAAAGATGAAAATTCAACATGGATTTTGAAAACCAGACTCCGTTGCCATTTTAAGTGTTAGACCCTTCCGACATACAACTTTAAAAACACTGATTTTCCTTTTTAAACAACTGCAACAGAACATTTTCCCACAAAATTTAAGAGTCAACAGCAGCAGCATGAAGGGCATGTTTCTTTGATATAAGGCTAATGGTCCTTGATGTGACAGAGCTGCTATGGAAGCACAGAACTGCCAAAGCCAAGGGCGTTACAATCAACGTCACCCTGAGCCTGCAGCCTCTGCTCAGGCGAATCCTCACTGCTTAGCCTTGTCCCCACAGGTGCCACCAGCACTGGGCACCCCAGTCAGAATTCCTGAGTGAGCTGGGTGTGAGATCAGGGACTGCACACAGCAACGCACCAACTGCTGCACCATTTGGTTCTGGAATATTCTAGACATGCTTAAAGACTGCTTTGAAGTTGACTGTGCTTTTTCCACATCAGCACTACTGATGTGACAGTGAACTTGCTGCTCTATGCTGTAAACACATGAAACCTTTAGGACAATGCATAAAGCATTAACCATGTACAGTAAATGCCATAATGAGAAAGTCTGGCACACATTTTATTTCACAAGAAGTAAAATCTTTGGACTATAGTACTATATACTACAAAATGTTCCAAGTGCATCCCACAATAGATGGCTCATGAAATGAGGAATCCGCAAACAAGCAAATAACTACCATTTGCAAAAATGTTTAAAAAAAAAAAAAAAGGGGCAGGAAGGAACTTCAGAACATCAAAGCAGATGAGAAGAAGCTTTTCTGAACTTCTTTGATGAATCACTCCATCATACATATGACTGTATAATGATAGATTTCAGGCAAAAATAGGAGTCTGAAGTGTCTTGCACAGTGTATGAGCTTCTCCTAAAGTTGGCTAAAATCAATACTAAGGAGAAATAAAAAATAAAGAAGAAATTGCATCTTTGTGTTGCTTCCATTGCCATGTTCTTCACTGTGTCTGAAACTCAGCTGTGTGGTTTAGTCCAGCTCAGGGGAAGTTACAGTTCTCCAAATGCATCACCTCCCTCTTCCCCACAGAAAATAGTCAAGTCCAAATGCTACACCAAGCCTGAATCTTTAGCCATGCTATAGAAAATGCCTTTTTCCTGAAGTAGTTGGTCTGGGCTACCACACTCCACCACTTCTCCTCTCTCCAGGACTAAAACTCTGTAAAACAAGGAGATGGGAAAAAAAAAAAGAAAAAAGAAAAAGAAATGGTCACAAGAAGATCCAGGCCAGCGAACATGGATATATGTGTACAGACAGAGACTGCAGCATAGCCATTATTGGCAAGTGAAGACAGTGCTGCCTGTGTGAGCAGGCTGAGGTTCTCACTGTCCTTCCCCACCTCTGTGCAGATGGTCTGTGTGCTGCACTGTTTATGTAGCACATGGTTACCCAGCCATCTGCAGACACAGCACATGGTTACCCATCTCCTCCTGCAGAGCAGACACTGGACTGTGCTCTGGGCCAGCCAGAAGCAAGCTGGCAGCATTTCTTGTCAAGGGTGTGTGAGAGGCTGTAAGACCCTGCAAGAGCTGGGACAACCTTCCCTTAACACCTCTCCACACCAACTGCAGTTACACAGCTTCTGTAACAAAACAAAAACATGCACCTGGCACAAGCAAGTCCACCAAGTCAGTGGTCAGCTCCCTGCTAAAACACTGTTCCAGCTACCCCCAGGGATGGCAAGGCACTACAGGGATGGTCACCAAGCCCCTGGTAGGGGCTGCTGCCTGCTGTCACCAGTGCCAGGGCTAAGCTGGGAGGTCACCTGCTGGCAGCGCTCCTCCCTCTGATCTGTCACTACTGACAGCATAAACAGAGGGTTACAAAAGTACACTGAAATCCTACCACTGGTCACTTTGCCCTTCTGTGATAAAAGGGACAAAAAGAGCCTAAAATTGAAATATGAGACAACAACCTGGCCTTCAACCATACCTTGGCAAGGCAGCCGAGCGTGAGGGAGGCTGCATGAGCTATAAGCAAAAATGATGAAAAGTGAAACACCAAATAAACTTCAGAATCTGCCCCTCTGGACTCCCTATGCTGCCTGTGCCTAAATTAGGGCAAGACCCAGGAACAGACTTCTGTCCTTGCCTCTCTCCCCTTCCTAGTTTGCCCAGGCAGGAACAGCACACCAGCAGTGTGACAGAGGGGTAAGAGGTGCTCCCCAGGCCAAGCACAGCCACCACAAGCCAGAACACACACACCCTCAAAACAGGTATTCCAGCAGCTCTGTGCAGAGGCAGCTAAAAATGAACCAGTCAACATCCAACTAACACAAAGACTCCCATTTAAGTGGGGCACAGTGCAGCTCACATAGTCAGCAAGATAAAAGCAGAACCACTTTACCTCGTGTAGTCCATGATTGTGTTCAGACGATGTGCTATAGTTAACACAGTACATTCTTCAAATTGAGACTTTATAGTTGACTGTATGAGCTTATCTGTTTCAAGATCAACAGCAGCTGTGGCTTCATCCAGAACCAGGATTTTGGACTTCCTGAGCAGAGCTCGTGCCAGGCACACCAGCTGGCGCTGTCCCACACTGCACAGATGGGATGGGAGGGTGGGGAGAAAAGTCAGAACAAGTTTAGAGCATTTATTAGTATTCATTTTGAAACCTGGCAATTCCTTGTTCTAAAGATAAGATGTGTCTCACTATTTCCCTGCAGAATATCTAACAGCATCTTAAACTACATCCCCCTCGAAGAAGGTCCTGGCAATGTAGTAAGAGATTACAAGTGGTTTCAGCATAACTGCATCAGGCTGATTCACTAAACCAGTGCAGTGCTGAGGACTGGACTTTAAACAGTTTCTACAAACTGAACATATAAAACCCTACTAAGGTGCAAATAACAAGTGAACAGCTTCCTTAGAATAACTGCTGCTGCTTAAATGCTTTCCAAGGCTGCCCAAGCTGATAAAAATCCCAGCATTCAAACTATTTCTTAAATTATTTGAAATTCCCAAACTCAAGAGCTGAAAAACATGTTGAATAAAATCTATTTGTTTGATTTCCTGGTCACACATTAAGAACTCTCCAGCTGCCTCCCCAGATCCCCCACACAGTGCTGGGGCATTAGAACTTCTACAAGCATACTCATGATTCTTTCTCTGACCTACCTGAGGTTCTCACCACCCTCAGCACACTCATGGTTCAGCTTATCAGGAAGGGATGATACAAAGTTCTTCAGGTGAGCCAACTCCAAAGACCTCCAAATGTCTTCATCAGAGTGTTGGTCGAAAGGATCAAGATTCATACGCAGAGAGCCAGAAAACAATACTGGATCCTGGTCATGGAAAGAAGAAATTGACAGTGTACACAGAATATGGCAAGGTTTCCAAAAATATTTCTTAGATAACAATAGATGCAGATGTATAGATGCAGTTGGAAGCAAGCTAATATACTGAATTTAGGAGTGACAGCTTATTTTTCTCCAATAAAAAGTCACTCTCGCTCACTCTTATTCCTTACTCTTCTTGAGGGTCTGACCTCTTCCCTTTGCAGATTCTTGCAGTCCAGACCTTTCCATTAGTCAGTAACTCATGAATGCAGAAAAAAACCAACATAACAAACAACCCCAAACACAAATCCCAGCCAACTTTCTTTTTACTGGACCTCTAGGCTAAAATAGACCTCCCTGTTCAACTTTCTGTCAGCAGGGGCTACCAGGTCAACTTTTCAGTTCTTTGGGAATTAACCATCTGTAAATATTTCAAAACTCTTCAGCTGCAGTATGAATTAAATTACTCTTTTTTTTTTTTCTCAGAAAGGAAGAAATACTAGTTTGGAAATACTGATGCAAAACAATCAAAAGGAAAAAGCAAACACCATCTCCCCCACACCCGATTTCCGAAAGAGGTGGTGCAGAAAACCTTTCACAGTGAGGTCACTTGTTTTTCCCAGTGTGCTGCAATAATTCAAAACAACACATTTTATAGTCTTTGAATCAGAAGAGGCAAAAAAAGGCTACACAGTAAGAACAAAAACACTTCAGACTAAATCATAAAGCTCATAAAGCTGCATTTCCAAACGTTTATGACTACCAAACCCACAGCCACTGGACTAGACTGGGATGGTTTTTGTACAGGTTTCTGTGCAAGAACAGCACTGATAGCACCCACTGTGCCCAGTTCACAAAGGGATCCCAAGCAGGTGTTCAGCTGGGATCGGCCCTTCCCACTCAGGCTGAGCTGTCTGTAGTATGTAAAGTGATCAGCTCCTGAATGCAGAGGCCAAAGTTTTGCTTCCACAGCACAGCTCAGCCACAGCCAAGTTCCTACTTGTTACCTGGCACAGGCAAATTGAAACTAGCCTAGGGAAAAAAGCTTGGTTTCAACTCCATGAAAGAGCAAGCTGAAGCGACTGCATTTCATACTGCAGATCAGAGGAGAAACAACCATTTTCTCCTACTTTATGTTGTAGTTTATGGAAAGAGCACTGGAGTGCAAAGAGAGTGCAAAGAGCAAAGGAGTCCTGGTAGTGGCAGGATTTTGCACCTACCTGAGGGATGATGGTGATCTTGAACCGCAAGTCATGGAGCCCGATCTTTGCAATATTAATCCCATCAATAATAATTTCACCTTCAGCTGCTTCATTAATCCGAAACAAACCCAAAGTAAGTGAGGATTTTCCAGCTCCTGTTCTTCCAACTATTCCAATCTGTTGGGAAAAAGTACAAGAACAACTTAGTGTGGGAAAGAGTTCAAGCATCTCCACCTGAAACCAACACATTTCCATACTTTTGGGATTACCCACACACCAAAAGTATTCAGTTTCACATTGTGTTTTACTTCCTGGTTAGATTGAAGTCTTCATGAATTCTTTTCATAAAAGATTGCTACTTTGGTTAGCTTATACACCTCTTGCCATCTGCCCATTCTAACCACTTGAGGTAGCATTCTGCCCATATTTGTAGGTAGAAAGTGTGCACTCAGGAGAAAACAAATGCCCAGCTGGCTACCACAAATAAGGAAGCTGGATAGTAGATCTGTCATAGCTACCTTTTATGCTGCTGTGCAAGATCACACTATTACCAGACATCAGAGAACCCACACAGGACTGGGGTGGGACATGTGTGAGTGCATGGGCAAGGAGGAGAAACACACAGATCAGCTTGGCTAGATCCAGAGAATCTGCTCTGAAGTCCCATTTTTTCCTGAAGTCTCACCCTGCAATTTCTGCCTCAGTAGATCAGGCTTCCCCTCCTCTATGGTAGGCTATTTTCCTGAGATTATAATTAACTTAATCTCTCTGCAACCTACTCCTCTTTGCTTATGGCAAACAAATTAGCTAAATTCCCTGGGAAGGGGAGACAAGGCAGGATAAACCTCACCTCCCAGTGAAACCAGGCCAAATGATACTTGGCAGCCCTACCTAAGAGTGTCTCTTTATCCATGAGGCAGAACTCACCTAGCAAAGGCTGAGAGCCCACAACATCCGCACTTACAACAGGGCTGATTCCACAGAAGCTTTCCCAGTTGTTAAGAACCCCAGACACAACAGGACAAGGTTAAACCTCTCTTCTGCTTATGCATGCAAACCTGTGAACTGAACACTCCACTATGAATTCGGTCCTTACCTTTTCACCCCCACTGATGGTAACATTGATGTTTTTCAGAACCAGGTCCAAGTCCTCACGGTAGCGCAAACCGTAGCCTCGGAACTCCACCTTCCCTTCCTCAGGCCAGGTACTGGCGGGGGCTGTTTGCTCAATCCTCCACTCAGCCTGAAAGAGCCACACAAACACCTCTGATCAGATCCTGCTTCCACCAACGTGGGCTCAGAGGACTCAGATTAGAATTAAGGAAAATCCTTCTTAGGGGTTAATCTGCAAAAGGAACTGTGATGAGAACAGAGGGAGAGTTTTCTCAAGACAGATGAAATGGTGTGAGTAGCCAAGGGCTTGGCTATCTCAAGTCCCACTTGCTGGATCGACTTTCCTCTTGCCAATGGGAGAATCATACAGGCAGCACACATTCAGACAATCTGTCTGTACACCCCCGCATGGCAAGGAAACCTTTGGGGCAGCCACACGTGCAACTAGAAGCAGTTTAGCTGAGACTGTGCACTAAATAATAATGAGATGCTAAAAAGGTGCTGCCTCAGCTTCCCACAGAGGTGAGAAAGGAAAGAACACACCTCAATGCATTCACAGCCACAGTCAAATAAAAAGGCTTTTATATGTATAAACATTGGTCTGCTACCAGAACTTAAGAAAAAAATTCTAGGAAGGGTCTTCACAATGTTTGGCCGCAAAAGTAGTGACCCAGGTCAGGTTCAAGTGACAGGCAAGGCCAAGAGAAGACCAAACTACATAACCATAAAGGAAACAATTGCATGTTAAGTGAGTTATGTGATTCGAATTAAAACAAAACAAGTAAAACCTTTTTATTCTGCATACTGAGAGCAAAAAGAGAAACAAATAAAACCATCATGTTTAAAGCCTTAGGAAACCAAAACATTCGTGCTGCCCTACTGCTTAGCCTTGAATATAAGAGCACACTTCCTAAACAGCACAGTGTAAATATCAGTGGATACACCACAAAAGCACCAACAGGAACTTCCCACTAAGACCCAGCCCGTCCCTGGCAGGCACTCAAGAGTCCTGAGCTCTGGTCCCACCCCTGAGCTCAGAGCACAGGCCTACTCTCCAACCCATTCAGTGGGCAGCTGAGACCTCAGAACAGGGCAGTTGCTTTCACAACTGTGGTGGACAACTCAATGTACCTCTTTCTCCATTTCAGAGTATTCTTTGACTCTTTCAACAGCAACAACGTTGGTTTCCAGCTCGGATGACATGCGAACCAGCCAGTTCAAGTACGCTGTAATCTGCAAGGAGGAAAGAAATCAGAGAGCAGTTTACACTAAATAGTTTACCTGCAATAAACAAAACACACGGAACAACCAAAGCACTATGATTTCATGGAATGCATAAACACAGGCTGGCTAAACAGTGCTGGAAGGGAGGAAAGCCTAAATGCCTCTAAGATGCACAGGATGAGACACCTTGGCCACATCCACTCACACAGGGAAAGCACAGAAGAAACTTCCCAGCATCTTCTCAGATACTATTTGTAATTATTATTTTCTGTGTTCCTTATATTAGTTTTTCATCCAAAGTCAAATCAAGGTTCTGACTTTCTGATGCAGTCTAATGCTTCAGAGGTTTTGCTCTTTTTAGAAAAGGTAGAATTACCTGCAGTGAGTAGGACACTGAGAGGCCAACCAGCCCCGCACTGAGTTTGTTGCGTGCGATCACTGCAAACAATGCTGCAAACAGGACAATGCAGTTCCCCACATACTCCAGACGGACAGCCAGCCACCTGCAAGGCACAAAAACATCTTCCCAGTGCTTCACCCACAGAGATCACAGATGTGGACAACAAACGGTCTGTAACACATATTTTCTTTGTAAGATTAATAATATGGCATGTGTGTCCTGCTGGTGCCACAGGCACTGCAAGATCTGTGAGGTTCTGCTTCAGCAGAATGTGAAGCTAGAGACATCCAAAATTGAGTCTGAGGTGCATAAATTCCTGTCTTAACTAGAGCTGCTTCCTGAACATAGGGATCTATAAATCAAAACTTTTAAAAGAATATAACTGAGAAGCAAGGCAGGAACTCTCAGAAAGATGATAAATTCAAATGTAATCTCAATTTCATCACAGAAATTTAAGCAAAATATCTATGAAAGAGATTTATCCACACAGGCTTCCCTCCCCTGGGCAAGCATGCCAAGACCCGTGACTGATAGGGAGCACAGTCCTCCCCATATCCTCCCCAGGTAACTGCTGTTCCCTACTGCAGCCCCACTGGTACCTGTTTGCAACAATGCCTGGATAATAAGCTTTCTGATTCTCATCCACCTTCATGTCGTTCTGCTTGATGAAACGTTTCTGCTCCTCAAAGGCTCGGATGACACTGACTCCCAGGAGGGTCTCATTGAAGTGGGAATACACAGGAGAACGACTGACAGACTCCAGGCGCTTGAGCTGCCGCGAAGTGGCCACATAAAACCTCTGCCAATCAGAGTATGACAAATATGGTCACACCCAGACTGTGTCTGGAAAGACAAGGGAATCAAACAGTCCCCTGTCATCTGGACTGTTAGTGACAGAGATTCAACTTACACATGGGAACACACACCTTCTCCAACACTTTCAGGCCTAAAGGACCAACACATACACTCTGCTGCCTTTAAACAACTGCCAATCAACCTACCTCATGGCAGAGCCATTTTCTCCTCTTTCTTTTATCAGCAAGTTTAGTTCAATAGTATAAAACACACATATCACCACTTTAAGGTGTACTAATGGAGGCAAAAGGATTTACAAATTGAAAAGCCGAAGTCAAACCCCAGCTGCTCCTCTTCGGTTTGTGCAGGCTCTACCAGTTTCTAGGAGTAAAGCCAGAGTGAAGCAAGCACGCCCTGGCCACGTAGGACAGGACTGAAAGGCTGGCATCCACTCTCTTGCTCTGTAGACAACATTCTGATGAAACAGACACACAAGCAGTACACACACACCCCCGCTAAAGGCTACTGTCATGTTTGGAAAGAAGTCTTGGAAAAACCTGTGTTTTCCATATTTGGGCTCTGAGTAGCAAGCTGTGCAAAATTTGCCACAAAATCTAATGGCATTTTTATAAGGTAGGTATTAAAGGATTAACTTCTGCACAGAAGTCATTTCACACTTGACAAAGGAAGGAAATGCTGTGCTAACATCAGATTATCAGTAAACCATGCAAAGCAGTCAGTCAAGCATGACTCAAATCCAACACCTTCAAATCCTTCCTCCTGCAGGGTAAGAACTGTCTTCAATAACAGAGGATGTGACTGCTGGCCCTGGCTCCCCCAGGTAACACCCTTTACCTGCACAAACAAGTAGACAAGTCCCAGGGGTGGAATGATGACAGCAGCTATAGGTGTGGCCAGCAGAATGATGATACAAGCCCCAATCACATTAAATGTGGAGCCCATGAACATCTTGATGATGGGTGGAATGGTGGAGTCAATGGTGTCTATCTCCTTGGAGAAACGGTTCACCAGGTTCCCACTGGGAGTACGCTCAAAGAAACTCATTGGAGACCTGAGGACGTTGTGCAGCAGGTTGAGGTGCAGATGTCGTGATGCAAAGATTCCTCCTATTGACACAACCATTGAGTAGCCAAACACAGCAACACCTAGAAAAGCAGACTCAGTATTAACTGCTGCCACCTCTCACACAAAAAATTTCCACAGTTTGTCATATTTAGCATTAGCATGTCTGTAGCACAATAATCCTGAGAACTAAGGTTCACTTCAGCAAATTTGTCAGGTAGTTAAAAAAATAAAACCAGTGAAAACATCACATTCCTTTCATTACTTCTCCATTACAAAAATTTGTGTAATATTTGAACACTTTCCCTGAGAAAAAAAAATTCACTGAATTTGCCCTTGGCATTTGTTTTTTACTGTGCCATTTTCATGGCAGTTCTGAAGTGGGGTACTTGGGGTGTTTGGTTTCATAGCAAACAAATTCTAAACCACAAAGAGGACACAAAACAAAATATCACTGAGGCAGCCTCCCCACAGTGCCCTGGATGGAGCCACAAGCAGCCAGAGCAAGCCCCAGCTCGGGCAGCTGAGCCAGCCTGGGGCTGCAGGGAAGGAGCACAGTCTGTGACAAACTGCCCCTGCAGACCAGACCAGCACAGGCTGCTGACAGGACAAGGAGACACTTCTTAGATCAGATATTTGTCACAATTCTGGCTCATCAGCCAGCAAAACACTTCTCATTTTGAGAAATTTCATCTACAAATGAAAAGAAAAACACATTTTGTAATTGAATAATTGTATAGGTTGGTTTGCTTGCCTTTTTTTTTAATTCAAGTTTTTACTTTTTCTATAAAAACCCACACTCAAATCCTTAGCAAAATGCTGCTGCAGGCACCAAGAGTATTAGAAACACTGAATCAGCAAATTTTAAAACACACAAGACAGAGCAAACCTTGAGAAATTCCCAGTGCTCCATATACTCCCAGTCTGAGAGTCGTGTTCTGCTGTGTCCCATTGATAACAGGATCATCTGTCCATAAACTCAGCCAGTAGTTGGAAGCCAAGGAGGCTACATGGTTACACACAAAGAGGAAAATGGCAAAGAAAGACATGAAGAGTCCAATTGCTTTCATGTAGTCCCAGTACACTGATGCCTTTACCTGAAGACAGAAGACAAAAAGAAATACTCATTCTGCAGCTAAGTTTCAAAACCAGCAACTCCCCCCTGTCCAACACCTATTTAAAGTATCCCTCCATGAGGCCATGAAAACACAGCAGCTTCACTCCAGAGAGCCACTGCTTGGGAACAAAAGCTGCAAAGCATTCTGTGGAGACATGCCAAATCTAACATTCCCTCAGGGCAGGCACACATCATCCCTTCCCTGTCATCCAAGGGAAGGGAGGAGTAGGGAGGGAGCTGCCTGAAGTACCACAGAGCATCAGTAGCAGAGCCAAAAACTTTGCTGAGGAGTTCCAGTTTCTGGCTCTTTGTACCACAAGATTATAAAGCCTTTAAAGCAACCCTTGCTCCACATGGTTTGTATCCTATGATCTATCTTTAACCAACAACAAGCAATCCAAGCTCGGATTCAAGCAACATTGCTAGGAGCTGTAACTGCCACTTTCCCAGGAACCTCAGTCTCAGGTTTCTCAAAAAGCCCTGGGTATCCTGGGATTAGATGCTCATGTCTACAGTGGAAACTTGGCTTAAATTCATCCGAGTCAACTGCAGCTCCTTACAATGAAGGGCAGTTTTCATTAGGCCACCTAATTTGTCACTATCTCTCTCCAAGAAACAGCTGCAAGGTTTTTCATCTCTCCTTCTACACTTTGATGTGGTCAGGCCCATCATCTCACATAGAAGCTCTGTGTCGACATTCTTCCCACAGGCAGGCAAACATGGGGCTCAGGTTTGGGAGTAGAGGGCACAGCAACACTTCCATCAAGTATTACACAACCAGCAGCAAGTTCAAGAATTCACTCAGCCTCTTCTCACGCCAGTTACATAGTCTTCAGAAGTTATTTTCTTCTGAAACAAGTTTTTCCAAAATTGAAAGAGGGCACAGGAAGTGGGGACTGGAGATCTTACCCTGCCAGTCTTGGCTGTGTCAGCCTCCATCAGTTTCCAGGAATTCTTCTCAGCAAGTGGCTTCTGCAGCTCGGCTGTGCTGCTCTGGTGCTGTGGCTTCCCAGTGTCTCTGCTGTATGTTGAAGAGTTACTGAGTTGCCTGTTTGAAGACATTTATTTTTTTTAATTTTAGTTTGACAAAGGAGAAGTGGTACCTCACAACTAGGTTTGACAGGCCACAGCTCCCAGTCAGTAGTTTACACCCCTACGGAGATGCGCTAACCTGCCACCACGGCGCCAGAGGTTCCTGGAGCCTCCCTCCTCCCCTCAGTGCACTCTCCTAAGCCCCCCTGAAGGCATTTGGCTCCTAAGTACCCACGTCCAGGTGCAAGTAACAGTTGCCAGATAAAGAAGTCTTGGTTGTATAATTACACTCCAGAAAGAAAACTGCTTTGTGACCATCAAGACATCAGCCTTTCCAAACACCATCAGCAGCACAGCAGCTGCTGGAGTGCAGAAAGGGTACCTGCACTCCCCTCAAAACAGGCCATTTAACTCCCAGGCACTCATTGGCTTCCAGAAATACAGTGTGCACTGCAAGAATAGAGGTGCTGTTAAAGCATTATCTAGAGCACCATAAGAATAAGCCTAGGAGATGGTTTTGGAAAGGTGTAACCAGAGTGACTGCAAGCAGAATAGCAGCTGCATTAGGTCAAACTAAAGGTCCCCTTGGCACTTCATCCCATCTGACAGCAGTAAAATGCAGAAGCTTTAGGAACACACACAAAAGCTGGACTAGCCAAAAACACCATCCCTTTTATGCAAGCCAAACCCATAATATCTTGCTACAACACAAGAGGTTCTTCACATGCAAAGAATATCATGAGAGTCATGTGTGCAGATGTGAATGTGCAGCAGTCTGTTCCAGCCTGGAGTGAGGCTGCAGCCCCAGAGGTTCAAATGCCACGAGCCAGCAACTGGGAGCCAGGGGCAGCTCCCAGGCACACTGAGGGGCTGAGCATATGGAGAGATGCATCTTGTATGGCCACAGGTAAAGTGTTCCCAGCAGCAAACCTCGTCCTGCTCAGCCATGGAGGGGCCTGTGGGAGGCCCCGTGGTGCTGTGTTTTTGTGGGTGCTCCAGGTGCCTGCTGGGGCACTTCCTACTGCTGCACCTGGAACCTCAGAGCAGCAGCAGCTTTGCCCTTCTCAGCTGCTGCATCTAGCGTGGTATGCTTTCCCTCTAACAAATACCATAACCATCAAATTAGTGTTTATCTACATCTGAGTGACTGAATGGGGAGCAAGAGGAAAAAAAATAAATAGAAGAGAACACACACCTATGCATCAACTTTCCACGGGCTTCATTCATAAGGCCTCCGTTTTCCATAGGCTTGCCTTCCTTTGCAGATGGAGTATTTGTATCTGACAGGGAGAAAAAGTAAACATGAAAATGGTTAGGCAAGGAGACACAAACATTTCATTTCAATCCTAATTGCCAGTTGCAAACAACACAGCGAGCACAAGTACTTACAGATAATAACAGAAAATTGAGCAGGTAAGCAAACCAGCTTAGTTCCCTAAAATGCCCAAGAGGGTTAATTGCCAAGACAAGGGAACATTTTTTTTTTTCTAGCAAATATAGGTCAGTAGTAATGTAATATAATTATGAGGACATATTTTATTGTCAAGCATGCAATACCAAGTCACATGTGATCCACTCCACAGAACCAAATCCAACACTCCAGCCACTCCTTTTCAAACCACAGCTCCTACATAGTTAGTTATAAATTTTTATTTTAAAATGCAGTGAGAAGACATTCTATAAATGATGGAGCGAAGCTGTAAGAATAGCAGGCATGTGCTAGTAGAGTCTTCCTGCAAAGTTGAGCAAGAAGAAATGTGCAAAATCCCGCAGGAATCAGATGACTTTCAGCAAGAGATTCTTCCATGAACTGTTATCCTACAACATCCCACTTGTATCAAGATGCAGCACACACAATACAAGTGTTTAAAACACTCCAGAAAACCTGTCAGCTTGAAATGCTACCTTTTCTGAGCAATTTGATTCAGTGTAGTAGAGTGCCACAAGTAAAACTTCTAGGTTCAGGTTATGTCAATTTTCCTTATAAAAACCAAATGTCTGACTCCTAAAAAGTCAGCTGTCAGTACACTGAACTCTATTTTCATGTATGGAAGTAAGTTTGGAATTTGCGACAACGAGTTTTGCATTTTTGAAGGATCTAGGCATGGTTTATGCAAAGGTATCGACCTGGATATACTCAAAAGATATTCAGGAAAATTTGTGTAGATCTAGAGTCTGACATTTTCATGTTTTTATACAGAAGTAAAATATATGGATCATCAATACATTAAGCGTGGACTGCTTTCCATTCTGTGTCTGCAAACTGAATATTGGTTCACTACTCTAAAAACCCAAAAATAAATTGCTCACATGGTCTTAAAAATAAGACAAAAAAAGCAGAAAATGTGAAAAAGTTTGATTATTTAGTTCTTATTTATGTGAATAAGATCAAACGAAGATGGGACTGCTGGTTATTTTAAGCACTTCACAGCATTTGTTTTGAAAAGTTCTCATATGAAAAACAGCAAGCATTCCAGCAACATACTGCTTTAGAACATTGCTGAAGAAAAGAAAACCACAAATAAACCATCCTCCTCTGAAAGCTCAAATTTCATTACATGTTGTAGGCTACAAAGATTTCTGGCTTATATTGCATTTAGCTCTGAGAAAAAAAAAAAAGCTCAAGACTGCCATAGTAAATCTGACATTTGCACTTGGGGTATAAGTCCACTAATAAGGGTTCTGCTGAAAAAAGTACCAAGAAATTATAAAACGGAACAGCTGTAAGTACTGAATACACATTTGAGAACAAAAAGGACCCTTGGGGCTCAATCCTGAATGATGCATCTCTTGGTACACTCACTGCATTTCTAGGTCCAGGGTGTATCTATAAAGTTAAAGTTTCCTCATAGAAGCCTCTGAGATACAGCATTCCTGCTGCCGAGTTACCTGCAAGCTGCCACACACCAACTGTTGCAGCTCACACAACTTAAGGACATGCAAACCATGCAAATACCTCCTTACTGTGCAGATAAAATTCTTCTAACAGTGACTCAGTCTCTTGTAAATAAACTGCAGCTACTCACATTACTCCAAGGCAAGCACTAATACAAAGCCACATGGCAAACAGTTACCTGTTTCCAGAGGTAGAACTGGTCCTTCTAATGAAGGATCTGACTCTAAAAGCATATATAATTAACTTTTTTCCAGAACACACTCTAATTTTCAATCTTTACAACCTCGCATCCAAATAGAATAACCTAAACCACTAAACCCAAGGCAGAATCAAGTTCGCTGAAATGGACCTATTTGTAATCCCAAGCCACAAAGACAGTTTTCCCACACTGAGAAGAAACCCCATGAAGCTGAGGAAGGGAAAGGCAGCAGCACAACACACAGGCAGAGGTGTCCCTGAGGACATCCCAAAGGGAGAGGAAGGTTGGCAGCAACAGGGACCAGAGCTGCAGCCAAACCTCAGGGGCTGGGTAGGAGGAGAGGCTTTCCCAGCACTGGAGTAGCAGATGTATTGCAGCCAGAAAGCACCAACCCACTGTGCTCTCAGTCTGCCAACGGAGCTGCAGACATGAGGGAGCCTCCCTTGAAAAGTGGGAGTGCAGACACCCTCATCCAGCTCAGTCTGACTGCCAACACAGACTGCGCTCTTCCAAGAGCCTGTGACAGTAACAGTGACCTTTACACATTCAATAAACATGAATATTATCCCAATGAATCAGACAAACAATGCCTCTACTTTTCACTTTTTACCCCTGGCAGAAGATCACTTGACTAGTACTGATGAACAAATTGACTGCAAATAGGCCAACCCTGTAATAGAGCAACCCCCTCCAGGTCCCCACGGTGGTACCGAAGTTAGAAGTGCCTCTTATTAGAAAACTGCAGAGAATCATGGCAAAAGATAAAGCTCTGGCTCACTTTCCGAAAGAAAATTCAGTAATTAAATGGAAAAATAAAGTAATTTAGCTTAATGAAAAGGATTTCAAAACCTGTTTTTCCACATTTGAAAATAGGAGGAGACAAAGACTTAAAGGACAAGTCTATTAAATGAGGCAAATCTTCACATTAAAGTTACCTTGTTGACTGCCTAGGGAAGCACAGAGAAAGTTAATTTGCCTATACATTTCACATACACTGAAGACTGCAACAAGTCTGACTGTGCTCCAAGTAGTTACAGAAGCACCTACAGAAAATACACAGAAGTTAACCTGATTCTGCTCCCACAGAATTTCTTCCCACAGTGCGACACCCATTCCTGCAGTACTTGCTGCTTAGAGCCTCCACCCAAACCAGCAACCCAGTACTGGCACTACCACGAGACCTTTCCAAGAGGAATGCCAGCCCACAGCAGTGCAGCCTGAGGTTGAGCTTTGAGATGACAGATCATCCCCAAATCCAACTCCTTGGACGAGGGAGCTGGGAGAAGATGTCACTTTGCAGAGGCAAGAACAAACCCTGCCCACTCACAGACTCCAGGGGCACTCTGGCTCCAAATCTGGAGCTTCAGAGAGCAAGGCAGAGCATCACAGACCTCCCACAGGCAACTCTGAGATGAGCACCAGGAGCAGCTCCTTGTCAAAGGAAGATCTCCAACACCTCTTTAACACTTCCCAGCTGCATCAGCGCAGGTAAATGTGGCACTATTTCCATTTTGTCTGTGATGGACGCATGAGGAGTACATCAAAAACCACCTCTGTGCTCCCTCTAGGGAATGGGGAGAAACCAATGGTTTTCCAAACGGAAGACAAAGCAAAAAGCAGGCTCAGGCCCCTCCTTGTTCCCAAAGTTTTCTCTGCAGCACTCAGCATCTGCTACCAAACTCGTGTCACCAACTTCAGCCCAGCCAGCACCGTGCAGACACCCCTTGACCCCTTGCACTTCCCAGCAGGAGTGCCAGGAAATGACCACAGGAACCAGTGAAGAAAACAGGCTAGAGGCAGAGACTAAGTTCCCCTATTAAAATCCAATACTGCAACTGTCTGTAGATAAAAGAAAAATAAATCTGAAGTGTATTCCTTACCAGTGCAGGTCTACAGCTATTTTGTAAAGCAGAAGCAAAAGTCAATGACAGCAGCTAGAACACCGAGCTGCTTCCTCCCCCTCCCCATCCCCAAAGGAATTAGTTGCATAAAGAAGACACATCTTAACAGAGAGACAGGAAGGGTGTATAAACCCCAGCTGGCCTTTATGCAGTCTGACTACCATCTGAATTTTCGACTGCAATTTTACTACAAATCTGTTACACATTTTCGTAATTTTAAGAAAGAATGTGTGCTTAAACTCACAACCTTCAACACCCTCAAGAAATAAGCACCTCTACCTATATAGGCAATCACAAGAAACAGTGATTTCTTTGAACTTTCCTACCAGTACTATTGTTTTTCCTACAACGGGACTCCCTTATTGCAATGACGGACAACAAGAGAGTTTATTTGTGAGCTTACCACTGCTCTCCATGGTTTGTTCAGCATTAGCATATGTACGAAGGAACTCAGCAAAAGCCCCATCTTGCTCCAGCAGCTCCTGGTAAGAGCCCATCTCAGAGATCTCTCCATCAGTCATTACCAGAATTGTATCCATGTGAGGCAGATAGTTGATTGCATGGGTTACCAAAACCCGAGTCTAAAAGGCAAAAGAAAAATAAAGGGTTTCTGTCATCTCAGATTAGTGAATACCATGGTTGGACTACTGCTCTTTACTGCTTAAATTCTGTGTATAATAGAACAGTAATGAGGGACAGGCATGCAGCATTTTGAAGAGAACATTGTCGTGATTTTTCCATCAAATAGTTTTGAATTATAGAAACCAAAGCACCTTTCACAAAAATGTCAGTGCATTATAAAAGTCCTCTAAACACTGCTTGAATTGAAGGATCCTTTCATATTTCAGATGTTAGAAACAGAAGTCTAAATATGCAACCTGACAATCTTGGAATCATTTGAATCAGCCAAGAAAAAGCGCTCTCCAGAAACATTGTAACGTACTTTATTTTTCAGGATTCCTTTTGGTCCAATAACTTTTTCAAAAATATGTTTCCCAACATGAGCATCAACAGCTGATAAAGGATCATCAAGCAAATAGACATCTGCATTGCAGTAAACTGCCCGAGCAAGACTGACTCGCTGTTTCTGTCCTCCAGACAAATTCACACCCTGGGGAAACAAGAAAACATGATCCTTTATTTAAAGCTGAAAGAAGATATTTAAAGTTTATAGAAGACGCAAGTCATAGGTGGTTTATTTAAATTAGAGGAATTTCAATGCTGCATGCAACAGATCTCCACAAATAATTTCACTACCACAATAGCATAAGCTATCAGTCACAATCCTCTTGCAGGGAAGCACATCTCTTCCGTTCTCACTGTCAGTGAAGGGCTAGCAAAAAAAAATAATGTTTGCTAGTCTTGTAAAACAATTAACCCTGACTGGCCTACCTAACTCTGTATGTTCAGAAGCTACTTTTCTTCTCAGCTGTACTCCTGCACTGCTGCCTCTGATTTAAGAAACAAACTCTGCTCACACTGTACGGTGTGACTGGCCTGCTGACCAAGATAAAGCTGCACCTTTACCGCACGTGGGGCTGTCAGTTCTGTGGCCAGCTGGGAGCTGCAGGCGCCCTGCACCCAGTCAGAGCACATGTGCCCATCCCTGTGTGTGACACACACACCCTGACAGCTCCTGGAACAGGGACACAGGGTCCTGCTTGCACAGCACAGCCCTGCATCAGCCACGGGCGTTTCCAAACCCCACACCACGCCTGCTTTGGTAACCACAGGCCAGATTTGGGGTGATGGTTGTTTTTGTGGATTGTTTTTTTGGCGGGGTTGGAGGGGTGTTGGCCTCTTTTTAACAAAACTGAAGTGCCCAGCAGATTTCTCTTCCTGTTTCTATAAATTTTTCTGCTCTGTAACTGTGGCAACTTAGAAACAATTAAAAACTGTCACTACAAGATCTTTTTTATACTTGTAACAGAGGACTGGTTTCCTCCTCTTTGAGGCTTAAAGTGAAGGAAAACACACTGTTCAAATCTGCCTCTTATTCGAGAGGATTTCTGCTCTGAATGTTTTAAATTCAATACAACTTTGAGATAAAGTAAAATAAGAGTCACACAGCCTTAGCTACAAGCAACAGCACTGTTATGGTGGACTGGGTATTAAAATACCTTTTCTCCTATTTCTGTTTTGTCTCCTGAAGGAAGAATCTCTATATCAGGCAGCAGAGCACAAGCCTCAATCACACGCTTGTACCGGCTCTCACTCATCTCCCTTCCAAAGATAATGTTATCTTCCAGAGTTGCATTTTGGACCCAGGCTTGCTGAGGAACGTAGGCTACAGAGCCCTGCAAGAAAAATAAAATTCAGTACTTTAGACTAAGAGTCTGCACAGAGAGTCAAGGCACAGCAGGGCTTTGTGAGGCAGGCGGTGCTAATCACCTCACAAATTAACTACGGTCATTTCCAAACAAAGTAGTTCTTGGGCTCCTGCCTCCTCCAAAATGTTATTTTTATAATCCTCTCTACAAGTGAATGTAACAAAGTGCATTGGTGGAAAATAAAGGGCTTCAAACAAAATACGATTAACATAAACTTGGAGGAAACATTTGTTTAGAGAACGTTTCCACAATTACTGCATGTCAAAAGTCATTTCTACTTTCATATAATTATAAATTATATTCCGCAAAAAAGTTTAATCTAGAATGCAAGTGTTTAACAAATTCACCCCTGCAAAGAGATTTCTGTAGAAAGCAGAGCAAGTGGTTTTCACATAAAGTCACTTCAAAGGAGGACACTGAGATAATGCAGAGTATTTTGCCTTGAGTATCAGCTCTGCCTTCTCTTTCTGCACTAATAATTAGTGATTCAGATCTCAATTTTTCCAGAAAAAATTGAAGGTGGCCAAACAAATACACTCTTAAATGCAAACAATTTGTTTTCCTCTCAAAGTGATTTTCTCTCCAAGTCATTTTTTCTCTGTTAGCTCCGTGCAGCTCTGATGTCTAAGAAAGAACAAACCGCAACAGCAGCCTTTTCCATGTTTGGGTATCTGGATCCACCCTCTCTTTGTCATTCTCTGATGTCTGAGAAGGTAGAACCCAACACTGCTCTTCCTCAGAGGATATCTAAGAGGGTCTCCCCATCTCATACCCAGCTGCTAACAGGACTCACCAGAACACTCATCTTTGAGTGCTCCATTGATTTATTTGGCTAAACCTGACACCAACAGATTGGGATGCTGTTGGGTCAAGGCATAACAGGCAGAGTGCAGACTATGCATATACATGGTTTGCCAGGAAAGCAGGCTAAAAGTGCATTCATTGGAAAGCCTGTCTCTTCCCTCTCCCACCAGGAAATCCAGAATCCTTCTGGTTATACCCACAAATATCTGAACAATTCTCCAGACGTGTCACACCTTGACAACCACGTAGCCTTCCTTTTTGTCCAACTCCCCCAGTAACGCAGACAGCAGTGAAGACTTTCCACAGCCAACTTGACCAACAACAGCCACCAAGGAGCCTTCAGGAACAGTGAAATTAATGCTGAAATAAAGTGCACATAATTCAGCCTTGCTTGCTGGCACACCCCTGTAGTGACACAGTCAATTGAACTGCCCATCTAAAACCAGGTGCAACATGAACACCCACTGCAACTACTGACACAGCACTGGAACTGTTTGAAAACCCACACCTCTCGCTCAGAAAGCACCTAGTTCTCGTCATACTTAGGACATGGAACATAATCTTAATATCCAATTAGTCAAAAGGGGAAGAAAATAGAAAGAAAAAAGCACTGTGACCCAATCTTGCCAAGATTTCTCTCAAGTGTCCTATGAGCACAAATGTAAATACAGTGCATTTGTCCCAGAAAATTTGTCATTTAAAGCCCAAGAAAAAGCAGCTAAAGTTAAGGAAGGGAACAGGGCACAGGGAAGACACAGCTTGTAGCTGCATCACTGTTTGCTCTTTGCAGCCCGGGATCAAGGCCAGCAGCGAGCAGCAAGCTGTGAAATAGAGCCTGAGGACACGGGCAAGCAGCAGGGAGCAGAGCTGCCTGCCAGGGGCTGACCCTGCTGCACCTTCTACATGGAGCTCATCCCATCTGCAGCACAGAGCCACGGCCTGAAACCCCCTGCAGCTCTCTCCCCCTTCATCCCTAACATCTCTTGATCTCTTGCTGCCTCCCTCTATGCACCCCATAAATGCAATAAACTGTAAATCCCTCTAGTTCATAAAGCCCCAATTAAAAAAAAATACATTGAACTGATGTTATTTGTTCTCTTTCTTCATGGCAACAAACTCTTCTCCATACGTACTTTATAATTCAATATAGATCATTTATGGTGCAGCAAGATTATGGAGTGGAATAAAGGGTACCAATCTTTACCTGTTCAGCAAAGGAGGATCAGTTTTGGCCCAGCTAAACGTTGCGTTCTTCAAAACAATGCATCCTTCAGCTGCAAAAAGAAAACTCATATTTATAAAAGGACCAATGTAAGTGGCTAAATTATGTGTTCACAATCCAAAATCAATCCAAACACACATGGGCTAAGGTATAAAGCTACTTTTTCAGAAGAAAAACAACGACCCACTGCGTGCCAAAAACCTGTGTTCTGTTTTTACTGAACTGAAGAAGACAGCAGAGGTTCCAAGGTTTCCCCTTTACTCAGGAACCAGGAGGTACACAAATGTCAGCTACGCAGATACCAATTAATTCAGCTGCATCTCCAGCACTGCAAAATCAGTTGTGGAGAGAAAAGAAACTGAGAAAGAAGGAGAAGCTCTATATAATTTTCATTTTCCAAACTCCCTTCTCTGTTTTCTGGCTCGAATTTATCAGCAAAACCTACCAAAAAGGCAGTAAATTTGTTTTATAAAGCAAAAGAAACCAATGAAAACCTGCACACACTGATTTGCAAGAGGCAAAGAAACTCACCCTCTTTGAGGGGACCCCTGACTATGCTGTCTGGATCTAACTCCTCGTGAGACAGGAACACCCTGAGGCGCTTCAAAGAGACACTGGCCTGCATGGAAAAAGGATGTAAAACTATTTATACTCTGCTCGTTACATTTTAGTGCTCACTGTTTTGTGCCACATACACTTTATATCATTATTATGCACTCCTAATCCCTCCTTAAATCTATTGCATAGTTGCTTGGATAGGCAAACTTTCACTCCCCAACCCACAAGAAATATGGTGAGGTAAGGAACAGATATCCACCATAACTGGGATTGTTTCACTAGTACAACACTTAGCACACAGGAACTCCAAGGTCCCTTCCAGAGGTGGCCACATTTCCCCAGTGGTCATTCTCTAAGCAGGGGAATGGAATCTTTCCACCCAGGGCCTCCTTCTGCACAAAAACACCTGTTAATGACTGAAGTCTTACTTCTACTATGTTGCTGATGACCATAGGAAGCATGTTCAGTGGGAACCTCAGGATGTTGAATAATGCCAGAGAAACAAAAGCCTTCTGAGCATCCAAGATGTTGGTCTTGTCCACCATGACATACACAGAGAACGTAGACAGGGCAACCTGAAACCAAGTGTAAAGGCTATAGTGAGAGTCATGTCTTAAAGCCACCAAGTCAGGAGTACACAGTCTGACAATGGAATCAGACTATAAATCAAAGAAAGAGGAATGTTCTGGTAACTTTTCGTTCCTGACAACAATTTTTGCAAAACAGATATATGATTAAAATCTGCTGTTGTAAAAAGAAGTTGATGGCTCCTCTTTAAAAAGAGATAAGTGCTCGCTTTCCTCACACACCAAAGGTGAAACCACCAATGTCTCAGGCTACTTGAGGCCACACAGCAGGAAAAGGGAAGTAGAGAAATGATCACTGGTCTTTCCTCCTGATCTCTTTCAGTTCTAAGACACTCTTCAATGTATCAGATATTGGATCAGTAACATATATTGACAGAAGAGTTAGAAGCACCCCAATACTAACCTATTTTATACTTTGCAGAGACTACCACAACCCTAGATTTCCAAATGCACCCCACTTTATCATGGACAAGAAACCTAAAATGTTATTGCATTAGAAAGATGAAGCCTTTTCTGTTGTGAGCTGTTTCAGTCTCATACTGAACAAGAAAATTACCCTGAACCATTAGGTATAAAAATAATTCCAAAAATCCATATACTTATTTTTTAATGTGTTGAATAAATTAGAGTAAAATTAAAGCAAACTAAGTAAAACCAGATGTTTGCTTTCACAACTATTCCCTTCATAGTGTTTTCTTCTGTGATAATACCCTCACACCTCAGCATATCACAAGATCCAGCAGCTTTTTCCCCACAGATTGCCACTTAAAACAAGAAGTCAAGGAAGATAAACCTCTGGCATCCCCCCTCCCAAAAGACTTGGAATAATGAGCTCTCCACCTAAGGAACAGTCTCATCTAAGCACAGGATTCATTGAAGACATCAGTATTTCTGTTAAAAAAACCTGTCTGCTGTGAAGACAAGTATTGTTCTTGGTGCAGTAGCTGACTCAGCTGTGCCTTGTACAGTAGCTTGCTTGTACACAGCCCTTAGTTTGGACAAAGAAAGGGAGAAAGCCCTCCCATGGAGATAAAAAACAAGACAGGGTCCAAAGAACAACCTCACAAGCAGCATGTCTGCACTCTTGTGTTGCCAACAATGAGTCTGAAATACACCCTTATCAGCACACAAAGCAGCAGGGGAGGTACTGCAAAACCAACAGCTCTCTGACACTGACTAAACAATGTTCTTAAAAACCCTGGCCGTGGAAATGAGAAGGAGTAGAGGAAATAAAAACTTTTGAATGTCCAAAGTGCTTTCAAGTAGGCACTTGCAGTAATTTTTTTCATCAAAACATACAAAAAAAGCCCAAAATTCCAAGAAACAAGATGTTGAAGAGCAGCCTTGCACTTTGGGTTGTGTCCCAGAGGCCAAGTCCCTGCAGAACCAGTGCCACACACCCCTGTGTGTGATGGAACAGAGATACACATTACACCCATCTGTCTTCTCAGGCTCCACAGAACAGCATCAGGGAGTCCACCCACAGAGTTTTATTTAGAAATTTCATTTAATAATGTATTTCTATTAAAATAATCCCAGACTTATTTTAGAAAAGCATTCACTTAAGAATGCAGCTGATGCTTCCTACCCAGGGCACTGCTTCTCTGCCTTTCATCACGCCTCGAGCATAATGTAAACACTAAAAGGGAAGGAATCTGAGACTGGAAAGTACACTTAAACACCTTCAACTGGAACAGCACATATTTTATCCTAATGTAGTCATGGCTTTTAATTGCTTCTGCAGACAAGAGGAATGCCCCTTGCTCTAACAGGGTCTGAAGCAATTTTGATGTGATCTCACTCCTCTCTCCCTTGCATTGGTTGAAATGTAAGCTAACCACAAATACAGGAGGGATGTTTTGCATATCACAGATTTTTACTTTTTTCAAAAGCAAGAATTTGAAGCCATCCCAGGCTATGCAATGGTTTTGCCTCTTCCATATTGTTCTTACACAGATGCTGGGAGAATCCTGCCCAGAGACACTCCTGGAGCGCACCGCCCTATTCAGACAGGAACTGTAATGAAAGCACCTGCTGCTCCCAGAAACACATTGAAATAAGGGATTTTTTTATTCTCCTAAATCTGACCACACATTTCATCTTCAATTTCTCAAGTATTCTACTAAAAATAGGAGGGGATGCAGAGGAGGTTTTTATTTTCCAATACTTTGGCCGTTAACTTCCAGAACACATCCAACTTGGATGCTACTGAGTTCCCAAGAAAACAGTAGTGCCTTTCCACAGAGAATTGTACCCCTAAGTGTTCAAGGACTCACCATTCTGGAGGGCATTTTGGCTCAATTCATTAAAACACAAAACCAAAAGAAGTCCCCAAGTGCTGCCCTGGAAAGCATAATCCAAAAAGGAGAGAAGACTTCTAGATTTGTTCTACTTACCAAAAATGGAGCACAAACCCAAGTGAAGGTTGCCATTGCAGCAAGGTAAGCAGATTTCTTTAGGACTTTGAGCTCTTTCTGTCTGATCTCTAATACCTTCTCTCTAAAGGCTAATTCCCAAGCATAAAGTTTCAGAACTTTAATCCCATTGAGAATTTCATTCATCAGCTTAATTCTGTTGTCTTTGCTCTTCATTTGCGCCACCTAAAAACAACATTGCAAAAAATAATTAACAGAGCACAATACTTGGCAGAACCTCAAAGTTCTGAGCTTTGTATTTTGCAATGGCAAATTTACCTCATTATCATCAAAAGCTTACTAGCTTCCCAAGCAGGAAATCTGAGATACCATCTGAACAAACAAATATGCAGAATTAACAAGATGTTTTAAACCAATTAAAAGAATGCTTCATGTAACTACAAATCCAAACCAAGATCAAAACAAGTGTGGCACTGGTTTAAGTGTGACTAACCCTGCAACAGGGAGCCCTGGGACTCAGATACAACATGCAGTTAAAAAATAAGCCAGTGTAAGATGTGCACCTTGCATCTAACCTTACACCAAACATGATTTTGCTTTCAGCTTTACCAATGGCTTTCTGATGGGGTACTAAGGCAGAAAGCTTTCCATTCAGCCATTCTTAAGTTTCCACCTTCCTAAAAGATTGTAATAAGGGCAGAGCAAAGCTGAATTGCTGTTGAGCCAGCAGAGGCAGCCAGCAGAACACACTGGGACAGCTCTCCCAGACCAGTGACAGTGTGGCTGCGGCAGGACAGGGATCCTCCCTTCTCCCCTGTAGGAAACAAACACCGGGGTATGTTTTAATGAACTTCTAGAACTAAAAGTTTTCACTTTGATATATCAATCTCCTCTGACAGTCAGTAAACTCAGCTAGTAGTGAAGTTTGTACCACAACACATATGCTGGGGCCTATTGGAAGTAGTTTTAGTACAGTAAAAAACTTGAGTTTGAGTCTACTCAGCTTACTTATGCTCACTCTCTGTAACAAACTGATCCTCACTAAATAAAACTGACAAGGGAGCAAAATCAGCCAGGAACCAAGACTTCTGCTTCAGCTCTCCAGGAAACAAACAGAACAAGCCATGCATCCTGGAAACAAATATTTCATTCACCGCCATTAAGTTCATTCGGCAGACAGTAGTTTACCTTTGCACTTTAGTTCTTAGGCAAGATAAAAACTGAACTAATTCCTAATAATTCAATCACTGAACATTTCATGAAACTGCCTAAAGTGGTACCTTGGTCTTCACTATTACAGGTTTTTAGACCATTACATACAGATAAGCTGTAAGGCTGAAAAAAACATGAGTTTTGTTTATTCTGAATACACATAATCTCTGACCCTTCTTTCCCTTCCCTTTTTTAAAGGGATAGATAGAGGGAAGAAAAAAAAAAAAAAGGAAAAACTTCCAAGAGCAAGTCAAAGAATAGATGTTTCTTAAAAGCACTGTAGAGGTGCTAACCTGATAGGTTTTTGTCTTCATTGCCATCACAGCATTTATTGGAACCAGAAGGACCATGACAGCCACACCTGCCAGCACGGAAGGACCTAAATTCTGAAAAGTACATAATTGTAAGCATTTATTCAAACTAATTTTTTTAAATCTTGGCTCAAACCACTACATACATTACAGGAAATAATTCTGAAATAGGTTTTCAGCTTGAGAGAAGAGAAAGATCAAGTATGGGCTTAGGTTAATATCTATATACTTTGACTTTTGAAATAAACATATGTATATAGCCCCCATACAGAAGTACATATAGATCCATCTCTCTCCAAATATATCTCTATATGCACACACACAAATGTGTTTTAACACTTTCCACTTTTTGGTGATTTGTCTGTACTCCCAAAGAGTCAGCCCAGTGCTGTATGAACTAGAATCAGCAAACATCTCACATGGGTCCTCAGAGCACAGAGCCAAGACCACTTTAATTCAAACCAAAGGGACAAGTGAGATACTCTAGGTGCTGCAGTTCCCCACAAGATAATAGTTCCCCTCTGCATCCTCCCCCTATGGACTCAGATGTGCAAATTCAGAACCTCCTGCCTTCCTTCCTGACAGCAGGGACAAAAGCAGCTCTGAATGGTTTCTTAATAAACAACACTTTCCCCTCACTGTTGAAAACCCTCCAGTGGTCTCAACAAGTGTGTGCAGTCACAGAATCATGGAAGCAGCACATGGCCAGAGCCACAACAGGAAACAAAACACAGTGCTCACCCGCCACAGTAAGTACAGGGCCAGTATCACCTGGAAAGGGGCAGACCAAATCATGTTTATGTAAGTAGCCAAGTCCATGAATCTCTGAGCATCCACAGACATCAGATTCACAATCTCACCCACAGTAGAAGTCTTCCTAGCAGAATTTGTGATAACAAGTGCCTATGTGTAGATAAAAAATAAAAAGCAATTAAAACAACATGAGGACACACTTAGTCATTTGCATTTTCCCCATATAATTCAAGTGCTTTACAGAACTGCTTCTTTAAAATTTCAAGCAATCATTTTCCTCCTTCATATTCTAGCTACCCTTTATATCCTGAAAAATGCAAACTGTACAGTTTGAATCAATCAGCTGGGTTTAGGCTAATATAGAATTAAAGTCAATAAGCAAACTTTAGGGTTAAGGTCTGGTGCTTTTATTGCTGGAGGGTATCATTCACTTAGTTTGTTACATGTTATTGTTTTAGTGTAAGAAGTGCAATCTTCATTTCTTGTGACACATTTTTCTCACACAGAACTATCAGTCCAAAGTTTTCTAAAATGTTCCAGCTTATTCTAAGTTGAGATGGCACTGCTGGTAAATCCCAAACAAAGCCATAAATGTAGATTCATCTTTAATTTTTGCACCAATTGAAGCACTGCACACCCCTAAATGAGTCAAGTTTTCTTATTTGGCAGTGAGAAGAAGCATGCTAAGTAGCAAATTAGAAAACTGCCCTGGCTTAAAGGCTTTTATTTATAAATAAGACATGTTCTTTCTATTAAGAGTTATAAATCACCAAACCACAGTCTCCTAACTTCTTATTCAGACTTAAGTGATGCATTCTCATAGTCACAGATGCTGCGTATTTGTAGTCACAGTACTGTACTATATTTAAAGAAACACCTACCTTTCGATAAATTACACCAACAATGGCTGTTTTGAGCCTCATTCCAGTTACAAAGCAAATATGAAAATACTGGTGAAGAATCAGTGTCTGAAGACAGGCACAAACAAACAGCAGTACTGTATAAAAGTAGCCTTGCCAGTTTGGGGCAGCTTTGTTATTTACGAAGTTGAGCAGCAATCTGTGGAGACAGAAATTACTTCTCTTGATAGATGGAAAACAAATGTCATGGTCGCAGCCTTAGGTTATTCCAAACGTTGTACAGGTCATGCAAGCACCTGAAGTACCAAATTTAAATAAAGCACTTAAGCAAACTTCTTAGAAACTGGAGATCATTTTGTATGAGCATACATGACTCCCTCCTCGACACAGCAGTCCGAGGCATGAAGTAACAGAGCTTACACGTACAGCATTCTCTTGGAGCTCCACTGAAAAGTCTCATACACCCTCCAGCTGAAATACAACCACTTGCAGTTCCCCCTTACTTCTTAGCTCAAAGTAATACAACCCCTCCCGGCTCCTCAGCTCTCTGTGGCATCACATAATGGGATGTGTAGGCACAGAATAATTACAGCTTAGAACTGACTAGACTCTCCTGCTGATTATGTTCCTGCCCTGCCTTCCTAGTGCTGAAAAGGAAAAGAAGTCAAACATCTATTGCATGATACTGTAATTTGAAAACCAATGGACCAAAATCATGTTTGTCCATGGTCTCTCCCTTGTATGACAGCTCTTCCTCACTGCATCAGCTGAAAGCAAAGCAGCTTGGGGAGTGAAATACCAGTATGTTTTAAATCCCGTTCACACACTTTTAATACAATAATAAAGTATATAGGTCTTACTTCAGAATCTGCGGGCCTGCAAACATCAAGAGATCATGTGCAGCTTTAAAAAGGAAGCTCATGAAAAAATATGGTCCAAAGGTTTTGTATAACACCTTGAATAAAGATGCTTCGGAGCCCTTCTGAGATGGTTTTATAATCAAAGCTTCAACCTCTTCTGTCACATCACCATTTGAGTCACCTGATTTTTGCTGCTTTTTGGGTGCATATACCATGTTCAGTGGTTGTCTGAAAAAGATCAGGTAGAGAATGTAGCCTTTACTCAAGCATAAAGCCAACTGGAAAAATGTACATTATACAAATAAAAGGTAAATTAGCTGCTTATTGTGATTCTTAACAGTGTTTCACTGTTAAATATTTTTAATCATACAACATAATTAAATGAACTGGTTGTTCAGAAATGGCCTCCTTTGCTTGGATAGGTAACATTCCTGTAAACCTCTCCCTGAAGTCTGCCCTGGGGAATGAGGAATGTAACTCATAAGCTTAAAGAGCAGAGGACACAATTATTCTAGAACCCAGTATGCTGAACTTTAATCTAAATCAATGCTTCACTGTACCACCAGAGTTAAAAGACTGAAGTCAAGTTTATGCCAAGGCAGCCCCAATGGACCAAACACATTCTTTTCTTACATCTGGCTTATGCTAAACTCCAGGCTCTGAACTTCTGAGGACAAGCTGTATGTAAAGCATACTGTGTAAGCAAGCACACGGTTTTCCTTCAATGAAAAGGTTCTCCTATTTGCAGCAGCCAAGGATGATGAAAGTAGGATGGAGACTGCAGGCATGCAGTCTTTCTAATTTTAGTCATCTGGCTTAGATGCTCAGACTCCCTATATAGTCAAAAGAAAGGAATAAGCTGCTCACTTTTACACCCTGAACTACCCTCCCAAGGCTTCGCCAACTACAGAGGGAGCCCAAGCTCCTAAATTACATGACAGAAGTTTGTGTCCAAACATTCCCTCCCCAGGGAAAAAAAAACCACACCACACCAAAAAACACATCTCAGAAGTCACAGTATTGAGTTCTGGATATGAAAGACTAAGGGAAAGTGGATGCAGCTCTTCATAAAGAAGAAACACAATGCCCTACTTGGTTTGTGCTCTCTGTGCACTCAAGGACAAACAGGCAGCCACAGGGGCCTGACAAAAGCAGGTTTGGTAACAAATGACAAACACCTCTAAGCAGAGGCTGAGTCACTTGAGCTTTTAAACCTCTGCATCTTAGCAGACCTGGAAGCCAGGGTAACTGAACTTACCTCTTGGTCTTTGACCACTCTTTTGCCCAATTTCGAGACAAACCTGGCACTACTTCCTCTGATTTGTCCTCTTTATTTAATGACCACAAATCCTTGGCTTCCAAAGGGCTCCGATAACCCTGAATCATCAGCCTGTATTAGAAGGAATCAGCAATATAAATTTAAGAACACCAGAACTGTTTGTGTAGATACACAGATAGATATATAGCTGCAGCTGTATCCAGCCCCAGAACAGAGCCAGGTCTCCACAAAGATGCAAGCAGCCATTAGTGCTTGCAGCAACACAGGTCCAGATGTTAAAACATACATCCTCCTGTCTTTACTGGGAGAACTAGACACCAAAATACCTAAGGATCCAGAATATGCCATAAATTCCAAGGAAAATAAAAGAAAGGGTGAAGCGATCTCACTTGAAAATCAGCCAAGCAATTAATATTCCCATGCCTAGCAAGTTTCAAAATCTTTATAGCCTTTAATTTCACAAAGCAATTCCTTTCATGTAGCTTTCTGTTGGAACTCTGGCCAAGTACCAGCCACAACTATACATCAATTTTATTTTATATGCTTTTCTGTTTTAACTCACAAATCATATAGCATAAGTAAAATTAAGTTAATGGAAAAAAAGAGCTTGTTGGACAAAGAGGTAATAGTTTTTCAATAGTTTTTCAAGTTTTTCAATTTCTCCTATTTCCCAAAGAATGTTTTTTTTATTATATTCTTTCATCAAATGTATTAAATGTAGACCAGCAAAATTTAAAATTACTAAGACCCTACAAAGGAAGCAAAAAAATACTAAACAAGTTTTTTTAAAAAATTAATGTAAGCTATCTACAAAACAACCAACATTATCATTGCATGATTATTGCTAATTTAGTTTTGAAAGCAGGATCCCAAAGTGCCATCTAACTTGAACTAGTGCTTTATGCAACAGCCTGATCTTACCCAGTGATCCACCAGAACGTGACTCTGGAGAGGAAAGAAGCACTGAACTCTGGACATGGATTCTAAAGGAGAGAAAAAGAAACCAATCCACATACAAAATGATTGCAGGGCCAAAAGGAACAAGCAAAGCAGACAATATTTTTGAAATTCATTTGTTTACAATACTTTTCTCACATCACTAAAACTTGGCATTTTATGCTGCTGAGAGCTTGTTCAACAAACACAAGCACAGCTTCAGGGCTGTCAGCAGGCTCCACCACAGGAATAGCAGTGCTCCATACCAACAACACAACAAACAGCTGAAGGAATTTTAGAGGCCAGTGGAGGCCAGACAGTGTCTCCAGATGTCCTGTTCAGTGCCCATATCAATGCAAGGTATGCTACCTACCATATGAGGGCACAAATATGTTAATTGGGTACTTAATCATGAATGAAAAATTCAGTTCTGTTCTAGCAGTGAAGTGCGGACACTCCAACACAGATGCAAAAATTAAAAAAATCTGTAACTCCATAAAAGCATCCCAAAATACCCTTTAATGCTTTTTTCTTTTATATTTTTTTAATCAACTTGCTGGTGGAAACTCTAAATTTAAACAGCCCACTAGATCCTGTACTACCAAAAACTGGACTTGGTTTGCATAAAGCACAAGTTTAAAACATTAAAACATGTTAGATTACTTCTAAAATATTACTACATTTGATAAAATTAAATAGTTATCACACAAATAATTAATAATCCTGCCGACTTTTATGCCAGATAGAATGAAGACAAGTTTTAACAAGTCTGGATTTATGTAATGTAAGCAATATACAAAACACATTGCCTGATTTCTATATACATCAGCGTCTACATCTCAGAAATTTCACTGTAGTTTGCTGGCTTAAGTAAACATACACTAAAATTGTACTTAAGGCTTACAGACATTTCTGGTTTGGAAATATTTGGCAAAAGGGAATAAAGCAGAATTTAAGGCTGACTAACATGACTTCTTTGCTCTTTTCCACAACAAAACAAAAGGTTAAAATTTGAAGTCTGCCCTGTTTCCTGCAGATATACTAAATTCCTAGAAATACTCAGAACAGAAAAACAAATTACTGTGGTCTCAAAGCACCTTGTAATTATTACAACCACGATCAAAGAAGGAAAGGTTTCCTTATACCCACAGTATCCTCTCAAATATATTTAACCCCTGAATGAGATGAAAAGAACCAGAAGATGAAGAGGATCCAGACTCAGCAATGTGCTCCTCCTTCCAGGCACACACACACACGTGTGTGTGACTGCCTGCCATGGCTAAGCACAGCACCCCTGGCACCAGGAGACTGGCAGAGAAGGTGACTGTGGGACTCAAAGTGCAACTGCTCATGGACCCTTTCCACAGTTACAAAGGCAGTATTTATTTTCCCCCTCCCACCTTTCAGACCGTCCTTCATCAGTCAGCCCCACTTAACTGCCACCAAACCAGTGTGAGAGCTTGTACAGAAATGAAATTCATAAACTCGGCACATCCAAACTCCAGGCAGTGACAAGTGTCACCCCCCTGTGACTCAGAACATCCAACCCAGAGGTGGTGCAAGGATGATCCAGGATCTCTTGGATCACTTTAGAGCCATGTCATAGAGCTGGTACATATAATTAAGAACATATGCAAAAAAGGTCATGTCTAGGTAAAATTAAATATCGCCATCCAAACCACCCTCTAACATCAGCTGCTCTTGCATCTGAGCTGGTTAAATCTTTACTTGATGCAAGAGCGATAAAAAAAGAAATCAAACACATCCGCCCAGGTTCAAAAGCTTTCCAGGTCTAAATTCTTCTCCATGTTTAAATGAAAGTGAATCCACATGCTACTACCTACTGAACATATCAGATAACCAAGAGCACAGCATTTCAAATCACTATTTCCCATTGACTGCCAGCAGCACTACTGAATATAAATACATATAACTTATCATTCAGGAATGCTATTCAGCAATGAGTACAACAGTACTTTTGTGCTTTTTCTTACATACAGCCCCTCCCCCTTTCCCCAGTTTTGCACGTTATGGGCTTCTTTTGCATTACCAAATAAAAAGAATTTTAATTCTTTGTCATCTGGGAGACTATGGCCCTGTAACTCATTACACATAATATTGCACATATGATACTTGGCACTCTGTACAGACTCACTCACAGGATCATTTACTGTTTCAGAAAACAAAGGTGGTTGCTCTGGAAAACAACACAGGATGAGCTCTACTAATACCAGAACGAAGTAGATGCAGAAGGTGACATAACGAAATGCATCCTCATCTGCACCCTGCAAAGGAAGGCAGCATTCCAATTAGAAGGCTTGAGGAATTTATTTTAAATAACATGTTATGATTACAAAGAAAACAGCTCTGTACTGTTAATTCTGCAAACTAAGTGCTACACTACTCACCTCCATGGAAGTTAAAGTCAATGTCTATTTTGGTAAAGGGAAGGTAATGAGAGGGGAGAGGATGTGAAAGACATTTATTTTTATTCAGTCACCACCATTAAAATACAAGCATGAATTTCTCATGCAAGAAGTTCTCTTCAAAACACAGTTCGTGCCAACACAGCCCCAATTTGAAGTCAGTGTACTCCTTACAGAAGCAAGACATTTACGCACTGGTTTGCAAGGAGTGTTGAAAGCTATTTTTTTTAATTAGGATGCACAAGATTTAGATGAGTAAAATTTACATTACACTTTGGTCCATTGTGTGCAAAATTCAGAGGTTCTCTCAGTTTTTTAGATTGGGACTGATGCATAAACATAAGCAACAGAAACCAAAGCACAGGTATAGATGGACACACACCCCCAATAAAATCTCATTCCCAGCAGCTGGGAAGACAAAAGCTGGTGATCTCAAAATTGCCAATGCACCTTAAAAGTGCCAAGAATTAAAGGTGCCACTTTCAGGCAGCTCCAAAATTAGTCCAATATTTGAGGTGGTCTTACTAGAGGGCAAATTGGCATAATAGTATTTCACTTTGATTTTGTCCAAGCAGGTGGGATCACACCAGCACTGAACAAAGTGTTTCAGGAAATCCACTGCAGAGTCAACAGGAAGGTGACGTACACACCCAGCCACAGCAGTCTGATACCAAAGATTACACAAAATTTGAGTGTACTCAAGCAGACACATCCGCTTTCTCCAACAGCCAACCCAATTTTCTTGGCAACCATTACTACAGTTAAAATCACTATGAATTTAATGAGCATTTCAAAACAGACAGAAGACATCAATTCTTGTTTGCTTTGCTATTACAACCCAAGGAATAAAGGTACACTAAATGAATCATTAACTGATTTGACTGGCGTGATAACTAAGCAACTCCTCTGTCACTGCAGCATCTGGGATTATTTTCAACTCAATGAGGCTAAAAATTCACTTACCGTATTTAAGGCATGTTTTATTTTGGATATAAAAATCACTGTGGCACATAACAATGAGATGAACCAGAAAATTGTCATTACACCTGAAGACTGGACTCCTTTTATTCTTTCGTATTGTATTAAAAACGTGGCCAGCAACTGTAGATAAATAAGATGAAAACATATTCACAAATTAAGTTTTACAATATGTTATGCACATGTAAAAGGTACTGGGTTAAAGTCTGCTCATTTAACATTTCTAAACCAGTACCTCCCAGACCTTCTAAACCCTGAAATTTTAAGTGTAACTCAAAAATACATTTAAATAGGAAATTCTCTGTATCAGTAAAGATAAGCAGAAAAAAAAACATTAAAAGGAATATGCATTACATAGAAATAAACAATCATATACACAAAAGTACTGTCAAAAGCTGCCAAACTCTAGTTCTTTACTCTTCTGGTTCTATATCACAAAACACAGAATCACAGCATTTCCTGACTAGATCTTTTTAAAATAAACACATTTCTTTCCATACAAGACAACACCAAACAACACTGACCAAATATTAGTCTATTTCTATATTTTGTGTGTTTTCAGAGTCCTTTCAGAAGCTGGTACATCTCATATCTACTAAGACACACATTTTCAATCAGCCTGACAAAAGCTTGACAGTTGCATTATTAAATGACCACAAACTACTTAACAGCTCTTGCATTTGCCAATATGCTTGAGGGCTGTTTGGGGTTTTTGTTTGGTTGTTGGGGTTGTGGTGTCCCCTTGAGCATCATGTTTAATACTACCCTTCCAACTCTGTGATAAACCCAAGACAACTGACAGCAAATTAATAGCAAGGCATCTTCTTGAAATGCAGGCTGAAAGGACATTGGTGTGAAAGCAGAAAACTCTGGCACATCTAAGGCAAAGGAGATAGCTGTGAGACTTGTGGCTTTCACAACTTTCCATTGTGCCATCAAGTGTAACAAGGATAACACACTCAAGGATGTTATATGAGAGTTTGTAATGAGATATTTCAATCTCCCCCAAGTTCGGTGGTTTGCATAATCTAGGTTGAATCAGCTCTCTTGAGTTGATTCGTCTACTCCACGCCTGAGCAAAACTATTAAATGGATGCTACTCAGGCCTACCAAAATAACACAACTGAAACTGCTTTGTTTGCTGATGTGCAACACACTGAGCACAGACAGCTGAGAGACTGTTTTGTCTCATTTTTTTATCAAACTAAAGCAGGTATTTCAGAGTCAGTATTTCACAGCTCAACTACAGAACAAGTCTGTATATAAAGCTGCAGCTTAAAGGATTACAGCACTGTGAATAATACCAAGACAGTGTTACTGCTTACAGCTTTGCATGGAAAGGGCCACGCAGGAGAACTTACCATTGTTATACCCAATACTGTAGGGCTAACAAGAAAAAATGGAGCTCGAAAAATATTTTGACTTCTTTCCCAGAAAGAGTAGAAAAGGTCTGCCCAGCAGACTATCCACAGTATTAAGCCCAAAGCCTGCAAAAAAATAATTGTCTTTTATACATCAATTCACAAAGATAATGCAGCACAATATACAGAGGAACACTAGATGTTAATGTGTCAGGAGTCATAATTAGATCATATCATTTGGGCAATTCTACCACATACACAAAAGAAAAGAAATTTGGCTTTAAATATTTGAATTCCTACTAGAAGAAAAAAGTTTGCTGATTTTTAATACCATGTAGTCCAGTCTATTATGAAGCAGAAAGCTGTTCTCCTGAAGAACAGATTGCAGAGAAAATAACCTTTCCAATACACCATGTTATTCCAGTCCTTCTTAAAACTTTGCACTTATTCTATGGGGAAGAAAAAAACCCAACAGTTTAGGTAGCTATTTCACAATAGAAGTGGAATAGACATCCGCAGCAGCTCTAGAAATGTATGCTGTGTAACTTAAGAAGGTGACAGGATAATAAATTCCTTTTATGATAGAAGTAAGGGCCTTGAGATTGAGTGGCCTTAAAATACCCTTCTGCAACTAGTCTTTAAAAGGATTTGCATGTTTGTTGCTATGCCAGGGTAAATTTCAGAAAGCCTAATAAAAGGGCAATGGAAACAGGAAAGGCTGTGAAATCAAACACAAGCAGAACAAATAAGTTATACCTGAAGTGTGCACATAGGTCAAGACTTATGCTCAAAACAATCCTGTGCTAAAACACAGCTGAAAAGAGATTCCAATTTCCCAACAAGTCAGTCAGGTAAGTTCTGGTTTCAAATACCACGTACCGTTTTGGCTTTGTTAAGGTTTGACACTTGGATGTAGCCCCTGTCATGACGGCGAAGGTACAGGGAGTACACTGGGAAGCAGAGCCACAGGTAAATGCAAGGAATCCAGACCAGGACTGTGTTCTGAAAGCACGGGGTGAAGTCTGGATCTTCTGTGTACCATGTCAGATTCCAATCCTGGGGCAAGAAAACAGGTGAAGTTACAAAAAAAGCCAACACCGAACTTCAGTGTTTGAAAATCAGGAATAGGGACTCGGAACAAAAAACCCACAACAGTAAGGCACAGAATCAAATAAGAGGCTCACCCTTGCAGCTCGTTTCCTATTCAACAAGAAGAAAATGTAAATTAACATAATTCAGTGTTTTCCTACTTCTCTCAACACTATTTCCAAAACAAAGGTAAATCACCATACAATCAAACCAAAACTGATGCTCACAGTAATAAAAACGTGACCATTTTAATTACTGGCACAAGGACTATTCACAGGGACACACTATTTAGTAGTGACATGAGCTTTCACATCATATTTACGATTGCTCTGAGTTAGGAAAATCTTTTGCAGTAGATTTTACCTTTAGTAAAGTAGTCATTGACCTTGCTGAAAAATAATCACATGCAACACTTTCTGTCAAGTGCTGTAGATTTTGGACTCTCCAACAGAATAATGCAATGCACAGTATTGCAGCTGTAGATGGACTGCAATTATTCAACAGCCAAAACATTGCTCCCAGGCTTCTGTTTAAAAGTCATTGAGCCAAGAGCAGCAGCCCCATGCCCAAAGGCTTGTTGACTATAGTGTTAACTTTTCAGTGGCAAAGCATTTTTTCAGGCAGTTGCACAGCTTACACTACACAAAACACCAGTACCAATACTGGGACATGATGTCAGTAATCCTACTCTTTTATAAAAGCCTGAGCTGGTCGCTGAAACAGGTGCCACTATCCACATTTTATAGATGAGGAAACAGAACCAGAAGGAGCTGTAGTGCCTGTTCCCTCTATTCCGACATCAAAGCCAAAAGCGGATCCCACTGCTCAGAATCACCACATTTTGATGCTTGTTTGTCCCCTTGTTGCACTGAATAAACAGCTTCAAACACAATTACAAAGAGAACATAGATCTAAAGAGGAATGGAAGATACATTTTCCTTCCCCATTTCCCTCAATTTCTATCAGAATCGTGGACTTGATACAGCAGACAGCACACACAGGACACTCAGCTGTTATTTTTCTCCTATAATTCCACAGTATTCTAAAAATTCTTCTCAGTATAATTTTTAATTTTTCATTTTTAGAAAATATCTGAGCTTTCACAGCAAATTCAAGGGAATGAACGTTGGTAGAACATAAGAAAGCCTAGTTATGTTTGACTGTGCCTGCAAAGGGGTCACAAGTTGTTCGTAACAAGGCTGCGGCTGTGAGACGCTGTGGGCAAGCCACATGTTTTTTAAGTTTCCTGACTGCACAACTCATCAGAAATTTCAGCTGAGTCATCCTTACATTTAGCCACCACACAAATGTTTTTGGCTTTCTAAGTCCCAGCTGCTCTATTCCAGCACAACAGCCAAGAAAAAGTCTCATGACTCCGCAGAACAGTTTACAATTCACAAATTACAGCAGTTATAAGATTATACAAGTAATATAGGACATGATAAATTATACAGGCTATACAGGACATAATCAGCTTTACAGGAAATAAACAAAAGCACTGACACCTTCATTTCAAGTAAACTTTAGGAGATCTACACACTATTTAGAATGCTGTTTACTTCTTTTTCCCTGTTTGTAAATGCTTGCTATAAAATGAATCTGGCAAATACCAGCAAGGTCAGAGCAGAAAATGCACGTCATTGCCACGTGGCAAAATAAAAGCAAGAAGTGCTGTATGCATGACTGCTATGCATACTGACTGGAGAATATTCTAAAAACATGCAGCCTTCCATTTGACTTTCATATTTACAACTTAGCTGGAGGTGTTTGCTTCTGCATAAAAAGGAAGAGTGCACAGTGCAATGGTATTTCAGGGTTCAGAACAGAAAGATGGCACAAATGGATAATTTTGGGCAAGACTACCACTAGAATTTAACAGCAACATAGTTTTTTCATATGTTTCCAGGATTTCACCCAGAGGCTCTTACTATCAAGTAGGAACATGCTTAGCTTTGAAAACACTGCTCTGTACAAAAGAAATACCAACACACAGGTGATATGCAGAAGCCACTTCCATTTTACATTAATTCCAGGTGGCAAAGAGCAAGGAACAGGTGAAGAGAGACACAGCAGTTTTTCTGTTTCCCCAGGGCAACTCCCTCAGGCTGAGTCCACACAAGGCAGCAGCAGACAGGAACAGAGCTGCAGACCCCATCCTTGCTGCTGAGCACCCCATATCCTCACAGAGCCCTTCCACTCAGCCCCACACGTGCTGGGGCACGGCTCCCCCGCAGACAGAGCAGCAGCCACTGCAGGTTCCCAGTGCAGCAGTGCAAAAGGCACTGGGGCCACTGGAGTGACACACCAAGCAGGCAGGGGTGTCTGCAGGACACAGCAGCAGCAGGCTCTGCCTGAACCGAGCCATGATCCCCTCAGTGGACAAAGTCAAGAGGAACTCAATCCGTTACAAAACATACCCTGAGTTCTGCATGGAGGACACCACAGCTTTAGGAGACTCCACTGCAGCTGGAAAATGTGTCACTCTCATCATGAAACCGGCATGCATTCACACTTAAATTACAGGTTCAGTTACACAAGCCTAGACTAGTTCTGCCAGTGGAAAGTACATGCTTCTCCTTTCCTTTTTATAAACCCAGTTTCAGTTTTGGTTTTTCCCATCGAAAACAAAATGCAGAAATGCTCACTGAAGCAGACCTTTATATTTAACAGACATTAATTAGCAAATTAATGACATTTTTTCTGACTCGAGTTTTAGAGACACTGTTTTAGCAATTTTTGCTAAAACATGAAGTCGTTCCATTTTTCTTAGATCAAAGATTAATAATTTTTACTCTGACTGATCAGGTAACTCTCCTACTTTGCAAAGGCATATCAAGTGACAGTGAAATAATTATTGAAAAAGCCTACACAAACTAGCAGCTTCCTGCCATAAGGGAAGAGAAGGAAAAAAGGGGGTAGGTAAAGTCTATAGCTATTAGCCTGTATAATCCGGAAGCAGCTTTTATTTTAAGCTGTGACTGCAGGAACCCACTGGAGAACAATCAGTCTGATCCTTGGATGCTGGGCGAGATACACAGTTGGCTTAGTGTTAGCATAGTCCAGAAGAACCATATCTCAGATGTTAAACACTTCCAGGTTAGTTTTTCTTTTCTTTTCAAAAATGTCTTAACAATTTTAAAGTTTCCTAGAATAGCAGATGGGTATTTTTAACTTTTACCTGACCTATTTTTCAGTTTTCATTTATATCATCATCACTGTGGTTCAAAAATACCAGTCCACAGTTTTAGTGTGCTGTAGCATGTTTTCCCTCATGGCACAAAAAACCTTCCCATCACATCTGAAATGAAACCCTCTGTCTACAAGGGCACAAAAAATGCTTGGCATTCTCCAGAATCAAGTGGATCCATTCACAGGTAAACCACTTACTTAACAGCGCATAAAACCTACGAAATGAATAACTATACTAATTCCTGTCTAAAATTTCAGGAACAGGCAAGATAAAAGCATTGGCAGTAGAACTGCAAGACAAAGTTACAACACAAAGGCCAGCTTATTCTGCCTTTGCTGAGGGAAGACAGACCAAAGATAGTTGCATGCCTTCAGTATGGCTACCCTGAAGAATAACAGTATTAGATGCTGGCAGCCAGGAGAGGCTGTCAAGTGAGCAGCCAGGGGTTGCTTGTTCTCACATCAATAATCCCACTTGACCCACAGCATATATTGAAATTATCACTGGCAGAAATGGAGAGACCCAAATTGCTCAGTTTCATGCCTGCTGTGTGCAAGTGTGCTAGAGACACAGGCTGCCAGCCACACTGTTAAATCCACCAGCATGAAGCAAATTGTGACTGAAAAGTGACTTAAAACATTACCACACAGCTATGTAAAAAATGAAATTACAAACCACACTGGAATCTTAACATCATGGTCAACACTTACTCCTTCAAATGTAGAACTACATTTGACATTGACATTGTGTACCCACTACTTCAATATCATCCACAGAAGAACCACCTCCCTTGTAATACCAAGATAAAGTTTCTCGATCTTATCTTCCCAACAGTAAAAAAGACTTTCTGTTTAATGCAATGTTTACATTTAGTTGAGTGAAAGTAATTAGCTCTCTCAGGCACTAACACTGTAATTGCAGCTGACAACTTTCATTATAATAGTATTATCACTTTCCCACTGAAAGAGGAAGTCTTACAATCTGCCAGCTCTAGATACAGGATTGAAAAATTTCCCAGTGTAGCATCTATAAAACCATCAGCTGATGGAACCACTCTCTTCTCTTTAAAAGCCAATGGCCTCATGGCATCTATCTAGGACAGCAAATTTCCTGCCTCTCCCCAGACAGGAGATTTGGCAGATCTGGCTGAGCCTATATCTTCAGAGGAGCTGCATCAGTGCACAAGAGGGAGGGGTGTAAGGGAAGTGCAGAACAGAACCTCTTTCTTTAAGGCTGCTTTAAAGGAACTCTGACCTTGCTTTAAAAAAGTCCCTGATACCTGATATGCCATCTTTGTTCTGCCATTCACGTTTTGGAGTCAGATCATGAAACCTGTGCTGAGGCTCACCATTTGTCCAAGAGCATACCTAGAATGGCATCATTTTCAGAGCATCAGGTTTGCTCTGCTGTGCTTACTGCTCAGGCTACATCACAGGGAGTGACAAGTTGATAAGACAAGCAACAGATATTTGTACAAGAAAAGTACTCCAGAATCCCTGCAAAAGTTTTCTAGCCCACCTTCCCAAAATACCATGTGCAGATTGAGACCTCAAAAGAAAGACACCATGCCTCTCCTTCATTTCAAATTCTGAAATCTAAGCTTTATTCTTTAAGTATCTTAATGTTGTCAAGGACAAGATTGTTAGAGCAAGAGGTAGAAAAGTTCCAAAAAATTAATAGTCACATAATAAACAAGGGTCCTATTTTTTTAATCATTTATATAATGAAGATTTAGGGGGGAAAACACCAGTGTTTCTAGTGACGAGAAAACGCCCTTAATTTCTCATAATGTTTTCTAATAGAAATGGTTATAGCAAGTTATAAATGTTTTTAATTGTTTAAGTTCTCAACAGTAACTACTAACATAATGCAGATTTGAATTGTTAACACAAACAAGGAAAAGCCTCTACCTTCCAATAACTGGTCCTGAACTTAAATCAAGGGTCTGTACCTCCTTGTCCCAAACCCACACGTAAGCATTTCCTAATGTTTACAAAAGGTTGAGATCCTTTATTATAGAAAGCACTCCATCAGCTGGAACTGTATGTAAAATTCCAAGGAAAAAAAACATTTGCCTTTTTTTCCCCCCTCTAGCCTAAATAAGAAGCAGGTGCTAACAAATTGCCAGAGAAAGGAACACTTGCAGCTGTGGCATTTACAAGAGATTCTTCTTAGATTTGTAATCTAAGAAGCTAAAAGCCGCCAAACTACGGCTAATTTTTTGTGTCAGACAAACATATAATAGATTATATTGGCACTTACAAAATTAAAATTCAGCCTCTCTCTACAGATGCTACATTTCCAGACCCTGCCATAACTGCAAGTACCATGACAAAACATTTGGCCACTTGACAACAAAATATTTACCACTTCTAGTTTCAGAACCTAAAGATGGTTTTTACCCTTCTGCAAGGCTTTTCACTGAAATCACTATCACCTGAAAGGATACAAGAAAAAGATTCCTGCTTTCATTTCCTTCTTGCACCAAACACAGGACTTCTGCTTAATAATGCAACAGCCTCTAGCTTGAGTACAAATCACTGAGAAGTTTGAACACACCTGGGTAATAAACTTACCAAGGGACCAAGGTAACAGCTTAAGTTGGGATAAATTGTATCTGAAGCTAACACAGATCCAAACAGTGAGAAAACAGTAATGCAAGGAATTCTGACTCTATTAAAAGTAAGCAAAAGGTCAGTACCCAGCAGTAGGCTTTTTAGAGATGTGACCCCGAGTGACTTCAGCGAGCCTGGGCTGACCTTCCCTGGGTCCCAGTATAGCACAGCGTTTCAGTGTAAACTACACTGTAATTGCAGGAAATGGCACAAGTTATTCAGGCATTTTGCTGCGTTTTTTCCCCCATTTAACTTTTCTGAGCAATTCTGAGTTGCCAGGTGTAGAATGACAGGTCATCTGTTTAGAAAATCCCCATCAACAACAGATTGTCAGGCTTAATTTCCCTGTATTTCCCTTAAATTGATCTCTTCTGGACCAAGGGATATCAGTTCCATTTCCAATCTAAGTTTATTTTTTCTATGCACATTTAGACCCTTGTTCATAAATGGGAGAAAGCTGACAAGTAAACCTCTGGCTTTCATCACTAAAAAACACACCAACCAAGGCATGAGAATCATGCAATCTGCTGTTAATTACAATAAAGCACCATTTTGTGTAAAGGTTTTCTTATCACTCTGCTACTCCTCTGTTCTGTGCACATATGACCTTCCTGTGACAGCAAATATAAGCAGTTTAGTGACCTGCACACTCTTCAGCAGAGACTAAACTCGGTTTTTATCAGCTCAGCCAGTACCCTCCCACAGCACCCCCCCCAGCCCCTCCCTAGCTTTGCCACAAACACACTGGAAAAGCACTAAAGGCCTATCTCAGTGCAAAGAGCTGCAGGGCTCCAAGAGACGTGCCAATTTACTGCCTATCTAATGTGTGACGCCATAAGCCATAGATCTTCTCAACACGAAACTGCGCCTTACATAAGACTTTTTTCTTCAGAAGCCTACTTTGATAAAACTACCCACGTCCTCATAAATAACATAAGCAGAGCAGCTGTTTATGTCACACAGTATCACCTCACAAATGTCAGTTAATAATTGTAATGCAATAAAGAATATTAATGGGTCTTTTTCTTAATAAAATTCTATCAAGCTACATTATGGATCTCTCCCACTACAATAATATCAACCAAATACAAAATATAACATCTTTGGACAAACACTAAGAAAATACATTTATTTAGGCAGACAAACATGCCCAAAAGCCTCAGACAGAACTCTACACAATGGCAAAGAAAGCAAAGCCCAATGCCTAGATTTTGCCCCACCTTTACTCACCCAGTCTAGTTTTCTTGTGTAGTTCGTTACCACACAAAGAAGTGCAAAACCTAGCACCATGTGTGGATACCACTTCACGAACAGTGAAGAGGCTTCATAAAAGCCTTCTGAACAAACACAGAAGAAACAGGCCAGGGTTTACACAACCGCAGATTGAGCTCGAATCATTACAGGACTCTAGTTTTCAACACAAACAGAAGCTGAACTTGCTTTTCTCCTAGAAGTGAATGCAATTACTTGCATTCAATCATTTCTCAACAACAAAAAGCCCAAACAGAAAATTGTGGAAAAAAATTCTGTTAAATTTCCTCTGAAATAAAGAACTTCTATCTTAATTAACTTTAGAAAATACAGTTGCCTGTGAATGACATGATACAAGCTTATACAAATATAAGCCATTTATCTCAGATCCCCTTAAGAATAAGCAAAAACCTCAGAAGTTTCAGATGCGTACTTTCTACCTTTTTTTCATAAAACCCTACTGAGAGCTTTGATATCTCAGAGAGTCAAAAATACTGTTAATCTCTTCCTTTAGCAATTTCAAACATGAAAAGACTCCTCTAAACATGATACCACAGAATTTACAAGCTCTGAAAAAAACTGAAACCAAGATTTTACTCAAAGAAAAACCAGCAGGTGATTTCAAAATGCATATGCACTGAGACTGCCAACTGTGCATGTGTGGGTATCTCCAGACAGGCAGGTCAGGAGGCCACAGTGTACAGTGAATTCTGCATCTGCCGTGACACTTATCCTGCTGATCTGGAACCAGTGCTCCTCACCTTGCTTTACCTCTGCATTTTCGTGTGCTGCTATTGAAACAAGGTGTACTGTGCTCAGACAGCAGTGATATTCTCGCAAAACCTATCTCAGTGTGTCAGGTCAAACAAAGTTTTACAGCTTCAACAGGCCCTTAAATTTACTGAACTGGAATGCAAGTAGTGCAAAACATAATCCCAAGTCCACCATGGTTTTTCAAGCTTTTATTGTCATCAACAGCTATCAGTAAATAGTAACTTCATTTTGCACAGCTGTACCTTTCTTTGTATTACGGATGGAATACTCATTCCAAGACACTCTGATGCTAGAGCAAGCAAGGGTTAACCGTACCTGTCTAAAAAGGGAAGTTCAAAGGAAGCAAGATGCAGTAAAATTCTATAAAAGAACTATATGAAGTAAAATCTGACTGCAGTAAAGTTAACACATGGAGTAGGGACACAGAGATAGGTTAGAGTGAGAGAGAAAAAAAAAATAATGGAGTTAAGAGGATGGCAATCTTCCTTGGGTTCCTGACCTTTCAGAGTAAGTATTAAATAAAACCAATCTGTTTAATTCTCAGACAAGAACTTTCAACAATAACATTTCTTGGGTGTGCAAACAAAAAAAATCCTGGCCAGCAAAGCCTAAGAAGATTAGTATACAGTTTTAAGGGTCTGTTAGGTCCTTTCAGCCACAATTTAAATCAGAGCTGCCCACAACTCAGGATCACCTTTGACAGAAAACATATCATCTCCTTGAAGCCAAGTTTGCCAGAAATCCCTCTGCTCCACTAGCAAGGCTTCAGGACCAACCAAAATAGCTGATGCAGCCACCACAAGAATGCAGTAACATGTGCCACTGTGTATCCAGCTATCACCCAGCTCTGAAGCACTAGAGTCCAGTCCACAAGCCAGGAAGAACAGCAGTCCAACTACAGGACACATCTAAAAGCCCAGTAAATACTGCATAAACACAGACAATTTCTGAACATCCACTACAATTTCAGCTTTAAATAGCAGCAATAATGGCAATAGCAGAAAAAGCAGCATCCAGAGTATCCATAAACACCCGAACTGGCATTTCTATTCCCCCCTACTGAGAATGATGTAACAACAAAGTGAAAACACAGAAGTTCATTATGAACTTGTCTTCTGCTTATGAAGACAAGTTCAACACAAAGATTCTTCCAGACCCATCTAACCCTCGCTCAAATGCACAATTATTCTTCTGCCAGATCAGAAGAACCCACAAATCAAACCACCACACCCACAGGATCCTTAGCTGGAAGAAATGAAAGGCCGAGTCCATGTGATCTGGAGAAGGATGACAAATCCCAAAACACTGGGAATCAAGCAACTAGTGGAAAATATGTATGGAGTAGTTCTTACAAAAATACCAGAAATGTCTGTAATATACATGAGAACAGTCTTCATAATAAAAGAATCTGCTGCCAGAAATTCTATATAAACTACATAAAAATTCATATATTCTACGTTGCTTCCAGCATCCTACGGGGAGTGCTTGTGTCTACCTGATGTTACAATTCCACAGCTCTTTTTCACAGTCATACTACTCTCTCACGTCAGTTTTTCCATAAACTCATTCTGAAACATGTATTCTCTTTAACCTTTTAAATGAAAAGGCTCACTCTAGGGAAGAGAAAAAATATGCAAAGGGGCAACTCATAATTCAGCCAGTTCTGAAAAACCTGAGAAACAGCAGAAAAGAAATATTAGTATAAGCAATATAAAAGCAAGTTAGCAGAGTCACTTTTGATCAGCTAGGAAAAAACTTAGTCTTGATGTTTTTAAAAATATCTACTCAGTAATATCCTAACAGTTCTTGAGATAAATAGCTCAGTAATATTTATTGAGACATCTGATTCTATTTTATTTTTTCACTAGTAAGGCAGCTCATTAGCTCAAAAGTATTTGGCAATCATGTGATCAATACACAAATAGTTCCGTTCCCCACGTTGACTTCAGTAGCTCTCACTTCACGTTTATTTTCCTAATTTCCATCCCCTCCCTTCCTCCACACAACCTCCTTCTACATACAACCAGTTTGCTCCTGAGATGATTTTTCACTCCGGTCCTGCTCTCCCAGGTGCCTCGCTGCTGCCAGGACCCGCGCGTCCCCCGCACACGAACCCGTGTCCCAGCTGAGCAAGACCCCACGCAACATCCCCACACTGCACAGCTGCCTTTCAGTTCACGCACAGCACCTGCGTTCACCACTCTTCGTTAAGAGCAGCGAAAATACTGCTATACAAACATGCGGAAAAGCTGCAGGAAGCGGCTGTGGCCTCCTTCAGAGCGGCACCGCTCTCGTGTGCCGGCAGCCGTCCGACACCGTTATTGTTGTTACCAGCACGGCCCCGAGTAACGCAGCCGAGCGGCCAAACGCGTGGCCACAGACCTGCTGCGGCCACTCGGGAGCTCGTTCGCAGCCTCCCGGGCGAGCATCCCCTCGCCAGTTCCCCCTCCAAGCATCTCCCTGCCGGAAGCTCTGCACATGAGGGCGGACCGCTCCGCGACCCAGCCGTGGGGATATCGCGTCCGGGCGGAGACCACGAGCCGCCGGCACGGCATGGCAGGGCATAGCACGGCACGGAACGGCCCCTCCGCCGGCCCGCGGCCGCTCCGCGCCGGTGCTCATGCCCGCTCGGCCGGGGCGCACCGCAACCCCCGCGCTCTGCCCGGAGCAGCGCCTGCACCGCAGGCTCCCGTTCTGCCGCTGCCGGGCGCAGCCTCCTCGGGCTCCGTCCCCACCCCAGCCCCACCCGGCTCCCCGCCATCCCTCTATGCCGACACCGCCAGCCGCCGCCGCGCCGAGCCGCCGCGGCCCCATC
>VXBU01013520.1:647805-670265 GCA_013400315.1 Bombycilla garrulus
TGCGTCCCCACCGCCGGCGTGGCCGCGTCTCGCGGGGCCGCCAACGCCTCGGCATCGGAGGGGACCGCGGGCCCGGCGGCTTCGGCCGGAACCCGACGCGTGCCCGAGTTCAACGCAGAAATGCCGCGCGCCCCCGGCAGCGTACCCCGGGCGGAATCGCTGCCCCCGGAGCACCTCGGGCCCGCCTGCCTTCCCAGGTCAGCTGCCCCAGCAGCCTCCTGCGCCTCGCACCTGCACCTCACCTGCCCGACCGGCTGGACCGGAGCCAGCGGTGGGCATGGCGGCATCTCCCTCTCCGTGGCACTGTTCCGGCCCCCGGGAACAGGGTCCCCATGGATCCTCCCGAGGAGAGGTGCCCCGCTGGCACTGAGCCGAGGCAGGCTCCTAGGGGAAGGCCCCGGGGAAAGCCTAAGCTCACCTTTAAATAGCTCACTTCTCAGCGTGAACCAGTTGTACTGGTTTAATGCCCTAAACTAGTTCAAGTTGACTAGCCGGAACACAACCAAAACAACTTCATCCACAACCAGGTTTGCATCAAAATATGTGGTAGTTGAGCTAACTGCACAGCCCTGTGGTTGCACTGGGTTGTGTCTCGCGGTGCACTCTTCACATGCTGTTTAAAATGCACCAGTTAAATCTACAGTCAGCTCGCCTGAGTACTGTACCGGAATAGACCAGCTGGAGTATGGTGGTACATATGTAGGAATGGCATCACATGCTGCAGGAAATAGCAGGGTGGTTACATAGTACTCTACAGTAACATTTGAAATCTTTAATCACACAGACATCAATTTAAAATGCTCTTGTTCATCCAGGGTAACAGACAAAGTTAAAAAGAGACAGGTCTTGTTTGTTTAACATAACATATCACAGACTTGTTTATTCACCTGCAGTTTCAGAGCTGCAGTTTCAGAGCTGTGCTAGCAGTGGCCAGATTGTCCATCTGACTGCAATATTTCTGGTCTGTACCCCTGGATTCCTGCATTCTCAGGGTGTCAGGTCGAAGAGCAGCAGCAGCAGCTGAGTCCAGCCCAAGCCAGCTCCCATCTGCATTGATGAATGGAGCAGAATCATCACAGAAAGATTAAACCACACACATCGGGTGTCAGAAGCTCTATAAGTTTGTCAGTTTAACCCATACCTTAATTCATATCATGTTAAAATCTTTATAGTATTGGAAGAGAACAGCTAAGTTTGAGTCCCTTTATTTTTATATGCAAAAGACAGTAAATAAGCATGAAGTGAGGAGTGTCTAGAAAGATACATTTCTACCCACGTGTTTTTTTCAAGATATTACTGTAAGCTAAAAGAATAACAAAATTTAAGTTTCACATTCCAAATAGTTTTCTTTCAGCCCCAGACTGTCCCAATGTCACCAATCGTCATGTTCCATGTCAATGATGATTCTCCTCAAATAATGGTTCTTGGATTTCCACCTCAAGGTGTTAGTTCTCTTCCAATTAATTCTATTTCCTTTTAAACCAAAGTACAGTCAAAATACAGAGCAAATAATGTGAGAGGAAGCAAAAGAGTTCAGAAGAAAAATGTAACAGATTCAAAATATTTATTGTGGAAGAGAAAAAACAGAGCTAGCACAAGGCCAAACTTGCAGAGATACAGAACCAAGGTCTCAGAGTACCAGAAAGTTACTGAACATGGATTTCACAAATCATTGTTGTAACAGTATCTTTTAAAACAGATTAATACAAGAAATAGAAATGAAATCTCATTTAAAATGGAGATTCCCTTGCAAGGAGAAAACAGAACAGCAGGAAATTCAATATGACCATTATTTGTAGGCTACAAATTGAAGCAGGACAGGAAATTGAAGTTGTGTGGAAAATTGCAACAACTTATCAATTGGTGATCAGGTGTGACAGACGAGTGAGTCACAAGATCATGGAGAAGTTTGGAGGGATGCAGAGAAACATGTTTAGACTGTGAAAATGCCACAACATTAAACATAAGCAGCTGTTTATCCCCAGAGACACCCTGGGGATCCGGGCAGCGGGCTCATGGTGGCCAGGAGCAAGCACAGCTCTGACTCACTGACAATGACTGCTGGGCTAAGGAAACACATTGACTTCACCATCACTTCTGATTTGCCTAAATTTTATTTATTGACCTCTACCAGAGATTCTTTGGAAGACTGTAATATAAATATTTGCTTTGAGAGGAAATGTAAAAAACAAACAAAACAAAACAATCCTAACAACCTCCCCAACACCCACACTCAAGTCTTGTCCTAGGCTTTACCGCCTAAGAGGACTTACATTTTCCTTCAAGCCCTAGCAGGCTGCTTCATCTAGACAACAGCAAATCCAGTTTGTTCACCCACACCGGCTGCATTTCCTTTGGGAAATACTTAAAGCATTGACAAAATAAACACTCTTGACTCATCCCAGCAACACGGAGCACACATAAATCTCCAGACACGCCAGGGATCCTCAGGCTTGCAAAACACCCGTATACAGTTACATTTTGGCAAGTCCTTTTCATTAGAAGCTCAGCTTTGGCAAGTCCTTTTAATCAACGGTACATCTGTGAGGGACTCGGTGCAAAACTTCTCCACCACACACATGGGAGAAATTCTCGCCCATTTTCCATGTTTCTTTCTCAGATCTTTGCCAACTTCTGAAAATACAGAGGGAGAAAGCACGGCAATCCTGACACCTCGCCCAGCTGACGGAGCTGGACTGCGGGCGGGCACAGCAGGACACCGAGCGGTAGCTCCACGGGCAGCGCGGAGGCGCTGTTGATGCTGGTTATTCTATCCCGGCACGGCCTTGACCGCGGGCCCTTGGCAGCAGAGGGATTCCTTGGGGCTCCCGTTCCCCTGAGGGAGCTTCCGCCGCTCGGCCCCGCGCCGTCCCCTTAGCGCGCTGCCTCCCAGCCCCGCACTCTCACTCTCCCCTCAGGGCGCTCCCTTCTCATCCCCGCGCTGTCCCCTTAGGGCGCTCCCGCCCAGCCCCGCGCCTGCGCAGTGCGCGTGGCGCCATCCGGGTCCCGGCGCGGCCATGGCGACGGTGGCGGAGCTCAAAGCAGGTCGGGGCCGCGGCCGGGGCCGGGGATGGGGATGTCGATGTCTCAGGCCCCCAGGAAGGCGGGAGGGCGGCCCAACCTTCCGTGGGCACCCGGATGGGTGTCAGAGCTGCCGGGGGCGCTAGTGGGTGCCGGCGTCCCTCGGCGCTGCCCGCGTCATATACCGTGGGTTGTATTTCAGTATACTTCAGTAATAAAAGCATCTCGGTGCGGTAACATCCTACGTCCTAAATTACCAGAACGCAAAAAAACCCTGTGACTTCTCTGAAGGCTTAACTTTTATCTGTGACGTGCCTAGATTGGCGGGTGTAAAGGTGTAGATACCTTATCGCTGTCGCACTGGCATTCGCCAAAACTCTGTATCGGGGCTAATGCTGCTGCTTGGATGCGTTTGGCTTCAAACTAACGCGCCTTTTTACGGTAATAGTTTTAAAGGACACACTGGAAAAAAGAGGAGCTCTTGCCCAAATCAAAGCGAGGATCAGAGCTGAAGTGTTCAATGCCCTGGACGACCAGAGCGAACCGCGGCCCACGCTGTCCCGGGAGAACCTCCTGATCAATGAGCTCATTCGGGAATATCTGGAGTACAACAAGTATAAATACACGGCATCTGTTTTGACGGCAGGTATCAGCGCGGAATTTGTGTCATCGCTGTAATAGTAATCAGTGATTGTTGGGTTGAATAATTCCGTTGATATTATGGAATTAGTAAGCTGCATTATCTTGTCTTCCCTTGGGACTCAACAGGGTGCAAACAATCTCTCCAAAGCCCTGCTTGCAGCATTAAGCCAAATCACTCCATTAGTTTTCAAGGAAACTTACTCTCTGCTCCTTTGCCCTTGAGGTAAATTGGTTGACACAATAGTTGATGCAAGGGCAAGTAAACTTGATAACAGCCTGCAAGCTCAAATTTCTTGAAATATCTGAGAGTGGTAGTTTAGAGAAAGAGTTGTTTTCCTGATGAATTTATCTTTATGCTGTAATACTTCTTTAATATTTTTCTTAGATTCTTTAAGAATGAAGATAAAAATTGTAATATGCTAATTGTACGTTATACCAGTATGAATCACTAATGCTTAAGTGAGTTCCCTGGAATTGCAATACACTTTGAGTTATTAGTAGTCTAAAAGAGAGGTGTGCTCTCATGATCTTTTGACGTTTTCAATTAATTGGTGACATTTTTCTTTTCAGTGTTAAGATTCAGGGATTTTGTTTTCCAGAATCTGGCCAGCCTGAAGTGCCTTTGGATAGACAATTTCTTGCCAAGGAGCTGAATATAGTTGAAGATGCAAGTGGAAAGTCAGTGTAAGGAGGAATTTTGGAATGCACTGTATATTCTGTATTCTGTATAGCAGTATATTTTTCTCTGGGGTGTTATTATAAATCACATATATTATATATAATATCACCCTAATTGAAATGTGGCTGATCCCACGCCTGTTCTGATATGCTGGATTCAGCCTCACAGTGCCAACACAGGGCCATTTTCAGACACAGTGCCAACACAGGGCCATTTTCAGACATAGTCCAAACTAGCACTGAATTCTGCCAACACAGACATTCTCCAGATAGTGCCCTTGTGCACAAAAACACAACTCTCTTACCCGTGCAGTCTGCTTTCTACAGAAGGTAGGTCTGCTCTTTGCATATCTGTGAGTTGCTGTGTGGAACAATAAGAATATTGCTGTGAAATTAGATATAAAATCAGAGTGTTCCAATAAAACTGCATGAAAGGCCTGAGGGCTGGAGCAGGTTCAGCCACGTTCATCATTCCCTGCAGCTCATGCTGTCTGAACCTGTCAGGTGCTTAGGAAGAGCCAAGTTTGAGCTGTGCCATGGTGGCCTGGCCTATAGCCCACCACAGCCTGATCTGTTCTGAGTGTGTGGATCCTTCTGATCCTTGGGTGAGAATGTGGATCTGTGCTCCTGTGCTAAACATGCTTTAGTTCTTCACCTGCCAGGGGAGCTGAAGTTCAGTGGAGAGTGTCTCTTAGTCTGAGCTTTTTAGGGCAGTGTTGGTGTTCAGGGGGAGCTTAGGTCTGTGCTTATTTATGTAATGATACTTGGGTGTGGTTTAAGTCATTAAAGACATCTGTACACACTGTAGAAGCAAATATTAAGGTCTAAGAAGTCCTCGGGGGAGGGTGTATTTTTAATGCTCAGTATTTCAGAGTCTTTACAGACTACTTTTGAATTTCTCTGTTAAGCAGACCTCTGCTGTATGGAATTCTCTCTCATTTCTTACATGGTGGTAAAGAAGAAAGTACCCAGAATATCCTTCCAAAAGTGTCTTTGCTGAATTATCCAAAGCAGAACCTTGGCAAACCACCTGCTGAGAGAAATCCAAAAGGTGGGTGCAGTGTCATTTTTTGACATTTGCAGAACTTTTATATGTGACTAGATTTCCTGTACCATGCATAACCATGCAGCTGGGCACCATGCACCTCCTTCTCTGTGCAAGGAATGCTTTCATTTGGCACCAAATGGCTTTACCATTTCCTTAAAAGTTCAGCTGGCCAAATTGGACTCACTTATATTATTACAAACCTGAAATGGGTCAGCAGGAGACAGTCTCACTATATTGGGAATTCAGTACAAGATTTTAACCAAAATTCTCAATAAAATATATTAAATATTGGGCATATCTTTGTTTCTTATCTAGTCTCACCTAATTTCTATAGAAAGTTCTTAACTCTTTAGCTGTCAGTTCTTTAGATGGCATAAACCTTTTCTGAGAACATAATTCAAATCCTGTTTGCTACAAAAAGCTTAATCCCAAAGTTGCTCTATAGTAAGCATTGCTAGATCTTACTTGCCTTTTCTGGCCTGCTTTTGGGCTGGTTACAATTAATACCACCTAAGCTAGAGAATGAAAAGGTTCCTTGGTCCAGCTTTTTCTGTCCAAGAGCCTGCTTGGCATATTGCTTCATTTTCTACTGTGAAAATGTATTACTCTCCCATTAATACTATGAACTCTTTGGTTTGCATCCAAAAATTTCAAAAGTATGAAGCCTGAGACCTTACTGACATCTAAAAAGTGTAAGAAGTACCAACAGTTTAACAGTTGAGACGATGTTTTTCTTCTGCCAGAAGAGGGAGCTGAAGAAACAACATTTCCATACCAAAACTGATGTAAATTGCCTCTTTGTTAGAAAACAATTATTCTTATCAGACATTTCTCCATTTTAAAAACAAATTGAGTGTATTGAGGAGAATTGTTTTCAAAATATACTTTTGTTTCTATCAGCTGCAGGGTCACCCTGCCCTGTTGATTCCAATGTCAATTCACATGGAGATTTAATTGGTTACAGTTAGTTACTCAGGATCAATCATATGACACAGCAGCACATTGCTTTAGAACCAAACAAAAACATAAAAATTTTAAGGCTTTGAACCTTTAAGTAAATATATTCTGAAATTACTTTCTGCATGTGTTTGTGGAGACCTAAAGGCAGTGGTTTTAAAATACTAATTATCCAACTCTTTTCATGAGGTTGCATATTCAGGTAATCAAGTCCATTCATAAACTCGGACTGCCGAGTCTCTTATTTAACACCTAACCTGCTTTTCACTTTAGAAAGTATCTTATTTATTTAGATGTATGAGTATTCCAGCAGACTGGGGATCCTGATTAAAGGTGTGGAATATGGTGTTTCTTTAGCTCATTCAGTACAGCTGAGTTGGAAGTTGTCTGAAATCTGATCTTAATGATAGAAGGCTTTTATCTCCTACAGCTGCAAGGAAACATTTATCTGTAAAATTTCATAAATTTCCTGTGATGATGCTGTGCATCAAGGTTGGTGATAGTAGAAGATGACACACCTTGGACCTCCAGATGCATGAGAATATTTTTGTCTGTGTTTCATTTTCAGACAGAATTCCAGAACCAGGAAGGATGGCTGGCACAAGCATTGAAGAGCCTATTATTTTACAAAATGTAAAGAGATGATATCTTTCATTTTCCAATTTCTCATTTCAAGGTCTGTCAGATTTAATTTAGGACATCCTTCATTGCATAAATTTCTCCAATAAATCCAGTGGGACCATTTTAGCTTGTAACATCTCCTCCTGAGACAGGATGACAAGGTCATACTTACTGTCAGTTTAAAAAATATTAGCAAAGCTCTCTTTCCCCAGTGCTGATAGAAGGAAAACTGTATAGGGAGTCACATTAGTGAATCTTGTGTCTAGAATTGCACCTGAGTATACTGAGTTTTCCAATAAATTTTTATATAATAACTTATTATTTCTGCACTTATATCTCTGTGTTTTTTCCTGTGTTTCTGAATAAAATTTTTCTATTTTATTCTGTATATTTTGAGAGTGTTCAAACTAAACATTTTAATCATTCTTTTTAAAAAGAAGCTGCAACTTTCAGATAAGCAAGGGAAAATAAATTCTAATAGAAAATTGAAGTGATTTAGAGGGATAGTTGTTTTTAATTCTCCAGAAATGGGGACTATATTTATCTTCATGCCAGCAAACAAACAAGAGTAAGTTTTTTTCCATCTGGAGTTGCTATAAATTGTACAGTGTAACACTGGGTATGTGGGAGGGGAAGGAGCTTCTGGGGTTTTTTCCCAAACAGCATGAAACTCAAAGTCAGGCAAAGCTAAAAATAAAGTTGATAGTAGATTACTGATTCCCAGAACACTTTTTTAGCTGAGGTATTTACATGTTTTGAAATGATAATTTATTTTAAAAGTCAAACTTGCAACATAAAAAATAACATCTATTTTTTTCTCATTTTAACAAAATGTATAAACTTTAAATATATCCAGTGGTACTGAGAGGAGTTTTATATAAATCTCTAGAGAGATTTAAAAATCTTTATTGTTAGATAAATGGTACAGTTGTTAGATAAATGGGGGGTGGAAGAGAGGAAGGGAATCTGCAGGTTGTGAATTTGAAAGGACTCCAAGTTGCACACACTGGAATTTTGCCTTTATCTTGATGTGACCCAGTTAACATTGCAGGGATACTTTTATTTCTCCAAGCAGCCTGTGCTCGAATGTGCAATTGCAGAGAGGCTGCATTTGTCCATTTGAAGCCTCAGCAGTGAGCTCATCTCTTCTGTGTGAGTGGCAGTGCTGGCAGCTCCTCCTTGGCTGATTTGTGAGTGTCTCAGGACTGCTGCCAGGAGGGGAAGGACGTGTGTTTGCAAATAAACCTCAATCAAATCCATCTGTAAGTGCTCTGCAGCTCTGCAGCAGTGGCAGCCGACCACTGGACCAGGGAGGGAATCTCTGTGCTCACACCTCTGTCACCTTCAGCTGAACAGCCATCCCTGAATTCTTAATTGGATTTTCTAGAAGTTCGGTGCTATAGCCATGTCTTTCCATGAAGCAGTAGATCAAATTGGTATGTATATTTGGATTCCGAATTGTCTTTTCAAGGGCAAAGAAAAAGGCTTTGAAAACACAAAAGCTCAAAGCCTCTCTGCTATGCAAATGTTTCAGTGTAACCAAAGCCTGTGCTTCTGCATTCTGTCTTCCCACCATAGATCATTCAGATGCTGCCCAGGTGCCATGGAGCTCCCTGGGAAATGAGTTTTTAGTGGTAGAAATTAAAAAATAAATTTGCCCAGGCTGAAGAAGGCAAAGGGCTGTTTGGTATCTGCTCTTTCCTGAGCACACAGCTCAGCAGGCTCTCTCCACAGTCAGGAAAGCAGAGGCTGCTACAAGGCTGCTTCACTGAGCTTTGAGGTAAAGGTCACTGAGCTGAAATCAGAGACAAAATAGATTTAAAACAAAAGGAATTTTTGGACTATTTTCTCTGGGGATTCACCTATTGTACAGACACTGTTGGGACAGTGGGTGGAATTTGGCCTGTTTGCTTTGGGTGCAACTTGCATTTCATCCAGTTCTCCAATACCCTCCCAGCCCGCATCTAGGGGTTAGAAACAATCTCTTGTGTCTAAAATATAGTCATTGTACAAGCAAACTAAAGGCAAATTAAAGTGTATTTCCAGTGATGTTTATTTACAACAAAGCTTTGAAAATATACCCGTCTGATCATATTATTACTCATCTAGCATTTATCTTGACAGTACATGAAATATGAGTATCTTTCAAGATGCTGACATACAGCAAGTTCTCTGATTGTCAGACTGACTGCCTTGTTACTGGGGGAAGAAGAATTACAAAATCTTTCCAAGATGAATGCACTTGGCATTCCTTAAAATTTTAAGGTGAGATCAATATTTAGGTCAAAATCTTTCACAATCCCAGAGTCACAGGTTCAGGTTTTAGAGGAAATTGCCACCTAAGTGAGCATACACAAAAATTATTTTCTTAACTTCAGAATTTGCATAATCACATCCTGGGATATCTTACATTAACTACCTTTACTCTTTCTACTGACAACAGAAAATGAAAAAAAGAAAAAAAAAAGATACAAGCATATAGAAGTTTAGGGTCTTTTAAACAGCAAAATGCATTTGTGAATTTTGATGGAGATAGAACATTAAGCAAGAGCATTATGGAGGGAATTCCATTAAAAGGGGCTGTTTGTTGTCTAAGCACGTTATCACAAATGAAGGTGACAAGGAGCCAGTGAAGTCTGGTGTGGATATCAGATCTGGAAAGGACTTTGGAAGAACTTAACCCACAAGTTTTAAAAATAAAAAATTCTTTAAGACCAAATTTTTGCTCTCCCCTCAAATGAGAGCAAACTGTGTTTCTAGACTTCAGGGCAGCCGTGCTGCTTCAGAGGTTTTTGTTTCTGTCCTACACAGGGGAAGTTTTTTAAAGCTTTATCAGCTCCCTCTGAGGAGTCAGTTACATTTCCCTTCCTGAGCACCCTCACGTCAGGCACCCAATCTCGGTGTCATTAGATCAGTTTTCCGGAGGACTGATTAGCCTTGGGTAATCACCTGTAGGAAAAGAAACCCCGAAAGGTTTGTTCATGCTTGCAAAGACACCCTTTCAGCAGCAGCTGATTCAGACCTGCTCTGTGCTTTTCACAGACTTCACCTGACCACCTGCAGCCAGCGTTAAGCACAAACATCAAGAGCTGCTGAGTATTTTCCCTCATCAGACTGTTCTCAAGACTGATTTCCTGGCTTGCACACAGACTGTCCCCCCTGTTGCAAGGGCACAGCTTGACACAGGTAATCCACCAGTACAGTTACCTGTTCTAATTATATTTGTCATCTTAGACAAACATGATTGGTAAAACTTAAGTAAAAACATTTTAAAACAAAACAAAAATTGTTTACCTGATACTTTATTTAACAAACTAACATCACCATCTGCACTTTTCTTTTTTTCCCCTCTCTTGTGTTCAGGTTACACAATGGTAAGACAGCTAAAAGTTCCCTTCTTTCCTTCTTGGGTCCTTTTTCTTTTCCCCAAGTACAATATTTACAGTGCAAATTCAGTAAGGAGATCTTTAAGGGTAGGCTGCTCAATACTTTATTTTTTTCTAGAAAAGTAATTAAATAGATAAACAAATCAAGGGGTTTTAAACAAAGCTTATTTTCTTGTCACTAACTCATCCACTGGGAATCCACAGCTTTCATTTTGAGGCAACTTTGGTTTAAAACAAACACCACAACTTTCAGGAATCCCCAAGCAGGCTATCAGATTAATATATTCTTACATTAGCTTTTAAGTGAAGGTTGGAAGCCATGCTTATACGGAGTTCCTTCCCCACATAGCTTGAGAGTGCAACTCTTTCAGTCCCAGCAGTAATATTTTTTGGACTTTCCAGCTCCGTTTAATGTCACATCATATATCACCCTCCAGCACTGCTGCTGTTAAACTCCCTCCTCGGGCAGCAAGCCTGCGTGTGCAGAGGTTTGCAGACCAGCCAGAATAATTTCCACTCCTTTTTAAGCTACTATTATAATGTATCTGGTTTTGTGAAACAGCTGCATATGTTTAAAAAGAGCTTCTTAGGATAACTTTGATGAATGTTAAAATGATCGTACTTTTCAGAGGATTCCCTTGCATTTCTTTGTGTTTCTAATTAAAAGATAAATTTGCAATCAAGAAACTGCAGGGGGGGAAAGTAAAATAGGATTAACTACTCTGCCCTGTGAGGAACTTTCTGCTAAGAAGGACAAGTTTCTTGGATTTATGTCGTGGTGATCATTTCCCTGGCTTTGCTCCAACAAAGTCCCACGTGCACGGGTCTGATACGGTGCTGCAGGGTCCTGGAAGGGTCTGCACAGCTCCATGGCAGCCCCACACCACTGCAGACACAACCCTCCCTCTGGAAGGACAGTCTGTGACTTCTGGGACTGTGTCACTGCCCTAGGAAATCTGGTCTTCTCCAACTGAGGCCCAAACTTGACCCTGCATCTGATATTTCTGAAATGTTGCAGAGCAGATTCCCCAGGGATCTTTCTCTCTCTCCTCTTTGTCCAAATTTGTTCACCACTGGCCAGAACTAGAAGAAGGGGCTACAGGTCTATCGCACCTGGAAGTTCCTGACCCAGTGACAGCAGAGGTTTTCAGCCCAGCCTCCCCTCACAGGTATTTTTTTTAGGAGGATGAGACCAATACGAGCCTCATCCATCTTCCCCAGGAGGGTTTATTTTCCAGAGAAGACAGAGCTGTTGATGTCAAGAGAAATAATTTCACTCAGGCCTGTGCTCTGATCCTTTCGGTATACACCATATTTAGTCTGTTGCTGAGAGGGGGTTGTTTCGGTATTTTGCATTTGGCACGTTGATGGGAATTCCTAGAGGATCCTAGCTTTCCCTTTTTGGGATATCTCCATCCACAGGTCCTACTGCACAAGGCTGTTGGCTACTAGGGGAGGAAGGAGGGGGGACAGCTGGGGACTGAAGGTTTGGGGGGTGTGAGGAAGGTTTGATGAGGACCAGATCACTCCCTAAGCCCTGCAGGTCTGGCTCCCAGCACCCTGTCCTCCTCTCCCTGCCAGCACACGGTGCCCGCTCCCTGTTCCATCCGTGCATCCCAGGGACTGTACCCCCCAGCTCCTCACCACTTCTCTTCTACATTTACAGACACAGAGAGGTATTTCTTATATATGAGCAAGTGTTTACAGTCCTTTCTCAAGAACTGAGCTGCACACTGGATCACAAAAGAAACTTTGGCAAATCTGCCGGGAAGATGGCAAACAACCCTCTCATTTCCCAGAGGCAAAGGGGGCTTAAACCAGCCCCAGGCTCCACATGTCACATAAACACAGGAGGACGCAGAGCCACCTCCACCCACACAGTCCTGCAGTGTTAGGAATAACTCTCTTTGCCCGAGCAACCCTTGAACTCAGGGACTTAGTTCCAACAAAATGCACTGACAGTGGGTAGGAAATATCCTGAGCTACATGGGCCTGTGACCTGTCCTTTGCCCTTCTAGTCACAGGGCCATGAGGGGCAGGGATACAGGCAAGGCAGGAAGGAGTTAAAGGCCCATTTGCTTTGTCAAACTCCAGGGAAAAAGGGTGAAACCCTGAACTTGGGATTTAGGGGCACCCCTTTTGTACATCTTTTTTGAAATCCAGCTCGCTTCCCTAAAAAGTGGCTTGGGGCAGGGGCCACGGCCAGGGTTAGGCCCTGCTGGGAACGAGGTCCTTGGCTCAGTCTGTGTTTTTTAAGCCAGGTACCAAAAGGATTTTCCAGCAGGACGTGGTTTGCAGGGCCCCTCCCCACTGCCAAGATTCTCCTCCTCTATATAGGGAGGCTGCAAAGGCAGCAAGGACTTGGGCTGTCCCGGCTGGTGGCTGTATCTCCAACACACTCTGCTCCCCCAATTGGACACCTGTAAGTACTGGGGGGCGAGGTCCCTGCAGGGGACCAGGCTGGGGGCTCATGCACTTTGGGATGGGGACTCTGGCAAGTTAACTCTTACTCTGCTCTGCAAACGCCCTCAGAGCATTAACCCAGGGATGGGAACAGAGCCACCCGATATGCTCAGGCGATTTATTCTGGTTTGTGTGTTACTGGTTGGGTTCTGCTTAAAATGCATAGAGACTTGCATGCCTGAAAGTGGGCACAGATGTTCTAGCCTGCCTCTAGTCACTGCTAGCACTGCCGTTGCTGGGTTGAGCCTGAAAGACACTGGCTGCAGAGAAGGAGTCGTGCTCTGAGCCAGCAGAACACAGCCACGAGTGTGGGGCACTGCAGGTGGTTACAGGTACCTGCTGCAGGCAACCATCACTTGAGCGTTTGGGAATGAAATCCTGAGCTGCTGATCTTCTTTAAGTGTTCCTAATCTCTCAGTCCTAATAAAGGATTGCTAAAATAAAGGATTTGCTAAAACCAGCTAAAATAATTGGTTCATCAGTAACTTGTTCTTTAAACAGGAAAAACGCTTAAAAAATTAGAAGGAATGGAATCAGTTTTACATAAATGTAAATGCCCCAGAATTACATATATATGTTTTTAACATGCTGGGAACAAATTTGAAGCAAAACTAACCTGACAATTTACTGAACTACGTTAATTTCAAAGGTGGTATGACTTTTTTTAAAATTGAAAATAAAGCAACGAACCTTTAAGAAAATCCCGTAATTAAGACGACAGTAGATGGCAGTGCAGAAAGCAGCTTCAGCGCCATCCCAGAGGTCCACGAGCTTTTTTCACCTATACGTGTGTGTTTGTGTCTGTGTGCATGCACACCTATAAAAATGTTGATATTTATGTGAAAAGCATATATGTTTGCATAATTAAGACGCATCATCAGGTATTTTCAATATAAGAGAAATCAGAAGGCTTATCATTATCTAATACATACATATCAGCAAAACCTTTTCTAAAATTCTTCTGTTGAAAAACAAGCTCACCTTGTCCCTCACTCCCAGCTTTGCCCTGACAAGCAGTTTGCAGCAGGATTGTCTGGATGGACCAACTTGCTGAACTCCCCGAGTTCCCCCTTCCCTCAAGCCACTCAGGCAGGGGCTGAACTGACGAATACCCAGAGAGCAAAGCTCTGATTAAGTTGTCACTTCAGTTTAGTGCCCAACTCTGCCCTGGCCATGTTCGTTTGGATGTAAACAATGAATTTTATTATCTCATTTGCAATTGACACACTAGTCCCTAAAAGGTATTTGTTTTGAATTTGTTATCATTACATTTTTGTGGAACAGCGAGTATTGAGCAGAACATCTCCATAAAAGGCAGCATAGGGATGTATGCAGAGATCCCAATGCTGTGGAAATCACAGAGACTAATTAGTCGCAAATCTGATGGCTTTTAAGTATGTTAATTTTAGGAGAAGCAAAGAGCTAGAGACAGCTTTCCAACTTGTGCAAAGTCCAGTGAAATTATGGATTATTTGTAAACTATAATCAATATACAGAATTTTATTTAGTTAATAAAAGGACATCTACAAAAATTTGGAATAGATGCTATTTTACAGATAAAGGGAATCTATCCTTTTCTCCCCCCCTTCTTTTCTGATTTTTACAGTTTATAACACTGGCAATAACTAGGGCAAATTTCTTTTGAAAATTAGAAAATTAATTAAGTGTTTATTCAGAGTTATGTAGTAACTCACATTAACAAAGGTGAGAAGACTTTATTATAAACTGAGGCACTCACAGACAATTTGATTGAAGTATATGGAGAACGCATTACCAAAAAAAAGGTGAAAGGCCAGGAGGGATTGGTAGCAGTGCTCATGATAAAGCTGTCAATGCTGGGGAATTCCAATTCCCAAATGAAGGTCACAAGGTTAGGATTCACCCTTAGATTATCTTTTGATTATCTTTTTTTTCCAAGTGGTGCTCAGTTGGAGGAGTCAGTTAAGTACTGGAAAAGTAAAAGATAAGGAAACTGAAAAGATCATAGTCAAGGATTACTGTAGCCCAAGAAATGCAGTTTGAGTCAAGAACTGCTACACTCTTTCATCAGAAACTACTCGAGAGAGCAGGACTTGGTTTTTGGAAAGAATTGGTTATATGATCTTCTGTTGCAATAATTATTCCCTGTACAGATGTGATAAGGCTTTATAATGACATGCACATCATGCAGAGGAAGAGAGAAATGTCCTTTATCTTTTTCCTAGAAGAAAAGCTGTCCCTTCAAGCTCTGACTCAGGAGGCAATTCTGCTTGGCCAATAACCTTTTAATTAAAGTGTACTTCCTGGGAATATTTATATTTCATCCTTGAAATAATATACTCAGGATAAACTAGTTATAAAGACAGCATTCAGCTTCTGTCATTAACATGAAAAGGGAAAAGACAGTGAAGATCAGCCAGATATCTTCAGAGTGGGACAGCAGACAGGGGAATAGCATAAGCTGTGGAAGTATCCATGTATGTTTGTGTTAAACAAGTACAACAAATGGATCAAATTAGGTGCAATTTGGCACAATCCTAAGGCAAGAAACTTCATATCGATAGTATTTTTGTGACTGCTTTTCCTCCTCCCATTCTCAGGATAACTCACTTCTGGGTATAAAGTGTATACTCTTGAACATGATTTGGGCTAAATGGATGAGAATCTCCTACCACCTCTTGCACATGGATAGGGGTCTCCATTTCTCTCAGACAGTCCTAGGGGTGAAACCCAGGAACTGACTAAAGGTCAATTTTGTCTTCCCAGGGAATGTTCTCAGCAGGCAGTAAGAAGTCTTTCCCCTTGGCCCCTTTCCCCAGTATCGATCACATACTGGCCCAGTGCAGCACAGTCTTGATCAGAGATGGACCAGAAGATATCATGCCAATTATTAATCAGAAAGTTTCAGCATCTCATTAGTAGCTCATTAGTCCTCACTGGGACAAATTTAGTTGAGTTTGTAGAGCTTATATTCTACTCCTTCCATTCAGATGGAAGACCTTCCTTTATAATGAAAATGAATAGTGCACATTAATAAATAAATAAATTCAATTATTAATAGCCATTAATTCACACTTAATAACTGTATCTCCTTTTTTAATACAGTGATAGTCAGAAGCTGCTAAAACTTTATCCTTAGATTTCAGAGGTTCAGTCATGAAAAGTTCTTTTCACATAAATCCATGTTTTCTCGCCATGGTGTTTCAGAGGAGTTCTGGGATCCAGCTCAGACTGTCTGTTCACTAGTTCTTGCAGGGGATCTATTCTTACCATATTCAAACTAGCCCTGGTGTTTGGATCTAGGGAATAAGAACCTGTATTTCCAAGTTCTGCAGTTCACTACATCTTTTTATGCATTCTAAATGGATCTTGCTTTGAAAAAGATTGAATTTAAAACTTTTCTGCACCTTGCTATGAACATACAGGAAGAAGAAGGAGATCATAGTCAAATACAGACAGACCAGCTCTCAGTTTCATGCTAGAATCTGTGGAAGATGTTTTTGACTCAGAATGTAACAAAGAAAGGAACTTTTCCTTGGTCCTTGGGCAACGGACAAACCTCTGGGATGCTTTGCAACAGGCCAGCGGTTTTAGCTACGGTTGGGTTTTGGAGGTGGATGGTCGGGAGGATTTGGCAGTTTGATTTTTATCATCATTTTCTGTGGGCAGCCTCAGAATAGCAGGATTTGACCCCATGAAGCTCAGCTCTGCAGTTCAGTCTCACTTTTGGTGTTTCTGACAGCAGTACCTAATTCCTATTGATATAAAGGTGCTGTCACCTGGCATTTAGCACAGGCAGCACTATCCAGCCTTTCTGGTGCTTCAGCATGGACATTTAGTTCTCTTCAGGGCATAGGCTGGGCTGAAATGTCTGTCTCTACAGCAGTTCCTCCCACGCTGCTGGGGCAGTGGGGTGGAGAACGTGCCCTGCCTGTTGCCGCAGCAGGGGAGCAGCCGGGGCAGCTCCTGCTGCTCCCTGAGCCCCGTGCCCGGGAGCTGCAGCTCCGGGATGGGGCACTGCTCCCACAGCTCCCCGGTGCAGCAGCATCCCCACAGCCGCCAGCTGGAGAGCTCGGCTGGAGAGAATACCATCTCCATTATTGGAACTGTGCGGCTCTACCAGCCCTCTTGGCAGAGAGGGAGCATTTTCTGCCTTAATCCACACAGAGGTCAAATAGTTTCCTCTTGCTCTCTTCCAAGAATCTCCTGGGAGCAAGCAGAAGGCCACATCCTACAGATGCTCCCTCACAGAGCCTCCACAGTGGGGAACACTGCTCAGGGGCGGGTGGCAGTGCACAAGGTCTCCCTCACACGCTGCATGTTCATGGATTATCTGGGCAAATTTTCCACTTTGGTATTTCCAGGCAAGGCTCGAGAACAAGCACATTGAGCTTTTCTTTTTTTTTTTTTTAAGACAAGACAATTGTCGACTGAGTTTAAAGAGCTGGGGCATCTAATTTCCACTGGATTTCAGTGGGATATAATCTAACCTTCGTAGGCACCTCTAAAAATCCTAGTTTTGTTTTTAAGCTTTATGTCTTCTTCTGCATGTTTCCTTCTCAGACCGTTCAGAGAGTGTGGCCTTGCAAAAAAACCTTAATCTGTGGGAAGGCTTCAGAGACAAATACTTGGAAAGCAAGCTCTGATACTCCCAGAGGACAGGGTGTCCATTTGGCTACATACCACAGAGCTTCGTTATTACAAGTATTGTCCTGCTCATGGGTTGACTGCTGACACCTTTAGCAGTCAGTTCTCCAAGCTCCCTCCAGATTAATGTTTGTTTGAATGTTGTAAATGTTAAATTCATTCTCAATAAGGAAATGAAGCAGCCTCTGTCTCCTAGAGAGATGTTTTTCCTGGGCACACACTCACCTCCTGTCTCAGCACTGTGCAAAGCAGTCTAAACTCTCCCCTGGCTCTCACCTGTGGGGCAGATACATCCAGGTGCGACTGCATCAGTCTGAGCATCATGGTTCAGAGTATCTTTTAGCTGAGGCAATTTCCAGGCTTGTTTCATTTCTTCTGTCTCATGTGACAGACATTCACCCTTCATAAATGATCAGCTCCTACTGTCTGAACCCATGGGGAGGGGCAAACTCTAAATTACTTCTCCTTCACAAGCAGTATTGACCTTTTTTTCTGCTTTTTCTGTTGACCTTGTCTTAATCTTATTCTTCTCCAAATGAAATGGTATTAAGTGATTGGAATTAGACCTTTGCAAGAAAGGTTCATTTCTGTCCTTGCTGGAGCACAGCCTGGGAACCATTCTTCTACTGTTTATTTCATTATTGCACTGATATTTCAGTATATACCCAACAACATTTGGGTGATGGGAAATTTTGTATTTGTCTGAATTCAATTACCTTTGTGATGGGCAAGACTGAGGCTGCAGGAAGGTGTTCAGCTGGTGGTCCTGGTGCAGTTCTGAAGTCTCATTGCACAGGCACTAAGCATCCACATGGAAATGTGAGATATGACACAGGACCTATAGTGCTTTGGACCTACAGCACGGCAAATTTGACAAATGTGTTTTGTCTGGAACATCTCCACATTTGCCTTCCTTTATCCCTTTAAAGCAGAATATTTTGCTTCCTCAACAGGTATCTGCTGAGTCAAAATGGCTCAAAAACCTCTCAGCGATGATGAGAAATTCCTCTTTGTGGACAAAAACTTCATCAACAACCCACTTGCCCAGGCTGACTGGTCAGCAAAGAAACTGGTTTGGATTCCATCAGAGAAACATGGATTTGAAGCAGCAAGTATCAAGGAAGAGAAAGGGGATGAGGTGACAGTTGAACTGGCAGAAAATGGAAAGAAAGTGACACTGAGCAAGGATGACATCCAGAAGATGAACCCTCCAAAGTTCTCCAAAGTGGAGGACATGGCAGAGCTGACTTGCCTCAATGAAGCTTCTGTGCTGCACAATCTAAGGGAGAGATACTTCTCAGGTCTAATTTATGTGAGTAGACCCAAACACACACAGAGCATTTCCCACTGCATGTGACCATGGCCCACCAAGAACGAAGTGGATCCCAGCCCCTATCTGGGATACAGGCCTTGTGTGACACTGCCATGCAAGTACTAACCCCCAGTAATGGCATCCTAACCCAAAAATGCTTTAAATTCACTTTATTCCCCATGATTCTCCTGCTTCTTTGATAATTGATTCTTTACTTAACTAAATTAAAACATATGAAGGTTTCTTCCACAAAATGTACAAATTCTGAAAGAATATTGTTGGCTTGGAAAGTACTCTCTGATAGGTGAACAAAATCTGAGTCCTGCTGTTTAGGGAAAAAATTATAGGGACTTCTAAATTATTTCAATGTAAGCCTAAAAATTTTTCCAGTAACTTGCAAAAAGAGCATACAGAAAAGGCAAATCATGCCATTTTTCTGAGGCAAAACTCCCACTGAAAGGCAGCTGAAAAGTTCTGGTTGGGTGGTGCTGGAGTTAAACCTTATATGTGGATAAAAGGACAAACCCACTGGAATTCAGGGAAGAGTACTTGCATGTACCAGGGTGTCACTGAAGCAAAGTCATACATCCACTAAACCTTTTTGTCCCTCATGTTGATCAAGTAACAGATCAGACAAGCCTGGACAAATTATAATTTCTCTATGTTCGTGTGAGTTATGGCAAGATTATTCTGTCTTTCAGTCCTCACAAGTACACGAACACAAGAATATTTTGACATTGATAACCCTGTAATCTATCCACATCAACGGTTAGCAAACAGCACAGTAAGAAAGCCCAAAATCTTTCTAAGGAATTTAGCTATTATCTTTGATTTTACATGAAGGATCCCTCTGCTGTGCTGCAGAAAAGTTATCTACAGTTTCAATGTACGAAAATTTTACTTGCATGACAGACCACTGATGAGTGAAAGTACAGAACTTAAATAGAAACAGTAGTCAAGGTCTTAATATGAGGAATGCTAAATTGGAAAGTAGGAAATGAAGCAGAAAATAAGATAGTTATATGGACTACAACAAAAGAACTACTTACTTGTTATATGTAACTTCAAAGTGCTAAGCTCAAGATCTTTCCTTCAGCAATGTACTAAAATGCACATTATCAAGCTCCTGAAAGAAGCTAAACTTGCCATCTTTTTGTTATTTGAGTTTATTGGATTTTAAGTTTGCAAGTGAACATGTGGACACATATGCTATTATATCAGAACATGCAGCCTTAATGATTAAAATAGACTTTTTCTGAAAGTGTTCTGTATTGTTGCAAGAATTAAAAGAACTAGTAGAAGCTTAGTGGGATAAAATGGGGGATTGGATATTTCTTTGTTGCTGCTCTCAGCAGCACTCTGCATAGCTGTTCCAGGGTTTCCATTATGTTTATTTTCGGAATTTTCACTTTCTACAAGAAGAGGAAATTAATTTCCAAGAGTGGATAATGCAATTAAGAAATCAAAGGGTTTTTTGTGGATGCAAAAAATGGAAGTATACCTGAAATTAAGTTTTCTTTCTCAAGAGACTAGATTTTAATATAGCAAGAGTTGCAAAGATGTTAATTTGACTTGTAGTGCAACCAGTTATTTGTATTTTCAGTAAAATACAAAACCTGCTTGAAACTGCCCACTTTACACAGTGCTGCCTTACTAGATGCTGTCATAGCTTTTTAAAAACAGAGGGGGCCTCTAAAGAGAATTTGAGTCTCACCCACTTGCAAAACTAACTGTAAACAACCATCCCCTGGCTTTGCCATGTGTTGCCTAATTTGCATCCCCGGGAATCCCACACATTCAAAGAAAACCTCAGTGACCTCAACATTTTTCTCTCCAGAGCATCACTGACACAAATGGGGATTCCCAAATCTGCTAAAGAAAAAGAATCAATCCAGCTAGGAAAAAAAATCATCTCCACCTTGCATTTACATTAAGTATTATTAAATAAAAATATTCAGTGCAGAAATTCACAGGGTGACTGCACACTAGAAAAACACCATGGCCTTTTACTTCATCACAGATAATTAAGATAGAAGGGCAAGAAGAAACACGAGCCACTAGCTCTTGTTTTACATTGCTCAGAATAAAAAGAATCTGCTTTATCCACACACAAATTACAAAAATTATTGTATAAGCATGAAAAACACAGCAAGGCAACTTCAGTGGGTTTGAGAATAGAATCACGTTCCTTGTGGTATTTCATAGGCACTGCTTCTTCAGTCTTCACTTAACAGTGAAAAATGCTGTCTGGTACATAAAGCTAAATATGCATATTGGAACCAAGTTAGACTCTTCTGCCCAAACCCAGATATTTACAGTGCAGATGTGTATTTGTGCCAGTCTCTTGTAAATACCAGCAGCAGCCGCTGTCTGAGGGATCCACAAGCTCAGCTCTCCCGTGGAAGTATTATTTCAGATTATGTTCTTCCTCCAGACCCTCTGGGGAGGGATTCAGCAGGGGGTCCCTCTCTCTAGACAAGCTGTGCCCCAGGAAGAAGGATTTAAGGCATGGAAGCTTCAGTGCCCCCACTTTCAATCACACATTTAGCCATATCAAAACATCATCTATATTAATCTAGCTCCCCCAAATCCTTGCAAAGCAGACACCTAGAGCTACAGTCAGCCAAAATAAGAGGGTTTCCTTGAATTTCTTGAGATTATAGATCACAGCAGTCACAGCCCCATTAGAAATGAGGATTCCTGAACTTCATTGGCTCCAGCTTTTGCTCTGCCTTAATAGCCTGCTTCTTGGGCCTCAAAATTAATTCTTCCAAGGCATGTTACTGTGTGCCTGGGTGTGCAAACAGCCCTGCATGTGGCAAGTCAGGAAGTGCCTGCCCGGAAATCTCAGGGAAGGGAGGCCTAAATATCAAACAATTTCCTTGATTTCCTCTCCAAAATTTTTACTTGGGTGGAGATGACTAGTTGTGTGTGCACAGTAAATCTATTTCTACTATTAAAAAAATACCTTGCTGCCCTTTCTTTAAGGGATGGACATTACGTATGGACATTACAGAATTTCTGTAAGTGGCCATTCTAGGATAAAACTGCCACTTTTCAAGTGTCTTATCCTGGCAACACTAAAATTCATTCTGATATGAGCAGCACAGTTTCATTCTGACGTCCCATGTCAATGAAAATCCAGCCCAGCAATTCCCTACCCTCCACACAAGGAGTTCAGCCTGGGGATGCTGAGAATTGGCAAGGATTTGGGCTCAGTTTTCTTGGGCTGTGGTGACACTGCCCGAGCTGAGCTCTTGCTCCCCATCAGCCTGGAGCGGTCCAGCTGTTCCTACACAGCTGGAGCAGCCAGCCCGCTGCTGAATACCATATAAAGTGCTCGGGCTGTGCCGGGCCGTGCCGGGCCTTTGCCTATTATGGTCTGGAAAGGGAAATCCCAGTGCCCGGAGCCTCCCGGTGCCCGACCCTGCCCGGCAGGGCTCCACGGGAGCAGGGACACTGCGGCCAGGCTGGGACACAGCCCCGGGGCTGAGGGCGTCAGCAGCTGCACCCCACTGAGCCCTCCTTCACACACACGGCAACAAAATCAAATAAATAATAATAAATTTTTTTTCAAAAACCAAACAAACCACTTCTGTCTATGTCAGAAGCAGCACAGTTCCATTATTTCCTTTGCTTTCCATAGGCCAGTTTAAATATCACAATACTCCTGCCATTATGTTCTCATAACTTGAGTAGTTTGTTG
>VXBU01013520.1:670328-733280 GCA_013400315.1 Bombycilla garrulus
AAAAACCACAGGAAAACATAGATGAACATCTATCAGCTGGCAGCCAATACTCTTGTTTGTTTATATATATATATATTTATATCAATACTGCCATTAAATCCTAAACAAACCACATTTTTCCTTAAGTTTCCTGCAGAAATAGTCATGCAGTGAAGACATGGTTAGTCTCTCAAGGCATCTATTTGGAACTTGAGCAATTTTATTTAAGGATTCTCATCAATCATCAGTGTTACATGGTGTTCATAGAAGCTTTTTTAAAAGAAAAACTTCAAACAGCAATCCAAGCTTCTTACCCAGGATTTACAAAATTTGATACCTACCTGAGCAGATATTTATATCTGCTGATAATAAAATACACATATAAAGAAATGATAATTATTACAGTTGTCACCATACCCTTATGTGTGATAAAAGTACGGATTATGTACTGAAAATAACTGAAGTTAAGGAGCTCTAACATCACGTCACAGTGTTTCTACAGATTGCTAAACCCACCTACTTTCCAGCAGCTCACTTAATAGAAATAATGACTTGTGCACTTGGAAACCACCCATACACATACATTCAGAAAATCTCTGCTTCATTTGTTACCCCAGGCAGAACACAAAGGAGCTGCTCGCTCAAATCCCATGAATTCATGCAGCCGATGCCCGTGTTTCCCAGCCTGGACACAGCCTGTGATGCTAAGCCCAGCTTTTATTTGAATTCCCTTGCAGACTTACTCGGGTCTCTTCTGCGTTGTGATCAACCCCTACAAGCAGCTGCCCATCTACTCAGAGAAGATCATTGACATGTACAAGGGCAAGAAGAGGCACGAGATGCCGCCGCACATCTACGCTATCGCCGACACGGCCTACAGGAGCATGCTGCAAGGTAGGGCTGAACCCCTGCAGCCAGGCTGCTCATCCCTGGGGTGCCACCGACACCTGGCAACTCCACACCTGCTCCTGCAAGCAGCCAGCCAGCAAAGAGCTCTCACAGAGGGCAGCGCTGAGTTTCTAGAAGTTTCAGAGGAATTCTTTGGCAGGAGCAGCGGTCCGCAAACACTGTGACTCAAAAAGGAAAAACAATCCTTTTACCCCTCTGTGTCGAGGCATGTGGGAAGGTTTCAAAGTCAAGCGAATAGTTTTGGCAAATACGGGCATGGAAAATGCTCCCTCTCCACTAGTGGAGACTATTCCAAAGTTAGCTGTGAGCGCTGCTGGATCTGTCAGCATTGCTGCTCTCTCCCCCCAGCAAAGCAGATTCAAGCAGTGGTTTGGGGCTACTTTCCCTACAGTCTGATGTCTTGAACCCTGAGTTGAGATGTGCTCTGTTTTCCAACAGGGATGGCAATGAGCAGTGGGAAAACTGTCAGGCCCCAAAGGGTGCAACCAAACCCCTAAAATTCACAGTGCTCTTCTCCTGCTACAGTCACTTCTGACAGACTGAGGGGACTTTGTTCTAAGGAAAACAATGCTCTAGAGATGAAAAAGCTGAAGTGATGGATATAGCAGGCTGCAACACCTCCACACCATAGGGTGGCACCTCACCACCAGGTGCCATCTCACATTGACCTTGGGTGCTACAGGAAACCGGGAGCTCTACAAAATATTTTTAAGTTTATATGCCTTCATAAGGACCTTGACCCTACAGAAATTCTGGCTGACAGCTGTGGCTCAGCAAGATTCACAGGCTTGGCCCTAAAGTTTAGGGCTTCCCAGGATTAGGACTTTTCTCCTTGCTATGGTTTATATGACATTTCTTTTCTGGACCTACTTCAATTCCTTTAAGTGAATCCCAGAAGGCAGAGCTACAGTGCTGCAGAGGAGGCCCAATAAAGCAACAAAAATATCCTGAAAACAGATCTTGCTACACATTATGTGTTATAATTATAAAAAACTTACTTGGCAGAAGGTCATCCCACTAAGCCACAGACATATCTGTGCTCCAGCTTCCCTCCTGAGCCCTGTGCTCTGCATCCAGCACTATCCAGGGCTCCAAGCAGGCCCTGAAGCTATTCCTCCCTCTGATTCTTTATTTAAGCAGCAAGCCTTGAGGGGAGATGTGGAAGAAGCTCCTGCAGAGCACCAGCAGTTGTGCAGGGCACTGTACCAGTCTCCAGAAATGAGGTGGAGGAAAAAAGTAGAAAAGGGCTGTAAGCTATCTGTAGGAAAGGAAAAAAATCACGTATAACTGCAGCCTATGCTGAAACAGAATTGTCTTCTCCTGACAATACATGAGTTTTCTGCATAAAGTGAAACCAATCTCAGCACAGATCCACCAGCACAGGGATATCTCCCACTCCTCCTCTCTCTGGCTGCCTCTTGTCCCTCCCAGCATGTTCTCCTGAACATGGAGCCGGTTTGCCCTCACTGTGGACATTAACTGCACTTAGAACAGCATGGATTCAGCTGTGCCTCCTAGGCTGGGCACTGGAAGGAGGAAGCAGGAGTGCAAGCTCTTATCAATTCACTTCTTTTGGTGCTCAGAATAATTTCCTGGTCCTACTAGCTTTCGGGGATTTACTCCTCATTATTCACGTGCTCCCACTGCAATTCCTCTTGGCAGTAGAGAGGAGGGGGAGAGCAAGCAGAAAGGAACAAGGAGGGAGTAGGTGATCAGCTGAACCTTTACGAAAATGCTCTTTCACTGCTTCCCACCCCAACCACGCACAGCTGGCACGGCAGCTGGCAAGTGGAACCACCAGAGCTCCCCAGCACAAGCGCAGGACACCCACGTTTTACTTGCACATGTCTTCTTGGAGTCTCTCCATCTCTGAAGAGGGCCCCAGCTGCTTTTAAAGCTGTGCTTTTGTTTGTAAGAACCTACTCACGTTGTGTGCATAATACTAAACCAACCCTCAAAATAACTCTGGCTATTCAGCCAAAACTCTGTTCATGTTGGAGTGGTGAAAGTGGGCGTCACCATGGTTCTGTGTGAGCATGCAGCACATATAGGCACACAGAGCTTCAGGGGGTGCTGAGCATATTTCCAAATGGAATACAAACAAAAGTTCTTACTCATAAACATGGATCAGAGCACTAAATGTTTTCCCTGTGGAAAGTCAGTACTGCTCCTTATCTGGAAACTTGCATAGTTTCTGCTTGCCAAAGTAAAATATGTTGTAGATTCATGAGACATGAGGAATTATATTCTGGTATTTCATGACCAGGGCCACTTGGCCCAGAGCAATCAGCTTTTTCAGATGTCTCAGGGATCTTTTATCTCTTGGTGAACCAAGCCTCTGTGTCTGCAGATCCCTGGTCCTACTGCAGGTTCAGCTGGGAATCACAGCCCTCCACATTCTCACCCTCCCTTGTGTTGGCATGAGCATCCAGCAGAAAACATGAGCTCTGCACACTGCATTCCTCTTCTGCTTCAGACACTTGCTTGGTTAATGTACTCATTAGGGATGATGTTTAACTCCCATCAAAGCTGTTCTGATAAAAACACTTAGCCACAGCTATCAGCAATCAGATAATCAGACTTTCTTCCAAATATGCAGAAAAGCTGACATCTCACAGGACACAGGAATTATCAGAGATGTTGGCTGGGCAAAGATAAAATTTCCACTTGTTTCAAGTGGTTGTGAGCACCTAAAACCCTTTTGCAAATCACAGTCATGTTGTCTCATGCTCAGCCAGGAGTGCTGGGTGTCTTGTGGAATCTGCTGATTACCAGGTCACTGATGCAGTCTGATCATTGCCCAGGCACAGCCATGGATGCGCATTTCCAGCCAGAATGAGAATAAACTTTCATTTTCTTTAATCTCAAAGACTGAGAATTCTACAAGAGCATTTGTGTGTGTGTCTCCAGGGCTGAACTGGGCCCTCCTGGCTGTGTTTACAGACCAGCTAGAGATGATTACTGCTGCACTTGGAGACTGCAATCATAAAACATTTCCCCCTGCTCCTGCACCCTGTGCTCTCAGCTGTGTTTGGGATGAAGTAGCTCCATACAGAGGGCTTGGTCCCCATCCCAGCTGTTGCTCTGCCAGCAGGATTCTTCATGCAGCCATGATGCAAAACTGCTTCAGGTGAAAGCCATCCCTGGCTTTTTGCTATGCTGAAGTGGGTCCCCCCTCCTGGGACACAGTGTGGTCTGTGAATGCTGGTCACAGCAGCAAGGAGGATGCAGTGCAGGCCAGGGAACAGGAGCTGGAGGTGGGTGGGTGACCCTTCCTGCAGCACTGCCAGCTCCAGTGATGGTGAAGCCAAGACACTGCTCAGTAAGGAGTAATTCTGCTGCCTTCTGTCATCTTCCCTGCAGAAATAAAAAATAAGTGATAGACAATACAAATGTGAAAAGTGTTGCTATGTAGAAGTAGTAACAAAGTTTTTGTGTAGTTTGTTAGGTCTTTATTAAGTTTTCTGGCAGTAAATCATCATGGAGAAGATATATTACAGCTTCCTGCAGATTCAAGGAGATTATTTTCTGTGGAGCCACTTTTATGCAAGCTTGAGTTAAAAATGGAAAAACAAACAACCTGGTAGTTACTTGGAGGTATGGGAGGGAGACACAGTTCCCAAGGTCTTAGAAAAGGAGGCTGCTGTGAGAAGCCATCTGTTTACTGTGTCCTCGGCAGGACTGTACAGAAATGTCCCCTTTAGGCAGTGCAGTTATTAACAAATGTAAAGAAGCACTAAGTGAGTGGGAGAACAAGATTTCAGTCTGTTTTTTTTCCTTTTATGGTAAAGCTGCCAACTTGCTGCTTCATTGTGATAAACCATCTGATTTTGTTTGTGATTAAGCAGAGCTAACTAGTCTATCAAGAACAGAGGGGCAAGAATTCTTACAGGCAAACTGGAGGTGTTTGGTGAAAAAACTAAGCAGATTTCAGAATGAAAAAAACAACTCTGCTGCATGTTTAGGAAAGCTGATGAGGTTTATATTGTAAGTGTGGGTCTCTACTAAAATTGAGGAGAAAATAAAAAAATTACTTTAAACATCTAATATAGACATGCAGGAGGTGGATGAAATTCTTTCTGTTAGAGTCAAATTTTCTTAAAAGGCATTAGCCAAAAAGTTATTAGAATCTAGAAAACTTATTTTAAGCTGCAGGAATTTATTTATGGAGTTTTATTTATACAACTCTTTTTCTTCTGCTAGATCTAACCACATAAAGTTGCAGACTCACAAAACAGGGCACAGTCTTTTCTATATAGAATGAAACATTCCAGAACAGAAATAGGCTAATCAAATGGGAGAGCCTTTGAAAGTAAATGAGACCAGTATCTGCAGCTCAGGTCATAACAGAATAGGAGTGGACTTCCTGCTGCGTTTCATCCTTAGAGCTGCAGTTAGAACTGATGGAGGAGGCAGAATAACATCTGGAATTCTCCCTCCATGAGTGTGCATGGCACACTTTGCCAGCATGAGGTTGCTCCCATGATTAACCTATCCCTGAGGACATTTGGTGCAACTTCTGACCTTCCTAATTCTTCTTCAGCTCTTACAGAGCTGCCCCTTCACAGGCACTCACACAAACCCCTGTGGTGGGCCAGTCTGTGAGACACCTTTGGGAACGTTCCCCTACTGAGGAGCAAAAGAAGGGCAATGAGTAGTGAGAAAATACTTGGCTTGGAGACCAGCTGTTTCTAATGTTCTCTGAGCTCAGAAATTCCACTGGCAACACAGTATCAAGAGTCACTTTTATTTTCTTTATGGTATTTATGGGCTAGTGATGCAATATCAATATATGCCCATGGTTTCTATTTACACAACAATGTATTTTTAGCAAAAGTTCTTCCACACTCTCACTTTTTTTACTTAGAAGAAAGTCTAGCTGATACCCTGCAGTGAAAAACAAACATGGCTTACAGCTCCTCTCCTCCCAAATCTTTATGTGGAAGAGTCCTGCAGTGCTAATTGCTGACAAATACCTCCAAGAAAAATAAGAAATGAGTAATTTCGTACCAATTTACCAAACAAAGCAATTTAGTGGCACTATTTGTTGTGTGGTTGATCAATAAAGCAGTTAATGTTACAGCTGTTGAGGAACTGGGAGTAAAGCAGTTGTTTACTATCAATCCAATCCATTGCAGAATCCTCTAATGCTTTTCCTAGACTGGCTGTGGGCCAGGCAGCAGTCACAACTTAAGAGCTTAATAAATTGGTTTAAGTAGGTTTAAATTATCTCTTGCTATTAATGACATACAGAGTCAGCAATAGAAGTGAGCAGCCAGACAAGCATTCCTGCAAGTCACCCCACACACTAAGCAAAAGGAGCTCGTGTCTGAACCTCTGAGCAAAGGCTGGTGCTGGCTCTGCTTTGGACAAATAATGCCAGACCATACAGAAGCACTGGATTCTGCCTAATTATCTGTCTCAAGTCTCAGATGTGTAAACTAAGAGCACTTTTCAAAAATGTATCTAACCTGCCTGGAATTATTTTTCTAAGTCGGAAGATTTCTTTACAGTCAGAAAAGGCAAACTGACAGTCTCAGTCAAAGAAGGGCAAACTTCAGTGCTGGGGCTGGTTGCTCCAGGCCTTGTTTAAGTCTGCTTGCAAGTAGTTCCAGGGCTGGAAATACCACACCTCTCTGGGAAACTTGCCCAGGTGTTTGACAAGTGAAGGGAACAGTTGTACTTTAGAATGGATCACAGTGAACATGCTCATCATGGCTTTTGGCAGAAACACCTGTGTAAAAGTTCTGAAGGTAGGGAGAAACTCCAACTCTAAATGAAGAAGCAGAGAGCATTGCTCCAAGAACAGGTCATGGAGATGGGATATAATCCTAACCCTTCCAACCCTTCCTGCAGCATCACAGAACACTGGATGCTGGTGTGCTGAAACCTCTCACATGCCTCACATGGCAGAAATGGAAACTTTGGTCCTCCTTTTTATAAATCTTGATCCAAAATGTGTTTGATGGTCTGTGCATAGTAAAAAACATGAAGAATACTTGTTGACATGATCTTGTATAATCTAAAATATCTTGTTTCATCTTACTCTTTGGAAGATCTCCCAAAGAAATTACTTATCCTCTTGATAAAAGTTGTCTCTCAGTCTGAAATTAAATACACACTAAATTATTCAGGTATTTTAACTGCTTTGCTTTCAAAAGTCAAAGCTTTGCTTGACCAGCTTAAAACATCTTAGTTGTTGATGCCTTATCTGTCCAGACTTTGTTTTGAGTGGGCTGCTGGCCATAGTTCATAAGAATAGTAAAAACTTGAGTTTCAGGTTTGAAATTTTGTTATAATCTTCTTACAGAGAGCCTGATCTTTTTGCTGTCCTCATTACAGTTCATCTCTAATGGAATTTACAAAAAATATTTTTGACCTCTTAACCTTTTGTTCATTTTTTGTACAAAATATTTCCATTAGAGATGGCTATTTAAATTCAAGGGCAAATTAAACATGTGAAACCAGTACTTTTTACTAATCATGGTTGGCCAGATTTTAGAAGGTCTAGGGTGTTCAATGTAAATCCTTATAAATATAAGTGTTACTGTCAGAAAAGCCATGTTCCCTAATTAATGGATTCTTTTTCTTTATTCACAGATAGAGAAGACCAGTCTATCCTCTGCACGTAAGTAAACTCATCTATTCTAGTAGATCTCAATGTCACAATAGCTTTGTTCAAAATTGATTCAAATTCTGATGGAATGGACACATTCTCTTCACCTTCAGTAAGCTTGAACTCCGGTCCCAAACCTACTCCAGTAGATAGACCTATTCTTAAGATAAAGAGCAGGTATCAGTGTCACAGGAAGTCTTTAATGCACAAAATTATTTCTTTAAATTGACTTTCTTAACTGAAAGATTTAACAGTTTACAGCAAACAACAAGGGAGTGTGGTTATTACTCCACAAAATCCCTCTGGTTTGTCATTCCTGCCTGTTTTGAAAAATCACTCAAATTGTTGAACTGGGCGAGGATCTCCTTCTTGACCCTCAGTTTTAACTCTCTTTCAATTCTTCTGATGCATTTTAGTTAGTTTTGTTTGAATGCCATCAAGAATGTTTTTGACAAAATTTTGTCTTTGTTAAATTAGGCATTTTCCAGTTTTCCTAATAAAAGATCAGATTTCATTCTATGTAAATGCTTATACATTGGCAGAGCTGTCATGTATTCTTTATAGCTGGTTCATGCAATGATACTGTAATCTGTCAGGTTTAAGTTATCTGAGAAAATTTGGCTACTGACTGAATATATATTTACCCTCAAAAAAAGCACTGCTACTGATCACCATCCATCACATTTCTTTTGACTGCCACTGCTGACTGGAAAAAATTATCACCTAATAAAAACTATATACTGTGTGAAGTACTATAAGGGCTGTCATAGTTATAACCTCTGTTAAAACAAGACTTCAGTATTTGTAAATATACCAATCAAAAATCTGCCCCCAAATGCATTAATACCAAAAAGAAATGCAAAATTCCTGCAATGATGAAGTGAAAATTGACCATCACATTCTTTCTAGGATGAAACATGTCATGGTTATGAAGACTAATTTACAATATGCATTTCCTCCTTCTATTTCTGTACTTTAGTTTATTTTTCCACTAGTAAATCTTCTTTTAACTTTGGAATATTGGTACTTTCAAGAAAGGGACTTTCTTTTGCATTTATTGAAATTACCTGGCCATCTTGATGGAAACCTAAAGTGTTTCACACTAGTAATATACAAAATAGAGAAAATTAAATGCCTTTTCCACCCAGATATATATAAAATAGAGAGATTGAAATGTCTTTCCCATTTTGGAAACAGCACAGCAAGTGATTCCCCAAAATGTTTAGAGTAATTGCTATAAGTTGGATGTGCATCATAACTCATAGCTTAAAACAGTCCTCGCATGTATTCTAAAGCAAAAAGATTGGCCAAGCTAAAACCAATGTACACAACTTTAACCAGTACTGGTTTAATATTCTTGTTGGCCTTATTTGGCTGTGCAGAAAGAAGAAAGTTCACTTGGCTTTCAGCTTGGCAGCTGTCAAGTTTGAAGCAATTCGCAGTATTTTACAGAATTGTTAGAAATTATAAGAAATTATCTGTTTGCCTAAAATATGTAACAATACCTGAAGACTTCATGGCATGGATCAGCCAGGATTTTTTTCTTGAAATAGCTACAGTTTTAAACTTTCCAAGGCCTGGTACCTAAACTGTAAAAGAATAGCTGCAAGGATTCATATGGATCCCTTGAAATGCTCCTGGGACACAGGAAGGGAGGCAGATCTGAGATCTGAGCCTGATTCTGTGTTTTTGACTATAAATATACCCATTCTCAGGACTTCACCCTCAGTTCATTAAATCTACCATGTGGTTGAGTACTGTTTGCATTCTTTTCCAATCCCTACCCTTTGTGTGATTAACCATGGTATGTTTAAAATCTCCATCTGTCTTCAATCCTCATGGGTTCCAGTGCTTCCTCAGAACTCCGTCTTTCCAGATTTATTTTCTCTACATTTCATTAATAACTACACTCACTCTGCCTTTGGCCTCCTCTCCTCTGTGCACACACATCCTTTTGCTGTTAGCTCTTTCCCATCATTGAACATCCTCTGGTGTCATTCCCCACCGGTTGCTCTCTGGCACTTTACAGTCAGCCTCAAAATCCCACATCTTATCATGCACATTTACAGCACAAAAAACTTGATACCATGGCTGTGTTTCCTAATATATCTGTGGCTGCATTATTGTAACACAACACAACATAGCATAACATATATAATACATATACAATGCATAATATTGCACTAAAGGTATTAAATATGAAATCTTACTCTTTTATGTGTCTGAGAATTAGGGCAGATAAGACTTTTCCACCCTTGTCTCTTGGTCTTTTTACTGTTCTAAGCAGCCTTCACTGCTCTGCCTGGCTGTTGGGATTTCCCAAAATTCCTGCCTGTGCTTAGGCCTCCCCACTGTGCTCTCTCCTATTTGTTTGACACCTGAGTTGGCCACAAAATAGTCTGTATTCACTCCTAGTCCATACTGACCAGCATACAGATATTGCTGAGGGAAAAGTCCCAAGAAATCTGTTGAGGTATCAGAGACCTGAGCAAGTTCAGTGCATCCCCAGTCAAGTGTGACTTGAACTAGGCCATGGCCAGTGAACAAACTTGTGGCTTTTCACGTTTCATCCAGCATTAGTAGAGACACAGGCCCTCAAAGGAAACTTCTGGCCTCTTGATGGATTTCTAAAGACACAAGTAGATTCTCCTGGAGTTTTCAAAATGTTTTTTACCATAAATTCCACAAGTGCTTATTTGCATAGCTAACCACATGAGAGTTTCAACAATTTCCTCATAAACCTGTCTGATCTTGGGGTTATCATATTTTAGCCACTTCCTGAAAAGAGCAGGTAGAGTATTTTCTAGAAAGCAAATGTGGCTTAGAGGACTGTGCAAAGTTTCAGCTAACAAAAAAAAAAAAAAANGTCTGGAAAGGGAAATCCCAGTGCCCGGAGCCTCCCGGTGCCCGACCCTGCCCGGCAGGGCTCCACGGGAGCAGGGACACTGCGGCCAGGCTGGGACACAGCCCCGGGGCTGAGGGCGTCAGCAGCTGCACCCCACTGAGCCCTCCTTCACACACACGGCAACAAAATCAAATAAATAATAATAAATTTTTTTTCAAAAACCAAACAAACCACTTCTGTCTATGTCAGAAGCAGCACAGTTCCATTATTTCCTTTGCTTTCCATAGGCCAGTTTAAATATCACAATACTCCTGCCATTATGTTCTCATAACTTGAGTAGTTTGTTGGTGGTGGTTTTTTTATTTTGGGTGTTTAAATTTTCTTTTTAAAATTAAATAACTTTGCAAATTTTTTACTTTTAGCAACTGTTTGTGAAGTATGGTTCTTCATCTATTATTTTATGGTATTATTTCTGGTCCAGATCAATATCTGGAATATTTAGAAATAANAAATGAATGAGAAAATCTTAAATGAATGAGAAATGAGTGTTTTTTGGAAACACGTACTTGCGAAACACCTCTACGCATAATCAAGTCGTTTTTCATTACCTTTCTGTTTTTTAAAACATGCATTCAGTTTTAATAGCTTCTATAAAAACAGGGAAGTAGCAGGGTCATATTTCCACTTAATTTTATATGGGAACAGAAAAAACATTGAGTGGGGCAGTGACCATCCTGCCCTTTTCCCCTTCTTCGCCTCTCTCTGTCTCTGGGCAAACTCTCTAGAGCCTCGCCCGGCCATGGGACTCCAGCCCATTTCCTTCCCTGATGGGTCAAGAAGCAAAATCACCCAGAACATCTCCAAACTACAAAGCCCCACTAGTCAAAAGACTCCTCCACGAGAGAGCTGAACTCTGCTTTCCCAGCTCAGTAAATCTCTGAGACTGGAGCTGGCAGGCGCTGCTGCTTGGCCCCTGTCCCACACAGATATCTCATGGGGCTCCAGGCAGAGCTGGGTGCTGACCCCGCTGGTTTCCTTTGGGAATTGTTTGTAAGTAACCCTGTAGGATCAGCGGGCTGGCTTCTGAGACCAGTCTCCAGCGGGGTACAGCGGGTCTCGGACAAAGCTTTTCATGCTGTTTGCACATCTCACACTGCAGGCCAAAGCTGCCAAGCCCTAATGTGATTTAGAGCAGCTCGCTGAGGGCCCTGCATGCAGGGGCTCCCCACAGTGCCAGCACAGCCGCAGGAAGGGATGTGTGAATGGGCAATTCTTGTGGTTCATTGCTTACTGAAACAAACGCTGAAAATAAGCTCTGCTCTTGCTCTTCAGATGTTTCCAAAAGAGGAATTAAGATAAGCCTCATATAATAATATCAACATAGAAAGCTTTCAAATTTTCAACAACAACAATAGAAAATACACATTTAAAACTAATTTTTCTCAGTTATTCTCAAATGTACAAGAGTCTTAGTTACACCTCAGGCTCAGCCTCAACAGTGGTGCCAATTTGCTAGTGTCACCTTGTTCTTCTTTGGAAACCTATTCTAGCTGGGATGATTTTCATTTAAGGTAAATGGAGTCATGGAGGATTTTGTAGCTCAAGAGGTACAAAGACTCTGTTATAGCTGAGCACTATATATGTGAGTTTATGTGTTTTAAATCCTGTACTGAGGTCCTAAAACAATGCCTGGCAAGCAACAAGGGAAGGATAAATTTAAGTTATACGCCACAATGTGAGAGTGGTATTTTTAACAGAGCAAGCCTATTAGCCAAGTGGAGCCCTTTGCTCTGGGAAAGCCAAAGAGTTTCTTAGGAGGAAAACTTGCATAGGAAGTAGCTAAAGCACTGCTGTTGGGCTGCTTAGAACTGTACAATGAGACTTGCTTTTGATCTGTTTTTTTGCACTGACCATCTGAGCTGGGGGCAAAGAACAGCACTGGCAGTAAATGGGTATGGCAGGAGAAAGAATTATTTGAGAGGCTTCAGTTAAACAAATGGTCATTCTGCTTCCTAAAGATGATGATTAGAAGAGTGGTAACAGCATTTATATATGGCAACACCTACTTGGAACATAATTAAGTCTGAGGAAAATGGGCACTCAGAAGAAAGGAGGAGATGCCTCTTGGGAGGAACCCCATCATGTCAAACTGCCAAACCACCAGGAAAAGATCCATCTTTAAAAATTCAGTCACTGAGCTCAAGAAAGCAAGTAGATTTTAAAACAAGTGGGATTTCTCATACCACCTCACATTGGAAGTTGCTTCTGCCCCCTCAGAAATGATAGCACTTCAACACAGATGCAGAGAAAAATCCCGTTCTGCGTGACCAATTCTGTTGCAACTCAATAGCTCTAGGAAGAATTTTATCCACCTGTGAAGTGAACTAAGATATTCACATGCTTTCCTCCTCCTGGGTCTCCCTTGGTAAGCTTCTTGCTATTTAGAGGCATTGACCTGACCTAGCCATTCCTCCTCATTAGTACATTTACAGACACATGGCATTTCATCATTGAGCTGAAATCAGATTATGATACATCCTTCAGAGTATGAGGGCCACTAATGTTAAATGGATACCTGTTTATCAGACCTGTCTGTTGTCATGGACATTTATGACTGATCTTATATGTTGAAAATCAGATGTATTCATCAGCTAGAGACATTATTCTTCATTACTTATTGACCTTGGAGACTTTTTTCCTAATTAACCTAGAACAGTTGAGATGTGTATTCAATTTCATGTTGAGGAACTTTTTTATTGTCTATTTCAAAAGGAAGTTAAAGCCCCAAAAACTGTCTGCAGAAAAGAGGAAAGCCCTCAGCCTGTGCAGAAGCAAAGAGTTAAGGAGCATTACAGTATGATGGGATAATTACAAGTAAAATGATGCCATATATGGTAATACTCACAGGGATTCAGGGAAAAGCCAAAAGATGGGCACTGTTGCCCTGGGAGAAAGGAAATGCAATGATGATGTGATGAACTACAAATAACCCTTGATAAAATTGAATAGTTCAAAGCCCAGTATTTGTTTCAAGAAAGTTGTTTTGGTTGTTTTTTTCCAAAGAAACAAAGCTGTAAGGTAGATTTATTTGAAAAGTTTGTATGCGTATGTCTTCAGATTGGTGTGCTTGGTTTGGAATTGTTCCCAGGACACTTAATTTTTATCAATAAAACATAGAAATGTTTTAGCACTGAAGCCCAGGCAGAGATGAATCCAATCTCTAAACTGTGCAAATTAACCCAGGTCTTGTGAAAAGGAATCTATTTATCTCAATTATTTGTGGCTCAAACTCTAAAAGCCAGAATAAACAGTTCTTATCATGTTGTACCTCAGGCAGGAATTGTTTCTGGTTTCCTAAGGTTTATATCAATGTCATTCTGTATTGAAAGTTCTGTCCAGCACTTTTCCATATTTTTATGTACATTTATCAGTGTTCCTTTAGTAGGGAAAATTAACTCCTGTATTTCCTAATTAGGAGAAGAAGCAGAACTGCAGTGGATTCAGCTAAACAGTTTCAGACTCAGAAGAGCTGATAAATATATCTGTGATTTTTGAATGTATTGTTCTTTTATTTGTTTTAAATCTGTTTTATTATAGATCCAGAGAAAAAAGAAATCCAATCTAGATTGTTGCTCTCCTCACAGCACCAGCTCAGTTGAAAGAACTCATTTGTTACATCCACACCCACTTTACCACCCTTTTTGACTGCTGAGCAGGAGTATAAAAAACATTTTTGTCCATATAATCATCAGAGCCAGAGGTATCTGAAAGACATAAGATGATCTAATGTAACAATTAGAGAGGCAAATTGGCTGGAAATTTCTATTGAGAAAAGACTGTGCCAATTTGTACTTTGAAAACCACTCTTTTACTTTAAGAGAGGGTTTAAGAGTTGTAAATAAACTTAACCTGGAAGTCTTCCAAGAGAGAAAAAAGTTACCACTGCCTTCCTGCTTCCCAAGGGACACTGCATGGAGCAGAGCTGGGATTCCAGTTCTGCTGGTCAGACATCTCCCCACAATGTCCATTACTACCCAGTGAGCAGGGACACCTCAGGCAGTTCCACTCCTGGTCCCACTGAATTCAAGGAGCCTCTGAACACAAAGTTCAGATGAGGCAGGATCAAGCTGTTAGTCTACTTTAATGCCAGAGTTTCAGAAGAGAAAACCATTGGATTACTGCTGATGTTTTCTTTTACTGCTGTATCGCATCATAGTTAATGTTGTATCTTTTGCTCTTAAAATACAATTAGACTCCCTGCCAACTCCACTTCTCATAAGTGGTCAGATGCTGCCAAAGCAAGATGAACTGCTGTTCAAAAATGCATCATGTTTTAGAATTCCCTTAAATGGCCGAATGTCCACTCAAAATACTACCAGGACAGAGATGTAACTGTGATAACGCATTCTTTGCAGGCTGAAGTCAGGTGGATTTGGCAGGTGGTGTTCTGGAATAAATAAGAACTGAGCTGAGTGGTTTCCAGTCCTGTTTTTATACACTACATACATCTACATGGCAGAAGGACTCTACTGGTTACTTACCTTCTTTTGTGCTATTTTCTTTCCCCTCAGAGGTGAATCTGGTGCTGGCAAGACAGAAAATACCAAAAAGGTCATTCAGTACCTGGCTGTTGTTGCTTCGTCACATAAGGGCAAAAAGGACACCAGTGTCACTGTAAGTGAGCTCCTGCATGCCCAGCTCTCCCCAGGCCCTGAGGGCTGCTCTGAGGTGCCTCTGCAGGTCAGGGGCCAGGGCTTGTCAAACAGTCGGCATATTAAGAGTACACAATTACGTCACAGCTCTATGTTTATGGAAGAAAAAAAATATTTGACACCATCTTAGGCACCAAATCAGAATGCACGTAGGGAGAACAGAAATGTTCATAGCTTTCCATAGCCATAGCACCTATTTATAGCCCAGTATGGAGGCCTTGAAGTCTGCAATGGCTCGAGTCCTTATTTTACCCTTGACCTCTGCCAACTGAAAAGTTTGGGAAAGCCTGTAACTAACACATTGTCCAACTGCATCACAAAAATGTATACCAACATTTAAACTTCCAAAGTTTTGATTGGATTGATAGTTAGTTTTCTCACTAACTAGCGAAGAGTCCCAGTATAAAACTTGCCTTTGTTTTTTTTTTTTACCTCTGTCAGAGGTAACAATTTTGAAAGGCACAATTTATTCTAAGGGCTTTGCTCCTTCAAAATTTGTAATAGTCTTGTCTGAGAGACTAAATTTCATTTTCTTACTTTGAACCATATACCTGCCCAGTTCCTTGAGATCATTACCATGGCGAGGACCTCAGCTGTCTTTGACTTCTCAATTATACAATTCCAGGTCCTACATAATTTCCAGCCTTTCAAATGTGACTCAAAACATCTGCAAAAAAATAGAGCAATTCACTTTTATGACAAAACAGTCTTAATACATTAAGGCATTTCACTGTGTCTCAAATACAAGATTGGGTACAAGTAGTTAGCAGGGAAGTGGGAAATAAAGTAAAAATCTCATGCTGACCCCTGTGCCGGGTCTCACAGCTGCCCCTGCCCATTTGTCAGCACAGCTCAAGGTGTGCAGCCCTCCCTCTTCCACCACAAATAACTGGGCTTTTATGTACAGTGGATTCCAATTTGGAGTAGAGGAGGGAATAGATGTCCTTTTGAGTAGTATTTTCTAGAAATCTGTGATTAAATTTAGTGGAAACAATCCAAGACTTTGTTTAATATTTAATGCTTAATATTTAATGTTTATGCAAAAAGCTCATTTCTTCCTACTGAGTCGCTGCTCAGTAGCTGGGGGAAATGAACTTGAGGTGCCAAGGCTATCCCTAACTGCAGTTGCTGATGACTCCTCTGGGGAATTATGTGAGTCTCAGGACCAAATTTGCCCTGAGACAAACCTAAAGGCAAATATCCATCAGAGACGAGCTGAGAAAAAGACTGATTTGATTTATATCACACTGACAAATAGTAATTCAGTGATTAGGACTACTGACACTGCAATTTCAGTCATTAAAATATAATGAATAACAAAATGCAGCAGAGAAGAACTAGGGATTTATCATAATATTTGCCCGTCTGGTTCTGAGAGACTAACCTGGGACTGGATCCAAATCCCATCTCTTTACTTCAGTTTTTTTTTCTTTTTTTTTAAGTAAATATGTTCTAAGTATGTTAATGGTATTTTCACCCTTGGTGTGTCTGCAGTAGATTGTTCATATTTGTATCCCTGGTTTATTTGCATGGAAATTGTGTACTGGTTATTTAAATACAGGGAAAACAATAAAAATGTCTGTCTAATGGAAATTATACTGACACTTGTTTTATACCATGTTATTCAACACAGCAAGGTCCATCTTTTGCCTACGTGAGTAACTTAGACTGTTTGATGTGTGTTTAAGGCACCGAGTGTAGATCTGCATGCTATTGTTGCACCCCAAAAATTTAAGAGAGATTTTGTTGAAATATGTTGTATGATATGATAAAAAGCAACAATAGCACCAAATGCTCTCACAAATCAACCCTAACTGTGTCAGGCTCCATGGTAAAGAGTGAGGCCTGACACAGGCAGGGTCATCTTTCAAATATCACTCTCTTCTGTATCTCTGTGTGTGTTCAAATTACCATAGTTTGAATTAAATTTCCCACTATCCTGGAAAAGCCACTCAGCCTGAAATTAAACAGTGTGGTTTCTGAATGAAATAGCCAAATGTTTTCTGTGCTTCAGGTTGAACTTCTTAAGGACTGTTGTGAAATAATTCCTAAACCCCACGGTGTTCGATTTGTTTTGCTGCATGTTTTCCATTTGTTATTGCTTGGAATTTTACATTTCCATGTAAATGTAAAATTTACATTTTTAATGTTAAAATTGTTGGGAGTTGTTCACCACCACAAGAGTTAGCATGTTCTTAGCTTGCTGCTGTGACATGTAACAGAGCAATTCCCACTGCAGCACCTGTCTGCAGGTGTGTTACAGGCCCTCCTCTCTGTGTGCCATACCACATAGCAATGCTTTGGGAATACAGGCAGGTTTGCTGGCACTGTTTGGTGTTTCTGTGCCAGGAAAATGGGATTTATGTTCTTTCATGCAGTCTTTTTTGCCCCATTCTGACTGCTGCCTCTCAGACTTCAGCTATGACAGTGTTGCCCCTTAGTTAATTTAGTACTTCATTTGACAATCTCTCTTAAAAAAAAAAATAAATTATTTCATGGTTGGCATGGGCTCCTCTGTGGAGTTTGGTGGACTTACAGCTGCACGCAGTGCTGGCCATCTGGAGCCAAAGTTTAATATGCAGGTTTATGGCATAGCTCAGTTCTCAGTAGAAGCAGGTGGTGTCTGTCTCATTTTAACAGACAAGGTTTTATTTTAGAGGTCACCATCTGATTGCAGCAACACTCTTGCTTATACTGGACTTTATAAGTCTACAGAGTGTAACTGGACAGAGCTGCCCAGTACAGAGAATCTTCATGGACTTTTAGGAATTAATTTCTTACTCTGGGATTCCTATATGAACTTATGAGGAAATCTTCCTTCCCTCTTCCTCCAGCTCTTGGGTAATAAGCTTTCTAAGGATATTTTTGAGGTAGCTCTCACCATTGACACAGAAGTTACGAGGCATTCAGAAGTGACATTAGAAAAAGCACACTAATTGGGAAGCGCTTTCATTTTCCAAATTATTTCCTAGATTTAAATGAAATATTGCCTTAATTTCTAATTAAAATTATTTAAATTATTATCTATCAAGGACTTTTTCCTTTTCAGGGTGAGTTATCTGAAATAATGCATATTACTACAGAGTAGTACTCAAAGAATAGTGTGGCAAAGTAAATGTGAATGTAAATTACCTCATAGGACAGAGCTGAATGAAAAGTTCTGAAAAGCTGTATACATACGCAAAGTATTTTTCAACTTCATTGATTTGCTTAGAAATAGGATTAGGTAAATATATAGAATTAAATGCATGGTTGTTTCATTGCATGATTTGTTTCCTTAGCAATTACCAATCACAATTAACAATATAATATGAAGTTTGTGTGTTTGCATGAGAATTCATTATCCTAGTTTGAAATAAATCAATGTAATTCCATATTTAACCTACATAGCCTTGCATGGATCATTATTAATAGACTTGATGAAATCTGCTTTGTAGCTTTGTGCTGCATTACATTAAAATTATTCTCGGCAAGTTATTCTAATTACATTGTCATTTGCTAGCAAAGGGTCTCAATAAACTAACTTGGAAAAGACATCCTAGAGGTTCCTTTAAGAATATCCCTCTTAAAAATTATATTAAACTGGAAAAAATAATTGACATTGAATGGCCCTTTTTTTTTAAAGGAAGGCCAATCGTGATGCTAAACAGATCAAGAGTTTGATCTGTCACAGGCATCAGGGCTGGAAAAGGGTCATGTATACAGGGCAGCAGTCAATTGCACAAATAGATAAACACAAAGATTAATAGAGAATGAAAACAAATCCACATGAAATGCAGTATTCAGCAAAAAAAAAAATATTAGAGACTTAAATTCAATTTCACCTTTCTGTCCCGTGTACGAGTGTTAGTTTCAACTAAGTTATTATGAAGTTTAGTGTTAACAGCTTCTGAATGAATTTTAGGGTGAGCTGGAAAAACAGCTTCTCCAGGCAAACCCTATTCTTGAAGCTTTTGGAAATGCCAAAACAGTGAAGAATGACAACTCCTCCAGATTCGTAAGTAGGAGAAATCCAGTTTGGTCTGTGTCCGGGAGAGGTAAAACACCTTTTAAAAACCAGTGTGCGGACAGGGCCCCCATCGGTGCTGCTCTCTAAAGATAGCCTCAAAACTGATCCCTTGAAAACAGTTTAGTATTTCTCTCTGAAATAGGAATTTGGCTTGATAGAAGACTAAAGATCAGGCTCACACATTACAGTAACATTGTCTTTGAATTTAGCAGTCTATGTGTGACCTTTTGGAGTCACCTCCTGCTCTAGCACATATCCACCTTCAGAATATTTGCAAACCAAATCTGTACTTCCATTTTCTTCACACCATTGTTGAGTATATGTCTCATAAGGTGTGACTGTTACATCATGGTTAAGATACTAAATAGAAAATGGAGAAAAAAAATGAGAAAAAAAGTAAAAACAGTAATACATATTGGAGTTAGAATGTTGTGAGCTGGGAGCTGTCACTATCTGATGACACTTCTTTCTGGGAGTGCTGGCAGCTGCCTGCTTTCCCTGCAGACCCTCCTCTCCATCTCTGCTCCCTCTCTGCAAAGGTCAGGGATCCATGTGGGTCAACTTCAGCAGAGAGAGTTTCATACATCCAACCCTGTTTCCTCACTGACCTTATGGAAAGACGTTGTCCTACTCCCACTTCCAAAGCCTAGTAAGGAGAACTTTCCCTCTAGTGCCTGAACAAAATGTGGAGGGGGGATCTGTACAGAGGGACTATGAGAGAAGTTCACTTCCTTTCAGGCTGTCCCCTCAGGTCATCCCAGAAAGAGGGAGTCAAGTATGTTACTCTTGGGAGGGTGATGTTCACATCTTATGAAACAGGCTAAATAGTGGCTACTATTGGAAAACCTGGCACAACCTGAAAGAACAGCCCAATTTAGATCTTCTTTTCATTAACAGGGCAAATTCATCCGCATCAACTTCGATGTGACTGGCTACATTGTGGGAGCAAACATCGAGACTTGTATCCTTTTCAGTGAGCTGCACAGGGCTGCAGGAAGCAGGATAAACTCAAGCTCATTGCATGTCTAAGAAAGGCAAATACCACTGAGACTGCTATAAACAAAGAGGGAGGAAAATGGCCCCGTTTGTGCTGATATCACCTTCTGTCTTGCTCTCAGGTTTATGTTTTCAGGGCTGTTTTCTCAGCTATGGGAAAGGGAGCTATTCCCCAAATACAGCTTCAGAAACGGGACAGCTCATACCTAAGGCAATGGCAAAGGACATTTTTGTGTCCAGAGCACTTGTCTTGCCTGGATGCTAAATATTAACTGCTGTGTCAAATTACACACCCAGAGCAGTGAGCTGTGAATCAAAACCCTTGATGGATTTTTTAATGTATTTTTTCATGGAAAATGGACAGCAAAATTCAGCTCAGTCAGGTGTTGCTTGTCAAGTATGTTGCCTGTTCCCTCAGCTATGTTTATGAGCTAGTATGTTTTAATGAGCATATTAATATGCAGGTGGTTTCCGCAGTGTTGCACTGCTCTTCTTTGCATACAGAAGCAGCTTCTTGCTCCAATAAATGAGAAAGAATGATGCAGCTATAAAAAAGTACCTTATCCCTTGAGTATAGCATCAAGCAACAGTTTATCATTCTGCTCTTATTCTGATAACTCCTCTTTAGAAAAAATCCTGTTGTAACATTTTTGGTCTTAGCTGAAGCCTTGTCTACAGCACTTTAGCTTTTAAAGAGTAAATCACTGGCTGGTACTGAAATATTTACATTATTGATAACTTCATTTTTATTAGCTTATAGTCACAAAAATGGTCCATAAATAAAACTTGATTTTATTGCTTTTATACCTATAATACTCACCTCAAGAACTCTTTTTTTTTCTAGCAGCCCCACCATATGTTGAAAGAATTATATTGATGCATCGTTTTCAAAGCGGTATCGGTTATATTGTGACTATTAGTTTTATATCTTGGATTTTAGAATAATTTAGGTTTATTGTGCTTACTGCCATGATTACCAGCACTTACCCTGCAATAGCAAGTAGGAAATTTATCTGCTTATTGTGGTAAGGATTGTACCAATACCAGAGCTCCTGCCACAGAAATAGACACATATTCATGTTAGACAAGTTCATGGCAAACATTTTGACAATGCTATTAATGGTTCTAAGGCTGATGGCACAATTAAGAAAGGACTGAATCATGTTATTGATTTTTTTAACACACTTTACAAACAGATTTGCTTGAAAAATCCCGTGCAATTCGTCAGGCTAAAGATGAAAGAACGTTTCACATCTTTTACTATTTGATTGCTGGAGCTTCTGAACAAATGAGAAGTAAGTTCTTTCCTAACGGTTCTCCTATCTCATTGAATAGTCTCAATGGCTTGCCTAGAGAATTTATCTTAATTTCTGTAATTACATATCATTCAATCCTTACTATAAATAAACAGCAGTAGAAATAGCTATGTATTTTATCTATAGAAAACCATTTTCTCAAGTGAATTATAAGAAAGCATGCCTGTTTGAGGCAGGCTGTTTGCAGTTTCCAGGATATTTTAATTTACAGGAGATGTAGACCCATTCAGATCCCATCTTGAATAATATCAAAAAGATAAATTGGGAAGAGTTATTAATTGCCTTACACAAAAGAAATTTGTGGTTCCAACAAGAATATCAGCTCATTATTTTAAAATAAATTAAGAGAATATCTTCACCACAGCACATTATTACAGTGTGAAACCCACAGCTTCAGATGTATTGGAACATCATGGTTCAAATATGACATGTTTCCATAAATCACTCATTGCTAAAGAATGTATAAAGCAATGGATAATTCGGAATTTCCCTTGGCTTTTATGTTCCTTACCTAAGAATCTGTTGTTTGCCATAGAACAGGGTTGAATAGTTTGTTAGTTTGGCTGCCTTTGGTTGTTACCTTGTTCCATTCTTATTGTTAGGGGTTATGAATCCCCATAGGGAGAGGTGTAATTCTGAGTAGGTTACATAGGCACTAAACTAAAGAATTTGGGAAGAATGGCTCAGATTTGAATCCATAGGACACAAAATTGCCCCAAAGTGCAGAGACCTTCCCCACTCACTAATGAAAACTAGAAACTTAATACCATCAAGCTTGCTAAATAGTTATTTTGAAAATATTTGACAAAACCCTAAACTCCTCACAAAAACAGAATCTTCCTTTGGTGATAATGTTGGGGCTTTTTCTGTTGTTCCTTAGGAGAATTCATAAACCAAGAGCATTAAGTGGATGCACTTAAATAAACTTTTCTTCTTCTTTTTAGACGATTTGTTGCTGGAAGGCTTCAACAACTACACCTTCCTATCTAGTGGCTACGTGCCCATTCCTTCGCAACAAGATGATGAAATGTTCCAGGAGACCTTGGAAGCCATGAAAATCATGGGCTTTACTGATGAGGAACAGACATGTGAGAATTGTTATCAACACTGTATTCAAGATATACATCTGCAAGTGACATTACATAGAGATGCAAATGCAGAGGTTAATTCTGTCCAGAATAATCACTTTGCAAAGCTAATTTCAGTTTATGAAAGGGAATATTTTTCATTGGAATCCCTTGCATATCCAAAAAGAGATTACTGAGTTCTAAGCCAGCTCTATCAACAGTAATGACCATTTAAGGCCATTTTTCAGAACTTTCCAACAATTAGCATGAAAAAGTTGCAAAATAATCTGATCTATTTTTGAAAGAAACAGAACAGGCTCAAATAGCTCATATGCACTCACTGATTCAGAGAAAAGAGAAATAAAAACAAAGAGCATGAAACAACTAAACTGTCTTGAAAACATGGGCCTGCCAGACATCCACCTGCATAGCTTTTACTCCTCGGTGTTGCTGGGAGTGTGCAGGGCCCTCGAATGCAAATTGCCATGTCCCAAGTGACACCTTGTGGCAAAAGCAGCGTCCTCTCCTTGCCTGAGCCTTGGAGCAGCTGCAGCAGCAACAGCAGAGAGCACATCCCTCACCTGTACCAGTGACCGAGGGATGCTGAGCAAAACCCCAGCCTTGGTCAATCTGGATGATGGTACTGGTGCACACTGGTGTGCTCTCCTGCCAGCACTAGGGTGGACAGCAGCACTCTTCACTGCAGCAACAGCAGTCATTATTTTACCATCTGAACCCCTCTGATTTTATGCTCTAAAATAGAAGCCCATTAGGATTCTTCTCCTGTGTAAATTAGATAAATTTACAGATAAACAAATAGAACTCCCCAGATTGATACAACCTCATCTGTAACATATCAGTAGATTTTACTACCCAAGATTAGGTGGCATCACATTTATGTGTATTTTAGTAAACAGACATTAATAATGCCTTTTCTGTATTTTGACACTAATCCTTTAAAGATATGTATACATTTGATTGTGGTTGCACAACTAAATATCTGCATGTCCCTGAATAAATGGACATTCAGAAGTGCCACACATTTTTGAAGCTGCTGGTAATTCAGATATATTTATTTTAAAGACAGAAATACTCTTGAGGTACTGAGCAGGGAAGATGCTACAGGCATTGTGAGTGGGAGACAAATTCCTGAGATGTGGGGATCTGCCTGGGGAGCCAGCATAATTGAGCTTGAGGTGCTGGTGTTCCTAGACCGGCCCATTTGCTCCACTGCACAGATTGTGGAGATTTTTGCTCAATCAGCTCTCAAACTCCTGCAGTTTATGGCACAGTCCTTTAAAACAAGCCTTACTCTTTCCCAGAGAATTACAGTCGATCACAGGCAACAGAAGGTTATTGCAGAGAACAGAGTTTTCAAAATATGGTCATTCTGTTTCTCATTTATATTGTCTGTTTCTTTCACAGCTATACTGAGGGTTGTTTCATCTGTCCTACAACTGGGCAATATTGTCTTCAAGAAGGAGAGAAACACCGATCAAGCTTCTATGCCAGATGATACTGGTATGATTTTCCACTTCAAAATTTAGTTAACATTAAGAAATTAATAAAAACAGCAACTGAATAAGCACTGTTTATCAGTATTTTTATTTAATTGCTATTATCTATGTAGCTTTTAAGTTTAAAAATATAAACCATGCTTAAAATCAGCTTAATTATCATTACCTTTTCTAGTAATCTTGAATTCATAAATTGATGAATGGTGTATCAGTTGCTCAGATCACAGATACTACTTTTATGGCAAGTGTCATCTCTTGTATGTACAACAGAGGAGCTTTCAAGGAAGATAAATAATTCAGCACACTTGCTGAGCTATTCATATTCACACTCACTGACCAGCTACAAGGCAATTCAGTCTGAATTAAAATCTCACTTTTTTGATTCTAGCTGCACAAAAAGTGTGCCACTTGATGGGGATTAATGTGACAGATTTCACAAGATCTATTCTGACCCCAAGGATCAAGGTGGGACGAGACGTTGTCCAGAAAGCTCAGACCAAGGAGCAGGTACCACATGCACAGCTCTCCTGAAGCTACTCTCCCTTCTCCTAGTTCTATTTATCCTTACATCTAGTCTAAAGGGAAACATCCATTTTCTGTCTCATTTCTACAGAAATTAACATTTAAGTGTGTTTCTTCTTTCACTTACAATCTCCTCTTACCTTTTCCAGGCAGACTTTGCCATAGAAGCTTTGGCCAAGGCAAAATTTGAGCGTCTTTTCCGCTGGATCCTGGCTCGCGTGAACAAAGCTCTCGATAAAACTAAAAGACAAGGAGCTTCCTTCTTGGGGATCCTTGATATTGCTGGATTTGAGATTTTTGAGGTATGTACTATGGGACACAAGCTGATTAAACTCATATAGACCTTAAATTTTAATTATTTTAATATGCAAAAGGAAATACAAAACAGCAAAAACAATTGTATCATGTAAGTTCGTTCTTGAAGGTGTCTTTCTAACATTATGAATTCATTTCTTTCCTCTTCACAGATCAATTCCTTTGAGCAGCTGTGCATCAACTACACTAACGAGAAACTTCAGCAGCTTTTCAACCACACAATGTTTATTCTGGAGCAAGAGGAATACCAGCGAGAGGGCATTGAATGGAATTTCATTGACTTTGGCCTTGACCTGCAACCTTGCATTGAGCTGATCGAAAGACCAGTAAGATTCTCTCTCTGTAGGTGGGATACTGCAGGGCATCAGTTATGTGTCAGTACAACAGAGATCCTTTATTTCCTGGAAGGATCCGTAACCTCAGGGGTGAAGAAGGTGGTGCTCTGTCTTTGCCTCTGCTTGTGATGATTCTTATCTGACACCACTCCCATTGCAGACCAACCCTCCCGGTGTCCTGGCTCTGCTGGATGAAGAGTGCTGGTTCCCCAAGGCTACTGACACGTCCTTTGTGGAGAAACTAATTCAAGAACAAGGCAACCATCCCAAATTCCAGAAGCCCAAGCAACTCAAGGACAAAACAGAGTTCTGTATAATGCACTATGCAGGAAAGGTACTGGACAGATTGAGCTATTTTGACTTAGGGAACTTTGATTCTTTGATACTCTAAGGATCAAGGAGAAACATTCTGGTACTTCCGTTGAGGAGACATGGCTCTAATTACAAAACGTGCTTAGTAAGTGCTTTAATTACACAGCACATGAAATAAGATTTGCAAATCATGGTTGTGCTAAGCTCACAAGGAAACAAAAATTACCATCACTGAGGCTACTGAAAATCCAAGTAATTTGGATTCTTTTCTAGCAAACAGACTTTTTAAAGACATTAGTACACGTGAGAGTAAATACTCATCGCTCAACCCTAGAAACCTTTGCACATTATTTGTCTGATTTTGTGTTAATACAGTGCCCTGTGCTCTTGGACATGGCATATTTCTTATCAAGAACAAATTTTTGATGTAGCACTCACTGTTCCCTGCAGGTTACCTACAATGCAACTGCCTGGCTGACAAAGAACATGGATCCACTAAATGACAATGTGACTTCTCTGCTGAACCAGTCTTCAGACAAATTTGTAGCAGACCTTTGGAAGGATGGTATGAATCACAACTCTAAATCAGTGATGGGGTTTAAAGGGAGAAACGCCTACCAGAATTTTTTGACAGCCATCCCTTGCTGACAGCAGCAGAAAGTGATAAGCATAGAAGAGACTGAACTAAGACATAAAAATAATGTATTCTAACAACATCATTAATGAAAAACTTCATTAGAGAGTTTTAAGCATTATAAAAAAATTCCTTAATATTATTCAGCAACAGAATAAAAATTATTCATTACAATGTTAAAATTGCTGAATATGTAAAATTGTAGACCTCATTTAATACAGGTTATTGTTAGGTTTTATGAAGCCTTTCATGCAAGTTCTGTGGAGTTCTATTTAATTCATGGACATAATAAAATATATTCTGGGTATTCAGTTGCTCCATTCTGTTACTACTTAACAAAACCCACATTTTCATCTTTGACAGAAGAAGACTATTTACCCAGAAGGGCTTCTAGTACATTTGTCAGAATGCTTCTATGGCATAAAAAAATATACCTGTCCTCTTTGGCAAGCTTCAGTGTAACGATGCCAGCAATGGATGTGATGTGAGGCAAGGATAGTTTATATAAACTGTTCCATTCTTTCTTCTCTCTTTCAGTGGACCGTATAGTTGGGCTGGACCAAATGGCCAAGATGAGTGAAAGCTCACTCCCCAGCGCTTCAAAAACCAAGAAAGGCATGTTCCGTACTGTTGGACAACTCTATAAGGAGCAGCTGACTAAACTGATGACCACCCTAAGGAATACCAATCCCAATTTTGTCCGCTGCATCATTCCAAATCATGAAAAAAGGGTAAATTTCAGATGCTCAGTTTTGAGACTCCCGTTGAGCAGCTCGCTGCACAGCAGAGCTGAACGATATTTGTATTTGTAACATAATTGTAAATTTGTGCTAAAAATACCTTCTGTTCCCTTTCAGTCTGGCAAACTTGATGCCCATTTGGTGCTGGAGCAGTTGCGCTGCAATGGTGTCCTGGAAGGGATCCGTATCTGCCGCCAGGGATTCCCCAACAGGATTGTCTTCCAGGAGTTCCGCCAGCGGTACGAGCCCCCAGCCCCAGCCCTAGCAGTGTTGTAACATCACTGCCTGTACAGAACCACCCGCTGTGTTTCAGCCTCCCTAACATAAGCATCTTTTGGCAGATATGAAATTCTCGCTGCAAATGCCATTCCTAAAGGATTCATGGATGGGAAGCAGGCTTGCATACTCATGGTGAGGAAAGCATTTTTGCTCCTATTGATAATCAGGCCTATACTTATATAAAAGCATTAAGACTGAACAGAAATGAGAAGTGCTTTTTAGTACCCTAAAACTCAGCAATGGAGTTAACAAATATCCCTGTTTTCCTCCAGATCAAAGCACTAGAGCTTGATCCCAACTTGTACAGAATTGGACAGAGTAAAATCTTCTTCAGAACTGGTGTTCTGGCTCACCTGGAAGAAGAGAGAGACCTGAAGATCACAGATGTTATTATCACCTTCCAAGCTATGTCCCGAGGCTACCTAGCAAGAAAGTAAGAATATGTGCTAACAAATCAAATATTTTCTGCAGCAAAGTATCTGCAGGGGCCTTTAGTGTTCCATCTCAGTGAAAATACTGAGAAATTTCATTATTATTTATATTGTATTAGAACTCATGTCCAATGAAGGTTTTATTTCCAGCCCAGAAAAGGCTGATTAGTGAAGCAGGGAAGCAGTTACAGTGTGAGACTGCTCACACTCCTCTGTACAATAAGCTGAGACAATGACCCATCATTTAAACATTTATGTTTCTGTACCAGCAAGAAAAGGAGCATCCTAAGCCATGACTGGAGCCTTATGCACTACAAGTAGCAGCACCCCTGGCATCTATAAAACATAAAATAATCTCTTCTACAGCTTCAGTGTGGAGCCCTGATCATCTAGCATGATCTCAGTTAATGCACATCACAAAACTACCAACAATAACACCTTTTTTTCCTGCATACTATCAAGGCTTTCAAATTGCCAGACAAAGAAATATGTTTCAAGAACAATAATCAGTTGCGAGATCTGAGTGCTAGTGTACTCTGGAAAGATGTTCACACCCAGAACTAGACCTATACATCTATGCCTACCCATGGAATGCAAACAGCCAAAAATACAAAATAAAATACCGGACAGCTAACCAGAGTTATCACCCATCCTCAGGAAAGCACAGGCACTGTTAAAGCAACAAAAGAATTTGTTCCAAACTCCCCAAACCATGTGGCTTATCAGCAGACTCTCATGCCAGAGTTTCTTTGCTTACAGCGTGTACCTTGCAAACACCTTCCATTCTCAGACTGAACTAATTTGCTTTACATTTTTAATCACAGAGCCTTTGCCAAGAGACAGCAACAGTTGACTGCAATGAAGGTTATCCAAAGAAATTGTGCTGCTTACCTGAAGCTGAGGAACTGGCAGTGGTGGAGACTGTTTACTAAAGTGAGTGACTGCTATCAGTAAATCTCTCCTCAGTTTTCCAAAAGGAATGAAATGCACATGAGACCAAGGTACATCTTGTCAGGCACACCCCTTGTTACAAAGCCCATTGCAGCTGATGCAAGAGCCTCATTAGTTTCACGAAATTGGGGTTAGACATACTCTGAATAGTTCTATAATGCCATTAGCATTAAAGGTACTTCTAGCTTGAGAAGAAAACAATCCAGTTAAGCAGAAATTCATAAAAGATTCTGCATATTTAGAGCCTCTAAAAGGAAATGCCAGGAAATGAAATTTCACTGGGGTGGATAATGAGAACACCAAATAAAACTGAATTTTCTGAACATCCAGAGTGATATATATCTATGGGGAACCAAGTAGCTTGGGAATTCCCAACTAGGACACTAAACACTCTCCTGCTAGGCACTCATGCAAATTAAGTGTATTTTCCTATTAAAGATGCTCAGGTGTTTCAAGAAAGACCTTAAGTTTGGATTTGGAAAACGCTTGCTACTTGGATTGATAGCAATCTCCTCTGCAACCAGAAATAGGCAGTAACACACACTTGCGTGTGCACGTTGCCTTTCTATGCAGATATAAGTTTTGTACATCGTCAAGGGATGAAAACAGGCCTGGAGACATTTCAAAAGCGACACTATCAGAGGTAGAGGTACTCACAAGGCCCAAGGAATTAAAATAGAGACAGCCAAGAACAACACTGCTGAGGCTCAGGGCTTTAAAGATGTTCCCATCAAGCTTGGATGGACAGTGTCTGTCCAGTCCTGAGCAATGACAGCACTACCCTTAGTGCCAGCCAGTCCTTTAAGCACCATGCTCAGCAACACAAATACTGACAGGAAACATCCTTAAAAAACCTTTTTATTTCCAGGTGAAACCACTGCTGCAAGTCACCCGCCAAGAGGAAGAAATGCAGGCCAAGGATGAAGAACTACAAAAAACTAAGGAAAGACAACAAAAAGCAGAGAGTGAATTGAAGGAGCTGGAACTGAAACACTCACAGGTGATTTAAAGCTCTGAGCCTCTGGGAAACACTAGCTGTTCTTTTCCCATTTCTAGACACAATAAAGGTGTCACTGTCCTTTGCACTCATGACTGTCTTCATAACCATGGTCCAGAGCAGAAGGTCCATACAGACAAGCTCCCAGTCACTTCAGTAAAGGCCCAACATCTACACAAAAATGTGTGGTGGAGCTGCCTACCTGTACCCCAGAATGTCCAGTAAAACAACCAATTTGCACTCCAAGCCATAACTTCCTCTCCATTTTATTCGTGCAGCTTGTTGAAGAGAAGAACCTCCTTGCAGAGCAGCTTCAGGCAGAAACTGAGCTGTATGCTGAGGCTGAGGAGATGAGAGTCCGTTTGGCTGCTAAGAAACAAGAGCTGGAAGAGGTCCTGCATGAGATGGAAGCCAGAATTGAGGAGGAGGAAGAGCGCAGCCAGCAGCTGCAAGCAGAGAAGAAAAAGATGCAACAACAAATGCTGGTAAGGAGGGATAAGTGAAAATACAGACAATAACCTGGATCTCACTGAGACACAACAGAGACTAGAAAGCCTCTGAACCTAGGACAGTGCTTGCTGCACAATCCTCTGCAGAATATCTGCTACTGAAGGAAGGACAATCAGTTGATGCACTTCCCTCCAGAGTTCTCTTCTTCCTCATCTCAATCCTAATCTTTTCTCTAAAATGTTATTTTAACAAATCTTTCCTTCTGTGTTGTCAAGTATTACAGATTGTCTAGTTCTTAATAAAAACAACCAAGTTTACAACATGCAGTAATAAACATTAAGCATTTCTTAAGAATTATATAAGTAGTATTTTATTTCCAGAATTCATATTTTGTGGGTCTTTCCCCCCCCCCCCAAAGGACCTTGAAGAACAGCTGGAAGAAGAAGAAGCTGCAAGGCAGAAACTGCAACTTGAAAAAGTAGCAGCAGATAGCAAGATAAAGAAAATGGAAGATGATATTCTGATAATGGAAGATCAGAATAACAAGCTAAGCAAGGTGAGTGTTCTGGGTCCACTTTGTTACTCTGAAAATAGTGAAAGTTGAGAGAAAACCTTCTCTCCCACTAGAACAACAAGAATACTCTTGACAATCTAATCTCATGGATGTATAGTTACACCAGGCCATCAGTCCAGCCTGTGTCAAACACAAGTATGATAATTTTTCTGTGCTCATTTAAGCAATTCAAAATTGTGCAAAACTATTGTTTGAGATCTGCTGTAGCAACAATATCTTCAAGCAAAATATTTACAGCAGTCAAGCACAATTAGTGGAAGACATGTCTTCTTGTCCAAGAGCAGAGTAAATAATTATCTTGGTTTTCAACTAATTCCAACCAAACTTCATGATTAAAACTGGAAGTAAGAATGTCTTCTAATACTTTTTAAAAAGGAATGCTCCTGTGAACTGAAATGTATCACTACACTCTCAAGAAATACAGAATAAAAGGACAGTCCCTTGGACATTTTTGGTTGGCAAAGAGTTGATTTATGATCACCAAAAGCAAACACATGTGCTAACAGAAGTATTTTATTATTCTTAAGGAAAGAAAACAACTTGAGGAAAGAATAAGTGATCTAACAACAAATCTTGCAGAAGAGGAAGAAAAAGCCAAAAATCTTACAAAGCTGAAGAACAAACATGAATCTATGATTTCTGAACTTGAAGGTAACATGAACAATAGCTTATTGGAGGTTTTGTATAATTTCTTCTTTTTCCTTGGCACAGAACAAAAAAATCTAAACAGAATCTGGAGATTCTTTTTAAAAATCTGTGGAGTATTTCCAAATTTTTTATGCTTAAGCCAGTTTGGCGATAATCACCAATCCCCATGGTGCCAAACAATAGAAACTTTTTATTTGTTATATATAAAAGAGTAGAGAAAAATGAGAGGGAAAAAAGCTTAGGACAGCTAGAAATAAGGCACTGAATGTTGTTCCAAAACCACAGTGACTTGTAGTTAAATGCATGGCCACACTGGAGGCAAGAACCATTTTTTGCCTAAGTTTAAGATCAGATTAAAAACTCCTGGCACTACCACAGTCCCATGATCAAAATCCCTCCCTTTTCAGTGCGGCTGAAGAAGGAAGAGAAGAGCAGACAAGAACTAGACAAAGTTAAGAGGAAGCTGGAAGGGGAGGCAAATGATCTACATGAGCAGATTGCAGAGCTCCAGGCACAAATTGCTGACCTGAAGGCACAGCTGGCGAAGAAGGAGGAAGAGCTGCAGGCTGCTCTGGCCAGGTACTCACTCCTGGGTCTGCACATGATGGAAAGCCCAGGCTGGAACATATCTTGCCCCTTCCCAGACACTGAAAAGCTCCAGCCATGAATCTCATCTCTCAGTTCATCCCCTCCATGTGTTTCCCCATCTTTCAAATGTCCTTTTGTGAAAAATCATTACACTATTGCTTGTCCACAGACAAATAATCTATTTTATTAAATTACCTTCAGGTATCAATGAAAACTCCTCTTCCTATAGGCAAGGGCAGTGCTGTCAAGTACAATGAAATGTAACAATCTACTTCAGAGGCAATAGGCAAAAAATAAATTAAAGAGTCTGACCTTGATCCACTTCAGAATCTCAGTGGATTTTCTGTATAAATTTAAGTGGGAAAACACTCAACCAAAACTTGCTGAATCAACTGATTAGCATCTCCAGACATTGAATCCAGCTAAAGTACAGCTGTCTGATCTTTTTTTGCATCAGTTCTCCCTTTCTTTGGCACTTTCTTGGACAGAACTTATAAATCTTTAATATACTGACTTTCTCAAAGTGAAGTTGTTATTCCTTTTCTTAATTTCTAAAATGAAACGCTCTTTTTTCAAAAAGGCTTGAAGATGAAACTACTCAGAAGAACAACGCCCTCAAGAAGATCCGTGAATTGGAATCCGTAATTTCTGATCTCCAGGAAGACTTGGAGTCTGAAAAGGCTGCAAGAAACAAAGCAGAAAAGCAAAAGAGAGACCTTGGTGAAGAGCTGGAGGCTCTTAAGACAGAACTTGAGGATACTTTGGATACCACAGCAACCCAGCAGGAGCTCAGGTATGGAGATGTAGCACAAGGGGCAAAAGGAATGTAACCAAGCTCACTACTGAGCCCACTGGCAATGCAGCAGGGCTGGAATGCTCTTTGTGCTGCTGCTCCACTGATGTGTGTCACCTTGCAGAGCAAAGCGTGAACAGGAGGTCACGGTGCTGAAGAGAGCTCTGGAGGAGGAGACTCGAACTCATGAAGCCCAGGTCCAGGAGATGAGGCAAAAGCACACTCAGGCTGTGGAAGAGCTCACAGAGCAGCTGGAACAATTTAAACGGGTAAACAGAAATCCATCTCATTGAAGACTAGCTCCTAGGTAACACTATTTCCTCTTATAAATCATTTTTATTCACTTCTTCACATGCTTGTAGGCCAAAGCAAACTTGGATAAGACCAAACAGTCACTGGAGAAAGACAACGCTGACCTGGCTAATGAAGTCAGGAGCCTGAATCAGGCCAAACAAGATGTGGAGCACAAGAAGAAGAAGCTGGAAGTACAGCTGCAGGATTTACAGTCCAAATACACTGAGGGAGAGCGTGTTCGGACAGAACTCAATGAAAAAGTCCATAAATTACAGGTAGGAAGGAGTTTGATGCCTTGCTGGGACACTGTGGGACTGAGAGGCCCAGTTTATACTGTTCTGTGAGGCTATATCTAGAGGAATTATGGCCCTGTAGCCAAAATGCTCATTTTTTGTCACCTTAAACTCCTATCTCAATTATCACAACACAGTTAATGAATTACAACCACTCCATCTCATGGAACTGGGAGCTTTTAGTCTCACTACCCCTCTGTACGTGTTGCAGTCTGTAATGCCATCACTGGTTCAGTGACCATAATGCAGAGCTAACAGTTTCTTTCTGTTTGCTCATTTTTGGGTGGTGAGGAAGATTGACAGGTATGTGGCTTTTGGAAATGTATTAGACATCTATAAAATACACAAGCCTCAGAAAAGATGACAATGAAAGGAAAATGCTCACTTATCTACTGTTTAAGAAATAACTAAAGATCATTTGAAATAGTTATCTGGTAGATGTTCAATGATCAAGCTTAATGCTACCTCCTGTTTATAGCTGCAGTAAGCTTTGCTTTATTATTTTATGCTGGTGGATAAGTAAGAAAATATAATCAAATGCATCAACTTCTGTCAAAGTTCCTTCCTTGGGAAAAGGAAGGAAAACACATCAAAAATCCCCATCCTCCCTTGCAATTAATTTCAAGGAACATACTACTATTGCTTTATAAATACATCTAGGTTCTGATAAAGAGTAATAAAAAGTATAAAAATGGCATCAGATAAGACTTCAGAAAAATCCAAGGAAACTAAAGTTTAAGGAAGATTTCAAAGCTTTGCAAAACAACTGAGTTTATTCTCTGTGGCATCTCACAGGTGGAGGTTGAAAATGTCACCAGTTTGCTCAATGAAGCAGAAAGCAAAAACATCAAATTGACCAAAGATGTTGCAGCCTTAGGTTCTCAGCTACAAGATACACAGGTAAACTTAAATCCAAGATCAGTTCACCATCAATATTCATAAAATGCACAATAAAAAGACCTAAACTAATGTCTGTCTTGCCAATTGATGTGGTGACTGCAGGAGCTGCTTCAGGAAGAAACGCGGCAGAAGCTGAATGTGTCCACCAAGCTCCGCCAGCTGGAGGATGAAAAGAACAGCTTGCAGGAGCAGTTGGATGAAGAAACAGAAGCAAAACAAAATCTGGAGAGACATATTTCAACGCTGACAATACAGGTACCAGTGCCATAATTAAATCATTAGCTCCATCACTGAGAGTTGTGTTGCCAGTTCCAGAGGATCTGCAGAATGATCCTGGCACAGCACACGGACCTTCAGGGAATTCGTGTTGTTAGCCCAGATGGCACCAGTGGTGCTCTCCAGTGGAGGCAGCAGTCTCCCTGTCCTTTCAAGTGTCATCTCTAGGACAGGTACGAATGCAAGGCAGCTCCACACATGGTCTTGCACACAGGGCCTGTATGTGCATCCTACATCTGTGCTCTGATTCATTTTATGAAGGCTGGGTGATGGGTAACCATCATCAGCTTCACACGGTCAAACTACAAAAGCTCCAGGTCTTAGTTGTCTCCTGGCCAAGTTTTAGTCTCTCTGCCAAGTTTTGTTGTCACAGCTACAAAGATTTGTCCTCTGAATTCAAATTTCAGCTCTCTGACTCAAAGAAGAAAATACAGGAATTTACCACCACAGTAGAATTCATGGAAGAAGGCAAAAAGAAACTTCAGAAAGAAATTGAAAGTCTCACACAACAGTTTGAGGAAAAGGCTGCTTCTTATGACAAACTGGAAAAAACCAAGAACAGACTCCAGCAGGAGCTGGATGACCTGGTGGTGGACTTAGACAACCAGCGTCAGCTGGTCTCCAACCTGGAGAAGAAACAGAAGAAGTTTGATCAGGTATGGATTTTAGATTCTCCCTTGCTGTCTTATCACCTGTCTGAAACTCACAGACCATCCACTGGGACAAGGAGACAAAAAAATTAATTAAAATTTAATTATACAAAAAATGGTTAATTTTGTATTTATATGCCTTTCTCAAACGCAGGGATTCTTCTCTGTGATTAACAACTGACAAGACAGTTGCAATAGAAAAGACCTGTTATTAATGACCTCCTGTATTGACACTACCTTTCTACAGATGCTAGCTGAAGAAAAGAACATCTCCTCAAAATATGCAGATGAAAGGGACAGAGCAGAAGCTGAAGCTAGAGAAAAGGAAACAAAGGCTCTGTCACTGGCTCGAGCGCTTGAAGAGGCTTTGGAAGCCAAAGAAGAACTGGAGAGAACTAACAAAATGTTGAAAGCTGAAATGGAAGATCTTGTTAGCTCCAAAGATGATGTTGGCAAGAATGTAAGTTTTTGCCTTAGAACAATCTCCACAACAGTAACTTATAATAGCAGTTAAAAAATGAGATCATTGTTTTCAGTGTGGGAAACTCTCTGAAGCACACAAATCCATTCAGCAAGATCAGATATTTCATACAAATTCCAAAGGTTGTTCCATTTGTGTCCAAACTTTCAAGGGACTTGGGAAAGTAACTGTAGGCTATATTTATTTTAACATAACTTCAAGCATGAAGAAGATTCTAACTGATTTCTAAATAATGTACTACTTTATTATACTTCTTTGAAATTGTAAACTCTGCAAATCTTATTTATTAGTTATATTTGACAGTGCCACCTGCCTTATATTCATTTACGTAACTGCAGCAAATTTCCACTTCTGCATTGCCAATCGCTTCTTTCATTAAAGGGATATGATTATATTACTTCTAATACTAAATAAATTAAATTACGATATTTGACTAGATTAAAAACAAAAGATTGGGATAAAGAGAATCTCATTATTTTTAGATAGTTTTGCAAGTGTACAAAGTGAATTTAGCATTTTCAGTGAGAATCACCTGATAGTTTCAAATTTGGCCTATACTGCAGGTATACTGAGTATAACTAGAATTATTCTTATTTCTCATAACAAGTCTATCACATTCTTATTGCTTGAAAGGTCCATGAATTGGAGAAATCTAAACGGACCCTTGAACAGCAAGTAGAAGAGATGAAGACACAATTAGAAGAGCTAGAGGATGAGCTACAGGCTGCAGAAGATGCCAAACTCAGGTTGGAAGTTAACATGCAGGCCCTGAAAGGCCAGTTTGAAAGAGATTTACAAGCCAGAGATGAACAGAACGAGGAGAAGAAAAGACAACTCCTCAGACAGGTACCATTCCCTACTACTGCCTTTGTAAATATCTAACCAAGCCAGTCGAAAGGCCCCGACCTAATGCCATTATTAAAGCACCTAACTAACTATAATGAAAAAAAAGCATTACATTGCCTTGTACTTGGTGATTAAAAAAAAAAAAAATAAAATAAAAGGGTTATTGGGCTGAAAAAGGTAGGGGGTGTTCCCTGTTTCAGTAGCAGATGCACAGTTACCAAAAAAATGTAGCTATTTAACTCTCCAACCAATATAGTATAAAATACATGAATTGTTATTTCTGATACAGTCAGAACCACCTTCCCTGTATTCTCAGTGCAAGTGAAAAAAGGCTACTTCTAATATATCTGCCTTCCCAAGGTACTCTGAATGCATACAAAAAGCATTGGAGGTGAAAACAAGATAAAACTTATTTGTACAGAAGTATTGTGACAGCAAGGACAACTGCTGTAGTCATCATCTTATAACACACATATTCCCATGAATACAGAACCCAAATTGCTGAGTCCTTTCAAAAACCCTGAATTTTGGGACAAAATGAAAATCTGTTTTAACTGCCGGGAAAATCCCAGTTAACAGAGATACGGGGTCTGTACACACTATTCAGACATACACAGACATTCAGAGTGTTCAGGAGTGCCCAAGGACTTTTGTAATCTGGACTTGTTCTCCTCAATGCCCAGCTCCATGAATATGAAACGGAACTGGAAGATGAGCGGAAGCAACGTGCCCTGGCAGCTGCCGCCAAAAAGAAGCTGGAGATGGATGTCAAAGACCTGGAGAGCCAGGCTGACTCTGCTAACAAAGGTCGGGAAGAAGCCATCAAACAACTTCGCAAATTACAGGTATGTAACCCCAAAAATAGATTTTCCCACTGCTGTGTCTTATACAGCCACAATAAAAAAGTTAGGTGACATTTGTGAATTTGTTGTCCATTACTGATGATTGGTCAGAGGGGGAATTTTAACTAGACTGACATATTCAAATATCAGTATTTGAAAGCTCAGTTTGAATGACAGTAGAAAAATTTACAGGGCAAATTATTAAAATCTTGAATTTCATCATGGTAGAGAACTTCCAGAATTCTCTAGCTACTGACTTACCCACATGGAGGTAAACAAAGATTCACATGAAGAGAAAGGACTGTGAGATAAAATCCATTACAGAGCTTCAGTCTGGGTTCTAATTGACTCAAGAGCATTAAAGACTGTTCAGAAATCAGGCTGTCTCTGAATCAGCATGTTCCTGTTTATACCTTGAATTTCCCTATCAACTGTTGTCACATGCTAACAACTAAACAACAAAACTTTTCTTAGTCAGAAACATTAAGACTATACATGTACTTAAATATTCAGAGGACATAAGGACAATAGGCATTATAAAAGATGCAGTGGAATGCTTCAAGTGGAAACACTGCCCTCCTTGGATTAGCATTTCAGATCTTTCCCACATGTGCTACCAGATCTCTGCAGAAAATATAACTTCAGCAGCTTTATGACAATGTAAATGTGTATGTGTTCCATCCCCATTTCTTCGGACTGAAATGGTAACAAATTTGTTATTCTTTCCAACAAGGCTCAGATGAAGGATTACCAACGAGAGCTGGATGATGCACGGGCTGCCAGAGAAGAAATATTTGCTACAGCCAGAGAAAATGAGAAGAAAGCAAAGAGTCTAGAAGCAGAACTCATGCAGCTTCAGGAGGTAAAGTGGGGAACCTACAGCAGAACGAAGGAGATTACACAAGGCCTTCAGTAGCAAAACAGAACTGCAGTGAAGTAATCTCACAGCTGAGGGACTGAACTTGTAACAAGTTCCATGTGCTCCACGCACTCCACTAAAGCTGTTGGATCTCCATCTGAGCACAGTCAGATTGAGCTGGAAAAAATCTCCTTGGAAAAAAGTACAGATTGCCAGCCTGAAAGGGAAATGAACTGCACGATCCAAAACAAATTGTTTTCAATAGCAATAAATTCTTGAGGACTTAGTGCTATTATTCCTACCTGTATTAAATGGCCATCTTGTGACTAAAACAAATAAAATAGAAACCCACTGACAGGCTAGATAAAGTGTATTTCATTGTACTTCCCTAGGATTTATGACATGACAAGAATTTATTCTGTTAACAACCCATCTCATACTAGCTTTAGAAAATTTATAGTCCTCTGAATCATGCTATAACTATCTGAGCATTTACTCATTTCTTTACTAAGCTGCTTTTTCCATTTCTCTAGGACCTGGCTGCTGCAGAAAGAGCTCGCAAACAAGCAGACCAAGAGAAAGAAGAGATGGCAGAGGAACTTGCAAGCGCTGCTTCTGGAAGGTAGGAATACACCAAATTACACACAAGGCTCCGAACATGCTACTAATGCTGCCAAGAGATGTTTTGTTCTGTTCCCAACAGCTTTCTGATCTTGACAAGACAATATGCACACATATTCACTTATATTGAATTATCTAGTTCTCTTTCTGGAATATTGGCATATCATAATACAATCATAACATATGGTCAGAGCCATAACTACTCACTTCTTAAATTTAAATTTTCAGGACAAGCCTTCAGGATGAGAAACGGCGCCTGGAAGCAAGAATTGCCCAACTGGAGGAAGAGCTGGAAGAGGAGCAAAGCAACATAGAGGCAATGGGTGACCGCATGAGGAAAGCAGTACAGCAGGTACAGCTCACGCAGCACACAACACTTTTTGTTTGTATTCCAGCAAAAGCTACTTGTGGTTCTCAATATCTGTTGGATTGCTATCCCAAATTGCCACCTATCATTTGTCTGAAAGCATGCCACACTTCTGAGAGCATGCAAAACTTGTGACAGCATCCCTTCCCACCCTACAGGCAGAGCAGCTGAACAATGAGCTGGCAACAGAACGCTCAACGGCACAGAAGAACGAAAACGCTCGGCAGCAACTGGAGAGGCAGAACAAAGAGCTAAAGAGTAAGCTGCAGGAGATGGAGGGAGCTGTGAAGAACAAATTCAAAGCCACAATTGCTGCTCTGGAGGCCAAAATTGCTTCTCTCGAAGAGCAATTGGAACAGGAAGCCAGGTACTGGTCTCCCACAGGGCACAGCTGTTCGTTCATTGTTTCAGTTAATGAGAGAAAATAAGCAAAGGCAAGCAGGATTTGAGTCATCAGGCTCTCAAGTGCCACTACACTTGGTAAAGTCTCTTTCTCATTTCACATTTCTGAGGCACATGGCAAGTAACTGGAGTTGCTACAGTTTCTGGTTAAGATCCACTTTATGGCCGAAAAGTTCTACTGGTACCATAGGCAAGGATCTGCTCCCCTAAATTTTAGCATAATTGCCCTTTGACTCTGCCAGGTTAATTGCCATAACACATTGTGCCACTTGTTGGATTATTCCTTGAGGAAATCACCTTGTTGCAGAACACTTCTCCTGGAGCACCTCTTGCATACAGCAAAAACATGTATTTGATTTTGTTTTGATAAGAACATGCCTAAAAGTTTTCCTTAGAATTCAGCTGTTAAATTCAGTAAGACCTTTAGAACATGAGTCCTTGGTGCCAAGTTTCATGAGCCACAAGCCCAAGGCAGGTGGCGAATACAGAGCTCCCACATGACCAAACGCTGCCCTGTCATTGCAGAGAGAAGCAGGCAGCAGCGAAGACGCTGCGCCAGAAGGACAAGAAGCTGAAGGATGCACTGCTGCAGGTGGAGGACGAGAGGAAGCAAGCAGAGCAGTACAAAGACCAGGTACACACTGTGTCACAAGGGCACAGGAGTTTTTAGGTTTTGCCTCAAGAAAGGAATATTCCATGTTGTACCTCAAGCAAGTGCCCTTCTAGAAAGCAGGCTGTATGCTTGGATTTTATGCTGGGAGAGCAATACAGTCCATTACTAAAAGACGGGACAATGTAATTTTTCCATGCTACATCCTGTGCCAAAGCACAAGTCCTTGTTAATCAGTCAGATGCAACATTCTGACTGCACAGCAATATACAGAATTGTGCACAACACCCTTGATGCTACATGAACAGAAATGCTGAACATAATTTAAATTTTAGCTTTACCTAATGCAAACCCATCTGCAAGCCCCAAAAGCCGAGGTAGGACTATGCAGCAAAAGAAACTGCGAGGTTGTGTCTGAATACAGTAGCTATCAGCAAAATGAACTCCCAGAAAGCAAAGCTATTTTCAGGCTCTAAGCTTCCATCTTTGATTTGGGTCATGTTTCAGTACAACTCTCAATAGAAGCATGAAATTAAAATCAGGAATGTAAAGCTCTTAGATCCATTTTAAATTAAAGCGTTACTCTGAAATATCCCTTTAGGCCGAGAAGGGCAACACACGGCTCAAGCAGCTGAAAAGGCAGCTGGAGGAGGCTGAGGAGGAGTCCCAGCGCATCAACGCAAATCGCAGGAAGCTGCAGAGGGAGCTGGATGAAGCTACTGAGAGCAATGAAGCCCTGGGCCGTGAGGTTGCAGCACTAAAGAGCAAGCTCAGGTAGAGTAACCTTGTTTGAGATAGCCCTTCCCACTCACTGACAGCCTTGAAATTAAAAGCTGAACTACGAAAGTGGGAAAAAAATCTGTCAGGTGAAGAACAGACACTGATAATGCTGCAAAGTTACTCTCTCCTTGTGTTAGCCTGGCACTCAGAACAAAAGGCTGAAGTCAGGAGTGAAGTGATTTCATAGACTGCAGCAGCCTCAGGATTTCAGCTGAGATGAACTGTGATAACACGGCACAGGCCTTACTCTTCTTTAATCAAAATCCTTTTGGCTTTGATTGGCTGCTTTTGAAAACACCCCTTAAATAATGGCTGTATCTATTTGTACAGAAGCAGTCACAAAAGTGTAGAAATGCTTGTGCTTTTCACACTTTCACACATGCACAACTCACACGTAATGACTGTGAACAGTCTTGGACATCAAAGGCAGTAAAAAGCAAAGTACATTAAATTATTTTATTCCAAAATCTCTTTGGACTTTACCACTACGGGATTCAGTGTCATCAGACCAAGGAAAAGATTAAAATGTCCCTTTGTATTTTCTTGTTAAAACTGCATAGGAAAAAGATAAAGCTGATCAGTCAGCTACATCCCTGAGTTCTGCACTCATTGGGTTTGAAAACATGAGCTCACTGAAATAAAGAGGCTGACTTGAGTTATAAAGAAATTGCTCTATCTGCATCACTGGACCATAAAATTTTGCCTTCTACCTAAGACCAACAGTACATCAGATGGAAAAAAAAGCACCCGCCCACTTGTGTTCTCAAAGAAGTTTGCCAGAGTATTTACCAGTAACATGCTTCAGTGTTACTGGATGTGGATTCCCTTCAAAGTGAACAGTTATGGATGTAGCAGCCTTTTCCATTAGCACCACCTTGGCTAGTTACATGCTCCTGGCTGCTTTATGAAGCAGAGGCTGTGTCCAGCCCTTTCACACGGGACACCATACAGCTCATTTTTGTTTTATCTAAATGTAATGTAATTGGCTGTAATGTACTTTGTTTAATTATTTAAAAGTAATTACCTACCTCTGATCATGACCATGTGCCTAGTATAACTGCCCAGGACTCTCTATCTCTGTTTCAGAGGGACACAGGAACCTTCGCATGACTAAGCAGGTACCATGCCTTCAACTTTGCAGCTAGCTTGTATTGCACAAATTTTCATTTTCTTTGGCCCTGGTTAAAAATATGTGAGGTTTCTGCAAACTGTGAAGGCTTGGATATCTTGGCATTAATCTGTTTTATCAAAAAAAGACAAATATTACAATAATCTAGCTACCATCAGCTGTTCATCAGTGATATATCTTTCTTACAAGTAGGTTATGTACTGACATAGACTTACCAACTTTGCATTCTCACAAGCTCTACCAACAGAGTACCTAAGCAAGTACTCTGATTTTTTTGCATTAATTTTTTTTTGCACATCATCTTTGTGCACTGCCACGAAGAGTAAACTTTTTTATATAAAATACACCATTGATTAGTAAAATTGATTAAAAGGACTAATGAATTGGAGTGTTACAGCATGTCATTAGAATTTCACAGTATTTCTTGTGCCTACTGTAATGCTGACCTAAGGTAAGAGCCCATCTAATTCACCTGACATTTGGGAAGACCTTAGTTGCATGTGATTTATCACACACCACACAATCACGGACAAAAGAGAAAGTCTTGCCTTTCATGACAGCACTCTGTGCCTGTATTGCTTACAAAGAGTTATTACTGAGGCTTTTAGAGCTATTTTAAAGACACTACATTGCTTGTTTACTGTATTAAAACAGAGCACGGACACAGACATTAAAGCTGACACTGTAACCTAGCACAGCATTATATTATACTTATTAGCACATTCTCTGGATACAGGAATAATACCTGCACTGCAAAAATTAAAGAGCTATTGCCTTGTAATATTTGTATATTTTCTATTTTACATATGCTGGATTTTGCTGTGAATACACAAATATTTAAAGATGATGTCTTGTCCTTGCACGTGCCTTTTAGTCAGCGTAATATTTCAGGTCCGACTGTTAGTCAAGCATCACTCCAGTAGCACTTGTTCAAAGGCAGATTAAACACAGAGGTGCTAAGCAAACACTGGTGCTGAAGGCTTGTCCCAGATACACACATTATTCTAGAGATACTAATACCAGTGACCACATGAATATTATCAAACACATAAACTTCTTCAAGAGGAACAGATATAAACAAAAGGTTTTTATGCCCAGGGCCAATACTAGTTTAAACAACTGGTAAGTTTATGCATACTGCAACAGTTTAATAAGTAGTTAGTGTATGATAAGGAGTTCACTTCGTAGCCAAAACTGTAGTGCACAATTTGGTGAGACTCTTGCTGTTATTCCCTCCAGTCCCACGTTCTTACAGCACTTTAGTGAATTACTGCAGCACAAATGACTCAGTAACTGAATCCAGACAGCACAAGTCCAAGGGAGTAGAGAGCTCTCCCTTTATTAACAAGAATCAACAATTTTGTTAACCTAATCAGAATTTATTTGCTAAATAATAACAACAAATCTCTACTGCCATAAAATAAGAGCCACTCACGTTAGACCCTGCCAAGCACACACCGGGACAGAAATGACACACCCTTACCCTTGTGTTCAATACATGCCATCAACACCAGAACCACCATGGTAAATTATCAGCAGATCTCACATGAAGTTTTATTAGCTAGCTAATTGCCTGCTCACACTGAAGTTTAAGGGTAGAATTATGGAAAACAGACTACATGTCACTTTTCCATCTTGGAAACGCAGATTCGTTCCTCTGAACTAAGTTAGTCCAGTCAATGCTCCTACCCTCTTCCCTCATATGGAAGATTGAACTTTAGACTTAAATAGCTGCTTATAGAAAAGGCACTGGCTTAGTCTTTTGCAAGGACAATACGAACCTTTAAATATTTATGCATGATTGCTGCACCAAAAGTGCAGTCTCAGATCTATTTAACACCAAATTAGTGTTTTTGGCACAATATCCAGTGAACATGAATTCATTTTATTGCTAATATCTGTGGTCTCAAGCCTTTACAAAGGTTTGCTTAATGAGGGGCAAGTGAGAGGCCATGTGACAAAACTGAAATGCTTTGTAGCACATTAGCAATGGAGGCCATGGGACAAACCCATCGTCTGTCTCACTTGCTCACATCTCCCCAAAAATTAACCTTGAGGACCAAAGTGTCCCCGCCTTGGGATGTACCCATGAAATATATGGGGATGGGAGGGAGCTGGGAGAGGAAAATGGGATTAAGTGGGAAAAGCACTTCCTGTAGGACACTTGCACTGCTAAGCATTAATCCCTGGGTTACAACAGTTCAAAGCAATGACTGTTTCCTCTCTCTGTTGGGAAGGAGATTGGAGTTATTTAGAACCTGGTTGTTACACCTGTGACAGCACCTGTGGTGCTCTGATCAGAGAGGAACTGCACAGGGGGCTCAGAAATGTCTGCTGACATCCACAGCACTGCCCCAGGCCCAGGGCTCACAGCCCTTCAGGAACTGGTGGACAGAAATTCTCAACAAATTGCTCTCTGCTTGCTCCTCCAGAGGGACAAGGAGGGACACTCCTCTCCCGTGGTGTAGGAGCAGTCCCTTTTTCTACTCCTTTCAAGTACCTTCAACTGCAGTTCCCACAGGGAAAAACAATGAAATGAGGGGAAGAGTGTGGGTGATTCAGGGTTGATGAGACTGTTTAGAGGAGGACAAGGACACAAGCACATGAACAGGAAATCCATCTAATTTCCAAGCAATTGGGAGTCTCAGCCTGTTCACAAATTACTATTACAAGTTACAGAACAGAAAGTGGAATTACAGGCCCACAGCTCTTGGCTTTTCTGCATTTAGAACCATCAGCCCCACAGGTCCTGTTACAAAACGCTACTTATTTGTGAGGATTCCAAATGATTTAACACCTGAATTTTTTTTCTTTTTCCCCCTCTTACTGCAGGAGGGGAAATGAGCCAGCATCTTTTGCCCCACCCCGTAGATCTGGAGGCAGAAGAGTAATTGAGAATGCAACAGATGGAGGTGATGATGAAATGGATGCAAGAGATGGAGATTTCAATGGAACAAAAGCCAGTGAATAAACACGCTTCAAAAACTGCACTGCAGCAAGGGAAGGGAGGGAGGACGATATTTAGCACTGTATAAGTCTACTCTTAGTGTCAAGGTCACATACACCCACTCCTCTGACAGATAAAAGCACAACTGCCTTGTTTCCAATGTATAGATTGACGCTAAAAGTACTCCAAAACTTTTCTTACCATGAAGCATATTTGAAAAGGTGGGGATTTTTTTTAATCTTGCAGAAAGTGAGTTCTAGTAGCTCAAATGATTTAAATCCCAGTAAACAATAGTCTACAGAGGATTTGTGAGATTGTTGCAGGAAAAAAAAGGCATTGGTCAGTTAATCTTTTCTTAAACTTTCATTTTGAGTATCCAATTAATATAGGGTTTTCTCCTGGTTACTACAACCCTGATGCACAATTCACGAGGTGGAAGTGCCTTTTTAATCACTTACTGAAAAATATCATTTGTTCAAATTAAGTCAACTGTTACAGTTTTATATGCACCATGGATGTGCTTACACACTAATAAAAGGCTATAAAAATGACTCCACTATTCTTGTGTACAAGTGTCACTTGAAGGGAAGGGGGGATGCAGCAGAGCTTCTCTAAAACTGAACTTCTTACAAAAGCTCATCTGTAATCATTAGAACAAAACTCCTGTTTTCTTCAAAGTAATGCTTTTTAAGAAATACAAAAAAGTCTGTACACTGAGCTGGAGGTAAAATGGCATAACCACATGGACCAGGTCTGATTCCCTTAGGGACACACGGTGCTGAGATGCCCTGGGACACATCCAAGGGCTGACAGACACACGACCTGCTGAGCCTTGCAGCACTTTGGTGCAGGAGCTGCAAAGCAGTGGGGGCCCTATCTGTCTGTCTGTGGGCAATGAACCCACCCTTTGACATCTGTTACGTGCAGAAATATTTCCAACCAAAGCCTCTAGAGCAGGCTGGAACCATTAGAAACAGCAGCCCACACTGAATGCAAGGATCCAAGCCAAGCTATTGTACACTAAGGGATCAGCATGCAGTTACTTTTTATTTTTGGAGCACTCCAGCAAGACCACAACCTACTCTTGGGAGCTACCAGGACCCACCACAAACTCATACAGCTTAAGCACTTTCGGACAGCAGCAGCTCTGTGGTCACAGTGGGGCAGTAGGGAGCCATGCACAGCAAAGCAGGATGTAAAATCATTCTAAATCCAGTGCAGAGAGCTTACTCGATGCCTTTGATTGAACAGCAAGTGAACCTTAAGCAGTGTGACTACAGGGAGAGCAAATCATGCACAAACATCCACCTTGACAGCTAAAGCAATCATCTTCTAAATCTAAGCATTGTTTCACAAGTGCAGAGATCATGAACTGGGGATTCAGACTAGACACCATTCAGCCAGCAGAACCAGAGCCCAGAGAATTCTCCCTGAATTCATGGAAGAGTAAAGGAAGAATCCATTTAGAGCAATTAAGATGACAAGCTGAGCAGAGAGGGGTTAGGAGTTACTGGATATATTGATCAGACTTGATCAGGCACAGAGCCCAGCCCTGTAAAGATGCTCAGGAGCTGGTTGTTAACACAGTTTGTGAGCCTGCATGTGTGGGAACAAGCAGGCAAGCAAGTCAGACTTCACGTTAAACGCTCTTAAGCATCAATGCTTGGAGCAGAACCAGCAAACTGAACATGTATAAACTACAGTAATAACTTGCAAAAAAGTCAAAATGCATCAACAACTTGCACTCAAAATAAGCTTTATTCTGCTTCCCAGTTAAACCAACTTCATAGGTGGACTGAGAAATGGAAATCATCTGTGGTTTACATATTCTAGAGAAATAGATGCCTCACTGGCTGTTTTCACAGTACTTCCTTAAAAAAAACCAAACCAAACCAACCAAACAAAAACCCACCAAAAAACCCATTTATGTATTCTTTTGCTAAGTAAGCTCTCCCCATCCCTGCCACAAAAAAAAAAAAAAAAAAAAAAAAAAATCCAAAAAAAAAAACCCATAAAAATTGTTTAGTCATGATTAGTTTTGCAAGTACAGGCTTCCATAAAATACATTAACACTGGCAATGACTCTACTCCATTTAAAAAACAAATGTAGTGATAGTCTACAGAGGGAAAAATTATTTTAAAATAATTCTTGACTCATATACACTTCTCTAGCATAAAGGACTTTTCAGGTTACAAAAACATTTCTGAATTAGTAACAGCGGATATGTTCATATAGAAAAAACAAAACAATAAAAAAAAATCACTAATATCCAAGGCACCTTAGTGAAGGGAGATTTGTAAAGCAGAAACTTGATCAGGTTTGGCCTCCTACAACCACCAGGGCTTTATGAGCCACCANGCATAAAGGACTTTTCAGGTTACAAAAACATTTCTGAATTAGTAACAGCGGATATGTCATATAGAAAAAACAAAACAAATAAAAAAAATCACTAATATCCAAGGCACCTTAGTGAAGGGAGATTTGTAAAGCAGAAACTTGATCAGGTTTGGCCTCCTACAACCACCAGGGCTTTATGAGCCACCATTGAGTTTAAAAAAAAAGAAAAAAAAGGTCTGCATGATATTACCTCTGGGATCTCCTGAGCACTCTCAGCACTAGACATGTCTCACCCTCAACCATGACCTGTTCTGTATGAGAAATCATTGCTTACATCTTGCCAGTACAGAGGCAGGTTTTTGTGCAGCAACACTCCGGTCAGCAAACATCCCATGTGGAGCTGAGCAGCTTCCCTGCAGAAATAGACCTTTCTCCACATAAAAACACTCCTTTAATTTGGGGGACTGCAGGACACAACACCTATGGTAGAAAACAGAATTCCAGCCAGAACTGGGGGTATATTAACACCAAAAGCTGAAGCCTGAGGAGCTGCATAGTGAATATTGCTGCATTGTAGGCAGGACAATGGTTTTGGAAGTGTCAAAAAAAGCAACCTTCAAGGAGCTATTTACAGTAGCTGATGCAGGAAGCAATTCCCAGTCCTGCACTGCCACAGTCAGCATTGTTTTGTCACACTGTCACCCACAGAACTTACCCAGAGGCTACACTGGAAGCCACTGCCAATTGTGACTTCTTTTTCAGTTCTCACCTACCCTGACACTGCTGTCTGCTTGCTCATTGATATTCTCTTTAAAACTAAAGTTTGAAATACACATTTCCTCTCCTTTCCCAAAGCCAGCCAGGCTTTTCATAGCAGCATCTTAACAACATTTTGTGAGGGATGGCTCACGGGTCCTGGAACATGTGAAGGCCGTGTTCCAAACTCCAGGCGTTTCAACAACCTGCAAATGCAAAATTGAAGTCAGGGCACTTCTCACTCAGTGAAACCATGCTCAGAATAACTGCTCACTTCCAGAACCAACCACTCAGCTGAGATGAGAGAACAGCACTCTGAGCACTGCATGCATCCATTCCTTAACTGGGCTGTTTTCACTGTAACATAGGGTTCCATTTCGCTTTGAGTAATGAACATTATCTTTTACGGGCATTGGAATTTCAATTTAGCATTGCAGCAGTAATATATAATCAGCTGCATGAATATGTAAATATATGGCTCCTGAGGCTTTCTTGCAAGAGCTTTCATGAGGTTTCTTCCCAGGCTAGGAGGGCAATGTGGAACATTCCTTCTAAACAACTCCACTGGGCACTGGGTACCAGGAGAAACTAGCACAGGGGTCTGGTTAAATAACTAAGTCTGAAACAAAGTGTACTATAGGCACTTAACTTACACAGAACCTAAAGAACGTGCAGTACAGGACTGTGAGAGTTTAAACAGATACGGAATGGCAATTTGCAATACCTTACTGATTTTTCTTCATTTGATTAAAAAAAGACAACCGGTTCAAACATTCAGAGAAATTTGTAGGTGTAGTAAGGTAAGTTCCTGCCAGCTGCTACTTAAAAACACATCTTGGCAACTCTAAAGCATTCTCAGTGGACCCACTGTTCACCTTTTTTCCAGTTCTTCCATAAGTGAGAATCTTAACTATGATAAGGAAAGTCTCCCTACATGGCATAACATTCCTGAGACGTCACTTGCACCAGAACGTAAAGCATAAAACAAACTGAAACAATAGACAAGAACTGTTGAACCTTGTCCCATTTAAACACTGATTTATAATAAAACACATCTTGCACTTGCTGCAGATTTGAGGAACTCAAAACTTGATTGCAGCCAGTATTAGTGACTCCAAATTTTCACCTGACCAGAAACATTCAAATTAAAATCCTGAACAACTGAATTTCACATACTTTGAAAACAAATCTGCCTTTACCGAAACAAAGACTTGTATACTAAAGACCAGTCCCTAAGTTTCAACACTAACAGCTGTCACTAATACACCAGCAGAGCCCAGCACTCACCCTGTATCACACAGAGGCTGATGAGGACTCAGGCGTGTTTCAAGGACATCTCTGTTCATGTACATGGACACTGAAGGTCTGTTTGGAGACTGGTCATACACAAAGTTTCGGCAAGATGCAAGCTTGGACTCCAAAGCCTGAAGGAAACAGACGAGGCAAGTGTCAGATCAACCATTTTTGCAGAAGACGGCATTGTAGCACACCAAAATGGCACTGAAGTGTGTGGGTTTGGGATATTTTAGGCCTTGCTCAAAAGTCGACTGTACTCTTAAGGCAAACTTGACCAGAAGTCTTTTGGACAGCAGGTACCAGCCTCCTTACATCTCTGCGTTTCATGGGAACAGACTGATTCTCAATTTACTCGTGCTGATTTTTTTTTCTGCACATGCACTTCCAGAAATTGACAGAGGGAGATCTTATCCCCATCTGGATTAGAATTCAGAAAAACAAGTATGGTTCATTTTTATTTAGGGGTTGGTCAGAAACGTTTGAAGTCCAGACCAATCCCAAGGCCACACTTAGCTAACCTGGGGACAAGAGACTCTTTTCAGTCTCCCCTGAACAGCAGCACAAATAGTGCTGCCTGCAGTTTCCAGCTTTCCAAAAGCATTGCCTGGCAGGTAATCACTCACCCCCACTTTTCGCAGCAAGTCTCCCACAATATTAAGTGCAGATATTCTTGCAGCTGGTGTGAGAGGGGTTGCACCATAACTGTCCTCAAATCCTGAAGGGCAGGTTAAAGAAGGATATGTTACTCATGGAAAGAAAAATAAAATAAAATTGACCCTACTGTCTTAGAGAAGATGGTTCAAGAACACGATTAAAGATAACATATGCTTTTAAAACCTTTCCCCTAAACTAGACAAACATCTCTGAGGCAGTTGTGAACTAACAGGAAGTCCCAGCAGTTCATCTTACCCCTCATTATTACCAGACAGTTCAAGTCAATTGGCAATGAACAGACTATGAATAAACTCAAAAAAAAATACCAGTCTGTGGGATTAACCAGATCATGGTTATTTGATTTAGGTGACACTACACTACACACTCGATTCTGTGGCTAAAGGAGGAATGAAAAGAAGGGAGCAAACTATAGCAAATGGTATTTTTGAGCTGGTTCCCTGCCAGTCACCTCTCCTAAACGTCCCAGGGGTGGTCATGCTGACGGGTGTCCGGCGCATTGCGGGTGTTGAGGGCACAGATAAGGAGGCCTGAACTGCAGAGTCTGTTCTTTCTGCTTCCAGGGGAGCTCTCATTGGTGTCTTGGGTTTCTCCTGTTTCTGCTGCACTGCAAGCTCTTGTCGTAGATCTATGATGGAAGCAACACAAAGCAAGTGCTGGAGTATGCAGCCACCAAGATAAAAACAGAAGGTAATCTTTTGCTCAGAAGATTTTTCTCCTCACAGAGCTGAGGTAAAATCACCTATCCTTGTAAAAGATTAGTCCAGGCATATCTTCAAAATCCAGATAACTAAAGGTCTTTCTAGGATTGTGGCTCAAGATGTTTTAGTGGTGTTAGTTCAGTTGCTATAACCTGGCTTTCATTTTCAAACCCTTTCACAAAGCTCCCCTTCAGACAGGGAATTAACTCCTTTCCAAATGTTACAAGGCTGGTAAGCAAAGGCACATCAAGTCTGAGGGTTGGCAACTTGGCACACCTTGGCTACATTCTGGCTCCTGCAAGGCTGAGATCCTACCTGTTGTACCCTTTTCTATCCTGGTTTCCACATGAGGCAGGCCTGAGCTGAGACCAGGTGGAAGCCACATCATTATCTACTGTAGGGATAGAGCACTTCTGACCCACAGCCTGGCTGTAGCTCATGGATACCACTCAAGGGCACAGAATCCAAGATCAGAAAACAGACATTTATCCAGCTCCAGTTTTTTTCTAACCCAGCCTTGTTCACAGATAGCAAAAAAGCCAGTGCATTCCAAGGCAACCAGAAGTCAGCCCTCCTGTTTTACTTCCCCATTAATTCTTCACTGACTCCACTTTCCACTGGCCAGGAAACAATGAGGTTAAGGTGTATTAAAGCTGACCTTCATGGGAAGCCACTCCAGCACATGCCCCTGCTCGACTGGCTCAACTCCCTGAGGCCCTGATTAGGAAAGGCTGGAACAGACTTTTATTTCTGTGAGTGCTCTGGAACAATGTCAGGAGTTCAAGGAGTGGGGGTAGAACATTCTTAGGTTTCCTTACTTGTTTCCATATTTCAGAGAGCAGGTTTTAAAGAAGCAAAGTTAAAAGCTCAGCTCTAAGGCATATGGAGAGGACTGAAAAGGCTACAAGGCAGTGGGATAGAAAGGAAAAAATACAAATAACTTCTGTCTAACCTCTAGCTTCATCTTTCAGGCGCTGCACAGACTCCAGAAGGTTTTCTTTCTCATCCAACTCACTCTCCAGGAAAGCATTTCTCTCAATAGCCTGGTTTAAACGCTGTTCAAAATCCTCCAGGGACATTATAGTGGCTCTGGAAAAGAGTGCATTAGGTGTCACTACTAGATCCTTCAAACACATGGAGGACTCCTATCACAAGAAAATGGACACTTGCATTTTTTTTTGTTTGCTTTGTTTTATTATTATTTTTCTTATTTTAGCCTCTAAGATATGAAAGAGTGCAATCAAGGGAGTGGAAGAGGTAAAAAATTATCATATTGCCCACCTGCAACGAATTTCTTCAACACAATCATCAGGCAAGTGATAGTTCAGAATGGCAATGCTAACAAGGAGTGTCACAAACAGCTCAGTGCCACCATGCTTGCAGGACAGAATAGAGGTGGAATAAGAAAAAAACACAAAAAGCAGATCACCTTTTTGCTCTTTCCAAATCATCATTCTCTTGCTCGAGTTCTCGAATGTATTTCTGAAGCTGCTCTTTAATAGCTCTTGTCTGTGCCAAGTCATCTTCAAGTGCAGAGATTTGCCTGTATCCTTCTGAATGCTGCATTTCAATCTTTTCCTACTCAAAGGCAAATCAAACAGCACATCAGGTACTTAGCAACACATGTTCTCTTTTTGCAGCATTATCTGAGCCCCTCCAAAGGCAGAGGCAGATGTTCTACAGTTTTTTGAGAAACATCACTTTACACATGGTAAAACACCAACAAATTCATTTGCTCACACACTTCTGGGCTGCCAGCAGACATGAGCTCTTCCTGTCACTCCTTATCAAACAAAAGTGCTGGGGAACTATTCCCAACACTCACAGCACAGGGCATTCCTTGACTCTCCCAGACAGCCTGACTCAGCACAGCTTCTTAGCAATACACAAAGCAGGATGCAAGAGAAACCACTTATTTTCAACCCTAATATGAAGTCAGGCAGTATTTAGGATCCAAAGTAACAAGAAAAAAAGAAATTCCAAGTGTGACCCTGTTACATGCTGCTGTGGAATCAGCAAGATTCTGCACTGCCCATGTGTTTTTATTAGACCAAAGCAGGTTCAGAATCCTAGATGACAGAACATTTCAGATAAGGTACACTTTGGATGGAAACCTAAACCAAACTCTGCCTCCCCCTACATCATGTACACAAGGGTACATTTTAGACAAGCATAGGCAGGGAGGAAGACTTAGCTTCTATATTAAATCTCTCTCTCCTGCACTGCTATTAAATGTGGAGTTAGCTCCTGAAGTACCCTCCAGACAGAATTCAAGTACAAAACACTTGAAGTCACTGGAAACAAATTCATACACTGGAATGTGAGAACAAGTAGTTTAGTGTGAATGATAATGTGAAGACAGCTATTTTAGCACATGAAATGCACAGACAAGGAGGAAGAAAAGAGATATCCCTCCTGAACTAAGAAATCCTTATTTGACTGCAATATGGTGACACTGCTGTAATTCCAAATCTCTGAAACACAGGTAAGAGCATCTAAGCTCCAAGAGGCAGATTACTTTCAATTAATTTCTCAGGACTCTCCAAACTAACCCTCCAAAACCCTATTCCCATCAGTTTTTAGGAAGCATGAGCTCTGATTTCCGAGGGGGAACAGGCGCACACACACTGGGCTGGTCACCTCAGAGCCACAAGCTGTGTGGGCCTGGTAAAGTTCACTGGTGGTGACCTAGATGCAGATCCCAACCCCTGATGGGCTCAGTTAACACTGCTGCTCAATAGCTTCACAAGATTAATGCTTTGCTCTTGAATTGATTCAGATAAAAGACCAGAACTGCAAGGTCTGAGTCCTTGTTTTTAGCAAATTGTAATAAACTATCAGCTGATCTGGCCCTCAATGGTGGCTCTGTTCCTTCACTGCAGGCTGTTACTGCAGTTTTCAGGCTGCATGAATACCCAATTGTTGAATGGTTTATTTCAAGCAGAATATATTTAAAGAAAGTTATCTACTGTGAAGAACAATTTCAGATTTTCTAAAATATGGCTACCCTCCGCTTTTTGAGGCTCTGTATTACTTCCTACTATTTTCATTCTTCACTGTTTTGCCTGGTTCACTGTCCCTTCCTCTCATCCCAGCTACTCTAGAAAAAGAAAATACTCTACACACTCTTCAATGAACTATGGGTTTTATTTTTAAAACTTTTATCTTCTCCCCAAACCCATCAGCTTCCATGGGTTTATGTGGCTACTTGGAACAACAGACCAATACTCCATACAACATGCACAACATCTATTATTTCTAAGGCGCTACAAAGAGAACAACAAGGATTAAAGCAACAGTTAAATACAATGAAACAAGTCTTGGAGGTCTTGCTATCAAAAAGCAGGGAGTGAAGGAAATGGCTAAACTGATGCTAGAGGGACAGGTCATCTGCCTGGAATAGAAGTGTATTTCCTTAAGACAGTAATTTAGACAACAGTTTAAACAAAAGGCATTGCAAATCTGGATTCATCCAGTGATTAATCACTTATACAAATACTTTTACTCCCATTAGCTCATTATTGCATCCAATTTAATAGAAGTGTAATCACATTAATCTCTGCTTCTACAGAGATTGAGCTAGCCTTACAAAACAGTGTATTATTTCTTGGGTAATTGTAACTCATTTATCAAAAAAAGCCTAAATTAAAACTTTAAAAAGTCACCAATTTCAATTTTTTTCCAAACTTAAGAGATCTTACCAGTATTTCCTGAACCTGTCAATCAGCACAACACCATCTTTGAGAGACTGAAATGAGACACTCATCACTCCTCATATTCTAGAGAGCTTCACTGTTTCTTATGCCACTGTGTTAAGAAGCCCCATCTCAGTAAGTTCATATCCTTTATGTTTTACAGTTCTGGAAGTAAATGCCTTTCTGCTGGTTCTTAGTTTCACAGAATGCTAACCAAGTGCAAAGAGGATAACACATTTTTCCCTAAGGACAGACAGACTCAGTAACAAATCCAGGACTGAAACTGTTTCATTACTCTCAATTCTCTATGTTACTCACCAGCTGCTGCTTCCCAGCTTATCTGATATGTCAGATAATAAATACACAATTACGTAAAAAGGGTTTAAAACTGAATTTCCTTATGAAATGCAAAAACACAGCTGCAGTGTTTGTACTTTGTTCTGCAATATTATCTGTGACTGCATGATGCAGACAGCAAGAAGGCTATGAACAAAAGCACTAAATAGATGGAAGAAGGAATAGGACAGCAGCTCTCTTGTGTTCACACTTAGTCTCCACTCCACTGTGGACTATTTTCTCCCATGTGACATCTATCCTGATGCATAGCCACAACCTGTGAACAGGGCTCCAGGAACACTACCAAGGAACACAAAATCCTCAGAGCAGACAAGAAGCCGGCATTTCTTTACTTTTCAAGACTTTCCTTTCTGCAGTCTTCTGGTCAATTTCTCTGTAATGCTGAGGTGACACCACAGGGCAGAGTCTGCAAACACCTGCCCCATTCAGCTCTGCACTGAGGTCATGCACACAATGGGCACCACCAGCTCTCACCTTCACTGACTCCAGCTCCATCCGCAGACGGTTGTTTTCTGACAGAAGGTCTCTGTTCCTGGACTCTGTTTGCTGCAGCTGAGTCTCCAATTCAGCTTCATATTCTCGGCTCCCTTCTTGGAATTCACGCAACTCCTCCTGTGTATTCTCAGCACTAGAGAAAAATTCCAGCAACAGAACTCATCATAATGAACAACGAAAAAAACATCTCTTGTACGCTCAAGGTAAAAACAACACTGCTCTTGAACACAAAAGGCTATATGCCCTTCTCCAAAATATGTATTCAACAGGAAGAGAGAAACATATGCAAATGTTTCCCTGCCATGTATGGGAAGTCACCCCATAGCAAACTGGTAAACAAATAAAAGAAGTCCAAATAAACAGGAAAAACCCAGAGTCTGTCTTCACACTGTAGATGTTGAGGATATGTGGCATTCTCCTCAGTTTGTCAATTGTCCACTGCCATCACACATTTACTCCATTATTCAATTCTATTATTTATTTGGGAATATAATCAAAGCCATCATTGATTAACAACAAAAAGCGAGGAACAGAGAGAAAGCTGAAAGGAAATGTTTTATATTCTTCAACAATTCTATTGAAACAATCCTCCAGCAAGCTAAACAGCAATGAAAAATCCATGTCTTATCATGAAGTGTTATGTATCTTATCCAACCACTTGCAGCAATGAAGCCACTGCCTTACCACTGCTTGTATTTTATAGCCAACTCCTTCCAGTATCGGGTTTCCTCTTCCATTGAGCTGAAGTGATGTCCTTCTGAGTCTTCCATAATGAGTCCTTAAAGTCTAAAACTCCTGTTTCATTCTCCCTCCTGAAAAATTAAAGGGTGAAGCATAAGAACTAAGGCAGTGAGCAGCGTCCTCCTGGCTGCAGAGCAGAACACCCCTCCTCCCACACAGTCACCGCTCTGGAGACCAAACTAAAGACCAGCCTCAACAGGACTCTGTCAGACAAACCATAAATGTGAAAGAATTCCTGCTAAGTCACTTTCCCCAGTTCTCCCAAACTGCTGCAGGCTTACACCACATTCCCAGCAGTGAGCACCTTCGGCACCTCTGACTACACAAAAGCCCAAACCTGAGCTGCAGCTGTGCCAGTGCACAGAGAACACAAGGAAAAGAAGACACCTCAGGCACAACTTCAGCTCCAAACACACTGCAGTTAAACAACCCTAAAGACACCTATCATGAAATTAAAGAGAAACTTTGAAGAGACAGAGACTCAAGATACTGATTTCCTGAGTTAACATTTGAGGGAATACTTATGCTTTTTACAGACATAACTGCTGGACACGTCAAAAAATTTTTCCTAGGTCAAAACAGACAAAGCTACCCAAATTTAAACCTCAAATATCAAAATCCATGTATGGCTACAATATATCTGGAGACTTTAGAGACTACAGGAGAAGGGAGGCTAAAAGCTCCCCAGCGGTTTTAGCAGGATACCACTGGTTGGGTTGGTATGCAGTTAAGATTACAGCAATCCAAACAACCCAGCTGTCTCTGTGCCAGCACAAACCCAGTCACAGAACATAGTCCCAAATGGGAATGACACATGAAAGTGCCACAGGAGAATCAAGAACCTTAAGTTGGTCACTCCCACTTGAGGACTTGAGTATCTAAACACCACAATTAAATAAAATAAATACCCTGTCATGCGCATGACACACTCTGTTAAACGGGTCAGCAGCAATTTTCATTTCATACAAGTTAGTCTTGACAATGGAGAAACATCAGACCTGGTGTTCTGCATAATCCGCCCATGTCCAGCCCTGGGTGAGGCAAATATGCCACTCAGACATTATTGATTTAACCAACCTGATACCAAATAAGAAACAAAATAAGATCAAGAACAGCAAATAGAGGTAGAATTGAACACTTCATGACAGTGGCAGTTGTCAGAAAACTGCATCACAGAAATCTAAAAGACTGAAGAAACACAGTTCTATCAAGTTTCAACTCCATTTCTGCTGAGCAAAACATTTCCTAGAGGTAATTCTGATGGAACAAAGAAGGGATGGCTGAAACCTTCAAAGATCACTTAGATGTCAGCCCTGTCTTCTACTCTTAATTATGATACTCATAAAATGCTGGAATAGACCATGAGCAGCATGGCTTAGCTAAGGAAATGTGCATACACTGCACATCTATTGAACTCTATGGAATAAAATATCTTTAACCTGTGTCAAGACTTTCTTCTCCAAAAAAATCATCTGGTATAAATAGGATTGAGCAACAGCCACTATTTAGTAACTGTACTGAGACAAACCCAAGTAGTTCTTACTTCTACTACAGACAAAAGTACTCAAAGCAGTCTGGCAATCTAAAGCCCAATTCTGACATACCCAAGCAATGCCACAAAGCCCAATTCCTCTTCGCAGCCCAAGTAATTATCAGATTATTGAGCAAAGAGTAAGCAACATCACAGCTGAGTGGGGCTGTGCGTGCATACCTCTGTGCACAGTATCAGCTACACAGTCACGGAAATTACACTGTTATTTAAAAGGGGAGTTGGCAGGTGAGGAGAAAAGTTACTAAGGCTTAGCTTTTATACTTGAGTTTGACACAAAATGTTCATTAGACAAAGCTACATGTGATCCTTCAAACAAATAAAAGCACTGTATAATGTATTGACACATCTCCAGCATAAGGTCTCAAGGCTGAAGAATATACTGGGCAAAAAAAGAGGAAAAGTAATGTGAGCAAAGAGTGATTTTCCAAACAGTACTATTGCCCATTAAAAAGAAAATCATGACCAAGGATAACTAACATTCTTGACCTAGCAAAGTTTATGTTACATTTACTCTGTTATTTTTAAGTGTACTGAAGGTGTCCTTGATGTTAATAAGCATGTCCATCTGCTCAAGGCACTGTGTACACATACATCAATCCTTGCACAATGCTTGTGAAGAAAAAAAATCAAAAAAGGTTTTTTTCTGACACAAGCATTATAATAAATCCAGTATCTGTGTTTGGACAGGCAACAAAAATAATTCAGGAAAGATAAAGATGAACTGCAAGACATCTTGCTCTGAAAAGCTTTCAAACAAGCCTCTGGAACCAAAAGTCGGCTTCCATCAGCTTCAAAATCTTGAATATGCTCAGATCTGGCTCCTGTGTTTTCATATTGCACTTTGGAAGAGCTAAAAGACTGTAGTCATCGGCATTTTTTTGAGATTGTGGAGCTGCAAGAAAGGAACTTTCCTTAACTGATGCATCCAAACTATAAGGATTTCATAGAACCCTGTGAACATTCACAGCAGCACAAAGTGCTGCACCCCTGAGTGCCAGGTATGCCTTTGTGAACGTGAGATTATGGGCCCACTCAATGTTATCCATTAAGAGCTCGCTCTGCTTCTTGGTTAGCATTTCTAAATAGTAGTTATAATTCAAAACTAATTGTTCCACTGCAAATACATGGAAGGACAGTGGACCTGTCTCTGGACTTATTATAGAGATGTGGCTACTGTACACTGCCACAGGCACATGTTTTTTACTGCAATATTCAAGGAACATTCATTAGTTTCCTTCCCTGCACTACATCTTAGCTCAAACTAAGCTGGGATTTTCACACTAACCAAAGATGAAAAATCAAACTTAAACTGAAAAGAAAAAACCCAAGTTTAAAACAAAGTATTGAAGTTTTTTTAAGTTTTTTTTATTTGTTTAAGAGTGCAAATAAAAACCATGTAAGTCTTGTTAAACTGCCAGTAGAAAGGGTAGGGCTATGACTGGTTTTCCCCTGCTGCCTTCTCCCCTGGATTTTTAACAACTTGGAGACAACATGTGAAATGCCTGAAGAGGAATTAATCAGGAAGTCCTCATTGTCTGGGCTTACTACAAAAGGGGGAGCAAAGGAGGGTAAAGAAGTTTTGGAAATGCTTTTTTAAAACACTGGAAAAGGTGGACAAAACGAGGAAAGTCAGAGTCTGCAACAGGCACACCCTGGCTGCACCTTGCTTGTTTTCGCACACATGAAGCCAGAGGAGCACAAACGCTGGTCACAGGCATTACAAATCTCCACATCATGCAGGAAGTGGAAGTGATCATGGGTGGAGACTGGAATTTTGTAATGAGAAAAACACGGCAGCATAAATATTGCAGAAAACAATTTCATACCCATGAGAGCAGAATTGCAAAATTCCTAAGGAAAAAGCAAGTATCAAGAAAAGCAACACACAAAATTATTGAAAGAACCTCAATTCGGGAATCAGTCTAAATTCGCCCAAACTCATGAGGGCCCCAACCTAGATTGTTCAGTCCTAGAACAAAGGACTCCAAACAATCCTGATACTGCACTTCTGAACTTTTTCTTCACAAAAGAACATTTAGCTCGGTGAACAATGCTGGCCTATCTTTGTAGCAATGCCTAATGGTCCAAGACAAAGAAACTCATATTGTAATAAAAAAGTAAAACAGTATCACAAATACTACTGAATTATCCATGACAGAGATGATGAAGCACCCATTAGACTTTTTTTTTTCCTAAATGTAAACCAAAACAAACCACCTCTTTGCTCCTGAGGAGTAGCTTTCCTATCCTATGAAAATCAGATTTGCTCAAAATATTCCCCTTTAAAGAGTCTTCCTATAACGCATGGGCCCGTTTCCTTTTGTTTAAGCCATACAAAAGAAAATCATCACAAAAGAGAAAGAAAAGGGAGAGGTCACGGGAGCACCAGGATTACTACAGAATCCCACAGCCAGCTCCGAAGAGTTATCAGCGTCTCCGGTGCTTCTCTACCAAAAGGCTGAACTCAGCAAAACCCTCCTCTTCTCAGTAACCGCTCCAGCTCCGATACTTCCAACCTGCCAGTGACTCGTAAGGAAACTCCACACTTTTCTCCGCTGAAACGCCTGACCTTTATGGTTCCAGCTACAAGCCGAGAGGTCAGCGAGGCAGCGCTCCCGGATTCCATTCCCATGCGGAGCACAAAGCAGCGGGAACGGCTTCCACGCTCCGCTCCCCGCCCCGCTGGCGCCCGCACGAGCAAGTCCAGAAGCAGGAGGAGGGTCGGGTCCGCGCGGGTCCGCAGCCGGGCAGAGTCCCGTGTCGCGGAGTCCCGTGTCGCGGAGTCCCGTGTCGCGGAGTCCCGGGCCGCGCCCGGCTCTCTCCTCGCTCCCGCCGCGCCCGCACCGCCGCTCACGGCCCGGCCGGCGCCGCCGCCTCATTGGCTGCCGGTCACGTGCCGCAGGGCGCTCCGCCAATCAGCGCCGCCGGAACGCCCTTCGGAAACTTTGGTGACTTTCAAAAGGCGCCGGGGGGGGCGGCGGCTGCGGCCGGTCTTGTTCTCCTTTCTAATCCCATTCCCGTTCCTGGCAGCCTCGCTATACCTCCACCCCACCGTCCATGTTCAATAACCTACAGTCATAGGCACAAGGCTCGGCATCTTCTGAGGTGTTAAGCGTGTAAACCAGCACGTGCCATAATTTTAAAGGCGTGATTGACCTTAATATTATCCAAAAGGGGAAAAGCTTTACATTAGTAATTTTTTTCCTCAATTCAAAAGACCTCTGCTGCAAAAGCAAGCAGCGAGACAGCGCCCGTATCTATTTTTAACGCCAACCCAACATCTTTAGATCGAAGTGCCCTTTTCCCAAGCAAGGACAGGTTTCTGTGTCGCAGTCTATGAAATATTGGACACTTCCACTCCTCTCCGTCCCCGCATGATGTCACCGTTCCAGAGAACAAGCGGCTGGCACCCGCAGTGGCTGGGGCAGAGCCCAGGCAGCCAGGAATTGCTCGCCGTGCCCTCGCAGGCAGCAGCGGCAGGACGGCACCGAGCTGTGCAGGGGCTTTCTCGAGCACCCCAGGTGCGTCCCTACCAGCCGGGCGCACAAACACTCGCTCATTAGTGTTGCCCGGCATCTGTTTCCGGAGCAAAACAAAACCACAAATTATCGCACGTGTATCGCCGCGGCCCGCACAAGAGGGCATGTGTCACCGAGTGTCACCTACAGCCCGCAGCGCCTCCCAAACTGCTGCTGCTGCTGGCACCCACGTGCGGCAGCCCGATCCCAGTTTCATTTACCTCTGATGTAACACCAGGCCTGGAGCACAGCCTGGCTCTGAAAAGACTTGTCTGAACTGGAAATACGCCTTTCCCAAAGGCTTTGTAAGGCTGGGACTGGAACTAAGAGGATGGATGCCTTTCTATAAATATCGCACTAGAAGGAATCTGTTCATAACTCAGATAACTTTAACTGAAAAGGGTGAGCAACACTATTCTACTTTCTTGTCAGACACTCAGCAAAATAACTATATTTTCAGGTCAGATGTTCAGCAGTAGAAAATGGAGACAAACTATCACACAGCTATGAAGAGAAAACGAAATAAGGTGTTTAAAAATTGGGTTAATAGTGTTTGCAGTTCTGTCATTACTCAAGAATGTTTTTATTATCAGATAAGTTGTAGAAAATAAACCACATGCTATTGTAGTATGTTCCCAGTAATTAAAACAAATTATACATTGTTCACAAGTTTGGGACAAAGGACATTTTACTTCAACCCTTCAAGCAAATTTTTGAGGATAGTATGACTACAGAGATTATGTCAAAGGTACACCTGAGTATCTTTAATATTTCTCATCTTGAGATACTTGTAAAAGAATTCAAAAGAATACAGCAGAATTTATGAGATTTCAGAGGAAGCTGACAGCCTCTCACCCAACTCTGAAACAGTGAACCAGCACCCTAACAAATGCCAGGGGCTCAGAGGCACTACCAGAGGCACTTATGTACACAAGCAACATATATTCCTAAAAAAAGATTCCTGTAATCACTGTGACTGCCTTGTTTGCCAGAAGAACGAGAACACTTGTCTATTTCAAATTAGCAGAGGAGGAGAAATTATTTTATGCATTTATTTTTAGTTTACTGATTAATAATTAATAAATGGCAGATCTTTGTGGTGCTAGGATTCATGTGCTGGCTATTTTAATGAGAAGGCCACAGTGATTCTTCCACAAAAACTAAGTGGACAAAAATTTATCCACTATAAGTTCTGGTAAGGTTGTAACATCTTATCTTTTGGCAATTAACTTCTGTTGGGAAAAAAAAGTATTTGCTTTGCTTAGAGAATTAAATAACTCATCACACCACCCACTCTGTGGATGGAACAGGAACAGCTCACCAATTGTCATTACAAACTAGTGAACTGGTTTTTTATTTTTTTCAAATGTATTACTGACACTCATAAAATGTGACAAATGTGTTAGAATATCATATGGAAATATTGCTATCACTGAAGCGCAAGTATTTAACATCAACAAAACCTTTTTTTGTCTCTTTAATGATGTTATATAATTCTCTGCAGTCTGTATATGCAGAATCAGATTTGCACATGCTTAAGCAAGAAACAGATTCTCACTACTTTAAAAACCTTCTGATATCTTGAACTGACACATTTTTGATTAAACTGTCAAATGCTCATTAACAGCACTGGTTTATTAAGCAGAGCAGAACACAGCAGCTCTCTCAGCCTTGGCACACAGCAGTGCCACCCCCAATGACCCTGGCAAGCCTGGCTGTGGCTCTGAGCTCTGTCACCAGGGCTGCTCCTTGCTGCTGGCTGCACTCTCTTAGGCAAGGGTGCAAGTAAATTCCAGCTCAGCCTAATACCATAACTATGATCAAAAGATACTGAGGCACCAAAAAGCAGATCCACACCCTGTGCTGTCACTGACCTCCCTCCCTGAGGGGCTCAGCCACCAGCTAAGGAGCAAGCCCAGCCTGGATGGGCTGCATGGCTTCAGCCCAGCATTCCAAGGGAGCTGTTAGACTGTGAGACAGAGCCATGGCTGTATAAAAA
>VXBU01013521.1:0-75105 GCA_013400315.1 Bombycilla garrulus
TGTCTATACAGTGCAAAGCTTGATTTTTTTTCCATGAGACACAAACTACCAAGTGGCTCACAAAAGCATCCAAAACTTATATTTTCTCACCAGTAATAAACTTGTGCTAATGGACAGCAAAATAGCATTTAGGACAGACAAATGTCAATATTTCTGGTTCAAAGAAGAGTCACACTAAGCTGTGGGTTATCATGTATTAAAAGATTTGTTTAAAAAATATTTCCGACACAAATTCATTAACCTCGGTGGTCAAACATTTCCAAGATCTCTTTTGTTCTATAGTAATACAGATATTAAAAACAAAAATCACAGACAAAAAAAACATAACTCCTCTCCTCATGCCATAGTCTTAATGTCCTATTCAATTCCTTGCACATTGTGAAATACTGGTAACCTATGTAGTTAGGTGTTCTTTAGAGAAAAGACAGTACAATTGCTATTTTAGTTCAAAGCTAAGTTCAAATATGAAATCATGAAATGTATTTCAGCATTACATGGAGCTTTCCCTCTCTAACTTTTGTCATCAGGCACTGGAACAAGCTGCCCAGTGTGTAGAGGTATCATTTAGAGACCTGGCTTAGTGGTGGACCTGACAGCGTTTCTGATTGGACTCAATGATCTTAAAAGTTGTTTCCAATCTAAATGATTCTGTGACTCCTTTTGGGATGTTTCCATTCTCAGTGGGGCAAGAAGTAGGTCGTTATCTCTGAACCTTTCTCCTTAACAAACACATCTGATTTCTTCTCTTTTCAAAAAACATATCCACCTTTATTCCTTCTGATCAACTATGAAGTAGATAGAATATAAAAAAATGCTTTGGATTTATATTATTAGCTAGGAAATTAGTGAACTAGAGAATCTTCAGTCACTTGAACATTAATCTCTGTTCATAGATCAACTATTTTGATTACTGATGCATCATTCAAATCACAGTTTCCTTCCTTTTAAGTGGCTGGTGTAATGTGGATCTTCATAAAAAATAAATTGTTCCAAGTTTCATAACAGACTGTCCAAAACTGATTACCCTGGACAGAAATCACTCTTAGAATATTTTCATAAAGCTTGTAGAGAAGAAGAAACTAGAGAGTAATGAAAGAGCAGGATAACACTATATTTTGATTTAGCTGGTAGCTGGACTATATTGTAATCAAGATTTTCTCATGTGAGAAACTATTCATAAAGTTTAATTCTCTAGAAATTTATGAAGAATGGAATTTTCAAGGTAAAGTATTTGGGGTATTTTTAGGCATTTATTTTGCCAGTTATGTTACAGACTGCATTACAAATCAAGAAATTTGGTTTGAAAACAATATTAAAAGTACCTCTAGCCATTTCTATGAAAACAGACAAAAATAAGACTTTAGAAAACTAGTATGTTCACACTAGGGTGGGGGGATTGGGGTTTTCTTCTTGTTTTTTGGCTTTTTTTTAAATATCCATAATCTGTAATTTTTAAAAATAATTCAGAAAAAAATTGAAAAAATGTCTATATAACTTACAATTTTTTGATCAATCATTCTTGGTGCATTACCTGCATAGTGTAAGACATATGTAAGAAATATGACACAGCTTTTAGAGCTTCAGAGATTTTTAACAGAATAAACATCCTAGGAGTCCAAAGTAATATTTATTTTAACATCCACAGTACTTTTAAGCAATATATTGAGAATGTAATATCACATTTTTAGCAAAAGGCTTTTTATTTGCATTTTTCATGATTGGGAGCATTTGATGGCTACCCATGTATTCTGGAGAAATTTGAAAGAGGAACTGGAGAAATTCCACCTAAGTGTGACAACTCTGCACAGTCCCAGTACCAGAAATCTGCTAGGCTGCTTCACAACATGCAACTAGACGAGAGAAATTCTATAGGATACTTGGATACACTATGGGATATGTGTAGAGCAGGATCCAGCAGAGTATTCTGGAAACTGCAGGCTGTTGAATCTTTCATCTCTTCTAGGACGGAAGGGTTTGCAACCAGGAAAATGTTTCCTAAGGCTGTGGAGAAAGTCTGTCAGGAAAGTGACAGTGGGGCTTTTGTAATGGAAATCCTGGCTCACCAGCTCCCTGGTATCATAAGAACTCTCAATAATCATGTAGATAAGGAGAATCAGGCAGGTATAAAACCCCTGACAAAGTTCCAGACTGAAAATTAACAGGAAACTGAGCTACCATGGATTGGAGAAAAGTTACTTGCTTTGTAGGAGATGTATTTCTTTTGTATAGACAGAAAATTCCTTGAAGAATGTGAAGAAAAGTCCTAGAGATCAAATATTACAAAAGGGAGAAATCAGAGGTTGGGTCATTGGTGGATGAGTTTCGAACCAGTTTTTATCCAACATCTTTATAAAAAGGCTTTTATACCAATTATTAAGGCATTCCAGGTAGTCAAGTGCCAAATTAATGGCAAGAAATAGCAGAGGATCTCAGAGAATGGAACACGGGAGCAAAAAATTGGCACATGAGCTATAGTACTGATGAAAGTAAGGCAACATATGTAACAAAAATAATCCAAACAATGTCTCTGTAATGCTGAACTTGGAACTGACAGTCTCAGCTCTGAAAAATGATCAGTTTTCAGAAATAATCTGCTCTGTGTTCAGTGGCAGCAAAAAGAGCCAACAAAATGTTGAGTGCCATCAAGAAGGGTATTGAGGATGAGACAGATGGTGTCATTTTTCTGCTATATAAAGCCTTGGTACACTGATTTCTTGAACACTGCATACAGCTCTGGCCCTGTTACTAAAAGTCTTGTAATTACCAAAAGGGAACATGCCATGTATACAGATCCAAGAATGCTTGTTCAAGTGTTGTTTCAACAGTCTAAATATCCAAATTACCTAATTAATGCAGTAAAGCCTCAGTAGTAGCATAGAACAGTTAGATAAAAATCCTTTTCTCTGGTGCAATACTTTCTCTTTCAATGAATTTTGGGTGCTAATCTCAAGTTTCAGTCTTCTTTTAGAAAAATGGGGTGGAGAAAGTCTACATCAAGTCATCAGCTTCCTGAGTTCCTAAGTGGGAGACATGATTTTCCTAGGGGATGGTTCTTCATGCTCTGAATTGGATCTCCTTGGGGTAATTTGAAGGTGAGTCCTGCTTCTTATCACTGTGGGTCTGGCCATGTGCCTGATAAATACCAGGAGGGCAGTCCAGAAAACCATCTTTTAAACCAGGAACCTGAAACACCTTTGTTCTCACAGCACACTTGGAAACAGGCAGCTCTCTTATACACTCATTTAATATGTTTGCAATCACTACAGCTAGGATTATATCTCAAATGTCCTAATCCTTGTTTGAGACAGGAGAAGCAAAGCAACATTTATTTTGAATTATTTAATGAATCATTTTAGAATTGCTGGAAGGGGATAATTTCTTAATTTAAAGGTATTATAACCTAAATAAGCCTGACCATTAACTTAAAGCACAACATATTTTCAGCTGGGTACATGGAAGATATATGCCAATCTGATTGCGTATTTACTTTTTACTGTACTGTGGGATGCTTGTTTTTCTTGGATTTTCTTCCTTTTATTGGGCTAGTGAAATTGGGATTGTTTTGCATTATGTAGCAGTGAATCCAAATTTATATATATATCCTAAGCTCCTAAAAATAAAAGGAGATGCCTGGAAATGGAAATCTGAAAACAACATAGCACATCAAAGACAGTAGTGTTAGAATCTAACAAAAGAGCACATAAATGCCCCAAACCTGAAACCTGAAGCCTAGTTATGTACTATTACCTATTTTTATTAGGAAATAAAAAGTTTAAAAAGGAGGAAAATGAAAAAAAAATACAACCAAATCATATTTGATATGATGATTCCAGTTTCATATACTTTCTGTGCCCAGATTTGTCACTTCACACTCAAATTCTGCATGCATATATGAGCTGTTAAACACAATTCCAAGTATACACAAGCAGTGCCTTTAATGTAGGAGTGCAGTACTCCCTGAGTAAACTGCACAACAGTTTGTAGCTGGGGTAGCTCAGAGAAGATTAGAAAACGGCCTTGATCCTGCAGCTTGCAGTTCTAGGCTGGAAGGATCAAGATCAATGGCACCTTGTTATAGTGGAGCCTCAGCAGCCTCAGCACTGCTATTAAGCATCTGTTTCATTTCAGCCCATTTATAGGGGCTTACTTCATTCCCTCCTTGATCACCTTTCTAAAGGGGAACGGGGAAGCCAGCTGGGATTGGCAATGTTTATTCAGTGTTTCATGCTGTATTTCACTAATTTGTTCTATAAAACACAAAATGAAACTTGTTCATCAGTAATTGAGATGGATCAAATGACAAGGAAAACAAATTGATCCAGGAATCTGATTCATCACTCTGCTGTTGCAGAGGTTACAATGTGCACTTACTCAGCCAGCCAGCTGAGGGAAAACCTTGAGGCTGGACAAAGAGCAACCAACCTGGTTACTTATTCCATCATGTAAATGTCTTTCCTCCATCTTTTTTTAAAGATGTAGCAAGCATTCTGTTAAAAAAAAGTACTGTGTGTAAAATTTTCAAATTAGTAAGATTTTAAATAGAGGATGTCATCCTTTCTCAACATCACATTATCAGAATTAATTTATTTAGGCTTACAAGGACCTCAATCTCTCATAGGTATTAGAAAGCTCTCAGTTTCATGTATGTGAGAAGATTCAGCTTTAACACTTTAATAAGCATATAAAGTGAAAAAGCTGTGGTCACTTTTCTGTTATGAGAAAGAGCCAGACATACAGTGATAAGGAGATTCAAGCTGTGGGAACTTTTACAGATACAATGACACACACCATATCATGGTGATAAATAGTCAAAATTATGCCTTTTATAAAAATAACATGTTGAATATTGTCTGTCAACAGTTAGAATTCTTTATGTTTTATGTTTATAAACATATACACACCCAAAAAGAAACTTCATTAAAAGATTGAAGATAGAGGTAAGGTTTATGAGAGTTCTTCTACAAGTCAAGCAGATTCATGAGCACCAGAACTAATGAAGCCAGGTTTCCTATAGATTTGTGTCTCAGGGTTGATTTGTGAGCCCTGACTGATGAGTTCCTTGCAGCAGAGAAATATTAAAGAGCTCTGCTGAAGTGGATTCTTCTTAGTTTAAGAGAAAGTGAACTCCTGACACAAGTTCTGCCTTAGTTGGGCAAATAAGTGAGAAGATACATGAGTACATACATGAATACATGATCGTCTGTCTTGAGCCACTTATAACCCAAAACCTGTCAAATGCTAATATCAGTGAGGCCTCCACATTTTTCTGACAGCTTGCTTGAAATAAATTATGGTGTTTAAGAATTATGTGGTGGACAGTGGATAAAGATAGCTGCTTTTCCACGCCTGAACATGAATAAATTGTAACCAAACCAAGAAAAACTATTTCAATACTTTCCTTTGTCTTTCTTTCTACATGTACTTATGCCAGATAAATTAATTAACAATGTGCACTGTTCTCTTAAGTTTAATGTGTGGATCTTTTTCCTTTTCCTCAGTGATATTAAACTGTAGAATAGTAATTTGTGATATGTTTTCTTGTTTTCCTGGGTTTTATTAACTTATTTTATTCTAGCATGAGGTTTACTGGGAACAGTTACATATGAACCAGAGGGTGTGTTTTTAATTTTCATGCTCCAGGCTTGTATAATGTTTTCATTATGATTTATTCTAATTGAATCAGAAGCTATAAATCTACTCTTCAAAGGAATCACAGTCTTTGCAGATTGATAATTATAACTCTTGTCTGTCAGATTTATCTTAACATCTAAATGACACCATAAAAATGCAAACCAAATCATTTTGTAAGAAGCTTAGCCTTCATGTTTATAGCTCTCAAATGTTCAAAACCTTCACTTTAACTGAAGAAAGCAGTAAAGTTAGGGAAAAAAAACCAACAGGTTTTTAAACACTGTAAAACTCCGTTTATTATCCAAGACATAACTACTCCAGATATAAAACAAGTGTCACACAGAAAGAAAAGTAAACTGTGACATTTTATATTAGCTTTAGCTCCAGATTTTATATAGGATGGTTTGAGGTGGATTTTATTATATTCGTTTACCAGTGCAGTAACCCACTGCACTGTGGGTAATCGCACCTGTCCACATGGAGGTCAAGTTAACTTGTAGCTTTTTTCTTGGCAGAAATTCAATTACAGACTGATTGTTTTACATAGTTTCATATTCAGCAAACCTATTCACATCTAGGCTTTATTTTCATTCAAATTATTTCTGGAGGGCATTTTCCATCTATTTTTCAAGAGGAAGCATCAAAGGTGAGGATCAGTGAATTCAAACAACCTGTGGAATTCTACCCATGCCCTGAGGAAATTCTATTTGAATATGAATCAGTAGTGTTAATTAGATGAATAGGTAGATTGTTGAGTATTTTACTTCAGGCTGTTAAACTCTGAATGTGTAAAATTGTTATTTCAGTCTTTGTTGTCCTCAGAGAAATTGCTTATTGGAATTATTATATTATGTTTGCAGGGAGATAGTGGAGTTAATTACAGCTTTCCTGTCTTATGTTAATATTAATATTCTTTCCATTTCTTCAGTTTACAAATTTTCTGGCTTGGATTTGTTTGGGTTTTTAAATGTTGTTAAACATGGGTATTACTTTAACAGGTTAAAAATAGCAGAGGTGTACTGCTATAAATCCTAGGATGTTTTCTAGAATAGGTTTTCTCAGACATTCAGGCTATCTAAGCAAACATACATGCATAGTATTATTGCATTAAGATGATTTTTTTTCTCCCTTTCTAACTTCTTGTGAATGAAACTGCTCATGCAAATCTGCAGATAGGGTGTTCAGATAATAAAATGAATGTTCAGCAAGCGATGATTCCTTTTGCCACAACTGCTGACTGGCCATTTACATAAAGCAAGGAATTGCAGCATGGAAATTCCTGAGCTGTTCCCTAGCAAACATCTACATTTTTTTCACTCAGCCACACTTGCCACTCCAGCACTGCTTCAGTGTTGAAGGAATCTCAATTTGNCAGCATAGAAATTCCTGAGCTGTTCCCTAGCAAACATTTACATTTTTTTCACTCAGCCACACTTGCCACTCCAGCACTGCTTCAGTGTTGAAGGAATCTCAATTTGTATCAGAGAGAAAGAGGCTGCATATCTTCCCACTTTTGCAACACACAACTAGGAACGGGAGCTGACCCTGACAATGGTAACAGGGGTAGAGAAGGATAATTCTCCTTGTCCCCTGAGAACCACGGGGAATGTCTGTCTAGTGCTCTATTAGACATAAGACTGCGCCTGAATTAAGGCTCTCTTTTCACTTTTACGAGAACACAAACCCTGACAATGCCAAGAAGGTGAGCACCAGTTAGTCTCATCTACTACATCTCTTTGTCAAGAGATATTGCTACTGACAGGAAAAGGAAATCAAATTCGGTGGGGAAAAAGCAAAAACAACACTGAACAAAGCAAGTATGACAATTCAGATCATAAATCGAGCAGCAGGTATGATTCTATTTCTATGACTTTTACCAAAGAAATAACATTTACCCCTTATTAAATAATCTGAAAAGTTCTAATAGACTCACTACTGTTGAAACATCCATGAAGCACATTTTTAGTATGGTGGAACCATGACCATGAGCAACTATTATGGAAAAAGAGTTTGTACTTTTTTAGGGAAACAACACAGCTGAGTGCATTCCTGAAGTGCCTGTAGGCTTACAGTTGCAACACAGGGAACATACAAAAAAGAATACAAGTCAGTGAAAGTTGCAGAACCTTAATCCTCTTGATTTTACAGAGACATAGTGGATTAGTCCACACAATTAGGGTTTTGCCATGGATGGATACAGGTTGTTTAGGAAGGTAGGCAGAGAGGACAGGTTGCAAGTGAAAGAGGAGCAGGATCACAGAGAATTCTGCCTTGGGATGGGTGACAGGACATTTGAGAGGTGATGGATCAGGATTAGAGGAGAGATCAATGTGGGTGATGCCACAGTGGCTGTTTGCCACAAACTGCCTGTTATTCTCTGATTAGTGAGAGATGCCTCTGCCTGAATTAAGGCGCAAATGAGAACATATGCCAAAGTCAATAACACAGGTTTTGTTTAACAGTAAATGTGAGGTAGAAAGATTGAAAGAAGCTAAAAGAGCTGGGGGAGGGAAGGAAGAGACAGCAAGAGAGAGAGAAAATAGACCCCACCTGTGGATCCAGAGGCTTCATGTTGGTCCTTCTTCCCCCAGGGCTTCTTGTCGGTGGGGGTCCCAGAGTCGTCCTTCTGAGGTTACCACCTTTATACAGCCCAAGTTCTGGGTATCCACAGGGAAGCTGAAGATGGGTTTCTCATAACTTGGGGTGATATACAGTTTGGCACAGTGCTTAATTGTTATTAAGAAGATGATAGCTATGTAATGATTTGAATTAGGAAATGAATTCCAATTATTTCCTTTATACTCTCTAAAATAATGTCACAAAGTTTTTAACTGCATTTTCCCAATCTCCAGCATCAAAATATACACTTTCTTTTTTTCCATAATTCTCATAATAATAGAAGCAACTAAATTCTCCATTTTTCCTTATATGTCATGTATATTGATTTACTTCCCCAATTCTACAGTATTTTAAATAATATTGTTCTTCTCCTACTGTTTTTAATAGTGTTTCTATAAATTCTGAATTTTATTTTGAGAAAAAGGATATGATATTATGTGGTATGTTGTGTTTTAGAGATGTAAATTTGCCTTTGGATGTTCTTTATATTTGAGAATAATTACAAACATTTCTGTAAATCAGTGTTCTGTATGTAAAATTTGAAAAAATATGGCTTGTATAGGAGAGCAATCTTTTCGATCCCCATCTGGTGCATAAACTGTCAAAACTGACTGAAACTTAATTTAGTGTGAGAATGAGAAAAAAGTGGTAACTAAAAATTTCTCTTACTATGGCTTTTCCTAAATTTATTGTTAGAAATATCCTCTATATTATTCTTCATGTACATGTTCACCGGTTATAATTAATTTGTTGAAATAGAACAATTTCAGTGACTTTTTTTCTTCCAGAAGGCTTGAACACTCAGCACCATGTTGCATATTTGCTTTTAAAAATATTTTAATTTTTTTTCATCAGAAATGAGTATATTACTCTGGCCATAAAGGTTATAGGGATATTTGGACCGCCGTTATGCAAGAGTTATAGAGAAATTCATTTGAACACTTTTAGAAGGCAATTGCAGCCACCTGAAATAGTGATGTACTGACAAATACATTGTAATTACCATTCTCTGTGATGTTGATAATGACAGCTGCAGACAGATTGCTGTAATGGCAAGAAGAAATATTTCTGTTTCCCACAACTACTCATCTGACTCTGTTCATCCCCAGCCTGGGTTGATATTGGGGATCGCCCTCCCCCAGGTGCAGCACCTTGGATTTGGTTGTGTTAAACCTCATGAAACTCCCACAGGCCACTTCTTGATCTTGTTCAGGTCCCATCCTGGAGAAGACTAGAAAATATCAGGCACTTTAATCCTTTGTATGACAATAATGAATAAATGAGATTTCACCTCTTATACATTCAGAAGAGAAGTTACATTTTGCTGCGCATCACTATTGACACCAGCCCTAATTTGGGATGCCCTGGAAAATCCAGCTCGGCCTTGCTCAGGCAATGGCTCAGGCCACCCCCTGGGATTTGAAACAGCCCAACACCTTCCCCCAGCAGCAGCAAATGCAATCCTATTTGCTAGGCAACAGTTATCAAGGCTGATATGACTTCACCTAATTAGACTTAGCAATACCTTTGATCTATGGGGTTGATGAAAAAATTATTTGCAATTATCAGTATGTGTTTAGCTTGTTATTAATGACTTTACTAAGTCCGAACATTTGAAAAGAGATAAAATTTCTAACTAACAAAAAAAAATTGAATCTCTACTTTTACATTTTTGTTGACGGGAAGCTGGAAGAGCAATTTACACATTCATCCTGGCTTGCAGCTTCAGTCTCATTTAAAATTTACTCAGAAATTATAGGTTGACCCCTATTTATTTATTTCAAAGCATGTTTGAGGATGATGATAAGAAGAGGGGAAAGGTAAAAAACTGAATCATCCAAATAGTGAAAGTTGGATTTATCATTAATTACATCTCCTGGGACATCTATGTACTATGTAAATAAGAGTTAAGTATTTTATAAATAAAATTTGCAAGTATAAGTCTGGCTTATTAAAGATCCAGAATTCTTGCTCAAGGAGTTTTATCTTTAGTTAGAGTGCTGTTTGTTCAATATCTCACGTTCTCTGGCTCTAAAAGAACGGCAAGAAGAAAATTAATTAGGGTTTTCTTTATGTTTTAGAGACAGGTAATGGATTACTACAACTTGGAAAGATGCTCCAGGACTAGACAGCCCACCTAAACCTAGACAATTTTAGAGAAATAAAAAATCCTGAATTTGCTGTTCTAGCAGCAAATAAAACATTTTAACTTAAACAATTTCAGTAATCAATATCTAATCTGCACTTGCAGCAATTTTTTTTTAGTTAGAAACTAAAAAGGTGAAAAGGTGGAATGTTTTGTAGCCAAAGAAGGAGTTTCAGCTTTGTTACTTTGTGTGTAATTTGCCACAAAAAATTCCACTTTCATGTTCCTAATATTGACAAAATGAGGCAATCCATCATTTCTCTGTGTTACTTCTTGCTTTCTAAACACCAGTCTTACTTTCTCAGGCAATTTTATTTTTTTCAGTTTCAACTGACCCCACTGACCATGTCCTGGAGCATAATCCTCCTTTCAATGACTTTTTTTGTCCTGGTGTGTCTCAGATATTCAGAAACACTTGCTTGTCTCAGCCGCACTTTGTTCACTGTATTGCCACAAAAATTCATGTAGGTGACATATGACATATGTCATATGACAATTGGTACAGGAAGACTTGTCCACACTACTGCATTGAAGCACAGCAAACTGCAGAGAGCCAACCCTACTGAAAATGATAAGGCTTTATAAAGGCTGTAGTTTGTGCTTTCCATTGAGCACGCTTTTCTTGCTGTTTTAAGAGACCTAAATTAGGTGAAAAGGGGAAAGAGGCATTTTTTCAATCAGCAAAATGATTGCAAATTGAAACTTGTAATTAGAAATTAGTACTTCAGGGCTTACTTATAGTGCTTGTGCACTTTATTGATATTTGAGGCATTTTGGAGTTCAGGGTCTGCATATAGAAATTGACGCCATATAAAAACTCATCTCCAGATGCCTGAGCATCATTATTTCTATTTATTTATAATTTATGCCTTTTTTACATAATAAAATAATTTGCCTTTATTTTGTTTGACCGAGAAACTGCTATTAGTATATTGTTAAAATAAAATATACACATGCACCAATTAGAAATTTTCCTTGCAGGTAAATTTACTAGAAAATATTTTTCCCATGTTCAGCTAGCACAGCCCATTTAGAAATGAGGAACTGAAGTTTATAGCTTCTTACAGCAATGAAGGTGTATTAAAGAACATGAAAAATGCATAGTTTGCATCACTGCTACCTATTTATAATTTAAGCTTTTGCCTGTTGTCTCATCTGAGAGCTATTAGTGCAATTTAAACCTATCAGTCAAGAACTGCATTTTAGGATTAACTATGAGAAAGGTTGTCTAAAACAAGTGCTGGAAAGAGAATTCAACCCTCATGTCAGGCCTTGCAAAACCAAGAGAAGAATTCAATGTAATATAAAGATTAGAGTACATATACACATGTAACTCTTACAGTAGAATAGTGATGCCAACATGTAGAAATACCTACCTTCTGCAAGTTATTTTATATAGCAGAAGAGAATATCTTTTGAGGGAATGCTTAGACCCAAAGCTTTCCATTTTCTGTTCATGGATAAAGATTGTTATTAGAATATTAGCTTATTTTTAATAATCTTTAGACTCTACAGAACAGTTACTGCATTTGTACAATTTTTGAACAAAGCAAAACTTGTTTATTGTTATTAAGACTGTGGATTTTAAACATGAACACTCTACTTTCCCTTTGATCTGCACAGATGGTTTTACAATAAGACACATTACCTCTGACAGCCAATTTTACACCATTTTATATTTCAGTTCTTTCCTTAAAATATATTTTAAAAGTTTTAAGCATCAGTATTAAGAATATTGAATTTCACATTAAAAAAAGATAAATGTTCTGTGGAACATTCAGTCATATATAACATGGAAGAAACATGGATTTATCAAAGCTGACAACTAGTTTTGGCATATTTACTGTGTTTTACATTTCCTAATATTAAGGTTTGCCATTCTCCTCCCATTTCCATTTTTTTTTAAATTTTAATTTGTGTAGACCTTGATGTAGACTTTTCTGGAGCAGAGCTGATTGATTATGTTTTTTAAAATGGTCTTAATGGCTATATATAACAAATTCAGAGATTGCTGTAAGATGAGAATCACAGATGAAACCTCAAAAAAAAAAAATGAATATCAGACAATAACACAATATCTTGTTTATACTAATATCAACAATAATATAGCTTGGGATGAGATATCTGAGACTTTTATACGCTTGGAATCACCTTTGGAAAAAGAATTTCAAGCAGGAAAGCAGCTCAGGCTAATAGCATTCATAGAGTAGAGTCTGTAGTTGGCTTGAATTTGTCTAAGCTGCAATCTTATTATATAGTCACTGAACAAGTAATTATACTATCTATTATTGAAATTAATTTTTCCTATGAAGACATCTAAAAATAATTAATAAGACTAAGGAAAATCAAGATAAGGAAATTCTTCCTTTTAAATCCATATACAGTAATTCTGCCTTCACTCTTTTAGTATATGGAATGTTGCAATCCTGTTAGCTGGGTATGGGAAAATATTTCTAACAAAGACACTTTTAGCTGCCTCTAAACAAAATACCTCTTGCAAATTGGTTCATATTTCATGTTTTTGATAAAGAACTGTCAATGTCATCATTTTTGTTGCTGCAAATCACAATGAATTTTTATTTGGTGGATCTTAAAAGGCATTTGAGACAATTTAGATTCAGTCTTCATCCTGAAGATACACTCATTTTTATTTTCAAGTATTTATTCCTACAGCAGAGGAAGCCTACAGGATTCAACTTGAATCAACAATAGGAATAAAATCTACTTTTTTACCCTCATACTTTCCAGTGCTTTTTTTTTTTTTTTATGCCACTTGAGTTCTTTCCCAGTGACCAGTGAAATCTTTCCAGGACTTTGTAAGATGATTATTTTCCTACAAATGTGCATGATTTCCCTATAAAATCAACCTCATTCTTACAGCCAACTTTTCAAATATACACACTTGGCTATTAAAGTTATTTCAGATCCTTTCAGAAGAAAGATGAAAACTTCAAGGCTGCTTTACCAACAAAATTTTTATGTTTGACTATTTTTTTTTCCAGAGGAAATTTGCATTTCAGTAAAAAGCCTGACAAACTTTTACTTCCAACTGCCAATATTAAGAAATAGTTTTTATATTTTCAATTTTGAATTATAATTTCTAGCCCTTAAGGTATATCAAAGTTCTATTCTTTCAACCATGTCAACCATCTCCCTGTATTAAAGGCGTGGAATATGCTCAAGGATTGCAATATGCAAGGGCACAGAACATGAAAAATAACACCAAAGGAACCCTGCCAAATACTGCTGAGGTAGATGGCACTTAAATGCCACAGAATTCTACCAATGCTTAAAATCTTCTATTCATTTTGTTACATGGTGCAATAACACTACCATTAACCAAGATGAGAACTAGTTTGTGCACAATTTATGTTCCAATAGTTGTAATAAAATAGGCACATATGTTTTCATCCAAGGCACTTATATCTCATACATATGCCAAATGATTACAATCATATATATTGCTGATGGTCCTCACATAAATATAAATTTAGCTACAGATTTCCGGTATCATTAGCCATAAAAACTTCGGGAGCACTGAGGCAGTATGAGATACCAATGGGCAAGCAATACAGCACTGTACCTTCAGGGGATCATTTCAGCAAATCATTATCAGCTTTACTTTCATTAACTCACTCAAGTAAAGATCAACAACCATCTTGGTTTCACTTTATTGACAAGCATTATAATCCAGGCTAAAAGAACCTAGCTCATTCCAGCACAATACACATGAAGTGTGTGCTAGACTGATTGTGAGCTTATGAAGTTTCTTCCTAGTGCATCAATGCCACTCATTTGCATCTGCAGCAGGTTTTGCCTCAGAAGTTCTAGATAAATCTGGCCCACAACTTGCTCTGTTTTTATGAGCTCATTTGGATCTTATTGACACCTTTATATGGCATGTTATTGCTATGCAATAGGAAAATATGTGAATTCATACTTTCTATCCATATCATCTATCAAGTGAGGAAAAAAATGCACACTGGAAAAGATGATGGAGATTTTACTCCACTTCATGTGTAATATTTTAATGATATTCTAGTGGCATTATTCAAGTATGTCATTTGTGAGCTAGAGTGTCCCCATAACCAAAGAAACTCTACTCTTTCATTTGGTCTGACATGTGTCAAAACACTGATACATATACAAGGCAATTATAAATTTATTTATGCTAAAATACTTCATTAAAATTCTGGGCATGTATCTTGTAATTACACCAAATATTCACACAATGTAAGCAATATTACTTTTGGTACAGAGTTATGCTGGATCTTTGTATAATTCCTTGACTAGGAAACCTATTCTGGACAGGCTATTGCAGGAACATCAATAAACTGATAGTTGATGCTTGATTAGGGATTTATTCATTCAGAACTGATTGAAGTCATGATGGAGAAAGGAAATCAAGCTCTGATTTAGAAGCCTTACAAGGAAAAGAGAGGACAAACAACACAGCAAAGAGAAACAGATAACAAAATAAAAGTGGAGAATCTTGAACTTGAATTACAATAAGTAATCCTCTGAGTTTTGCAGATGGACAATTTCTAACTTTCTCATTTTGTATGAACACTAAATTTAGTTCTTGGTTGATGGTGGTCACTAGAGGTTTCTATAGCTTTTTTTGCTGCCTGCACCTGGATCAATTTCATGCAAAGCCTACATCTACTGTACGATGTTATTCTGTTAAGTCAAATTGCTAAGATCCACTCCTTTAATTTTTAGAAAAATATCAACATAACTGACATTGCTGTAGTGATGCTCTTTCCATAGTGCAATGTAGCGATTGCATTTTACAATTTATAAGTAAGTAGGAGAAAAAGTTAACTCTCTGAACGAACCTTGTAATGTGACATATTAGGTTGTGGCAAGGACAATGAGCCTGTGACAGCAGCATCTTGTAACTTCACGGATGGCAGTGTCCATCACCACAGCGTGAGAAGGGACTTTCTCCTGCAAGTCACAGAGTTTGGAAACTTTTCAAACAGACGCCTATTCCTCAGTGGCATGTGGAGGACGTGATCTCTTAAGGCCGCCTTTCCACTCGTCTCTCTATGATTTTTAACATGGGTCAAGAACTTTGAACTAGTAAACATGACCCAAGAATTTATCTGGAATATACCTCTGACTTAAAAGTTTTCAAATGTTGGTAGAGTCAGAACAATTTTTGATTCTCTTCAGTTTCACAAAAGAAAAGACCCTGAACTAGAAAATTATACTGCTGGACTGATGACTGGTAATGTAACACCAGACTGTTGTGACTGTTAATTCACTGTCAGACCAAAGACAATAGGAAAAAATCTTATTCACCCCTGTCAGGTCCTCATCCAATTCTGTGTGTTGCTTAGACTTAAGTGGTGAAACTGCCTTTCTCATGATTTTATTTTAACAGCATAAAATACTACATATGCTGCTTTCTTAATTGATGATTTTATTTCATGCTGGGGCCTGGCAAATGGCCCCTGTGTGGAGGGGCTGCCTCATGTGGGACAGAGCTGGTTCCACCAGCTCCAACCAATCCACCACAGGGCATGGCTGAGCCCCAGAGCCCATGGCAGTGCCCGGGAACAGCAGGGATAAGGGAGGGCAGAATGTGAAGGAGACAGTGAGACAGCACTGAGAGCCCCAAGGGGGGCAGTAGGAGGAGGGAGAGGAGGTGCCCCAGGTGTCCCAGCAGGGAATACGGTTTAGTGGTGGACTTGGCAGTGCTGGTTTGAGAGTTGGGCTCGATTATCTTAAGGGTTTTTTCCGAACTAAACAATTTCATGGTCTGTGATTAAACAAAGTGGAATCCCAGGTGATGGATGAGTGGATCTGACTATTACAGACCCTGAGGGACATGCTGGAAAGTGCAGTACAGAGCACAGGGTTTCAAGTTCTGAGGTAACTAGAAGGATGAGATTTGCTGTTGCAGCTTGTGCCTCTGTTTCTGGATACAGCCTGACTCCTGTGAAGTCACATCAGTGTTTATGATCCCTGCTCCCCAGTGCTTACTTTCAAGGGCCTCTCTTTGATTGAGCACATCAAATCAAAGCATCCAGATCAATGGACACAGTATGAATACAACTCAAAACCAGTGCCCAGAATGTACCTTCTGAATTGAGAACCCTAGAAAATTTAGGACAGAGACAATCTTCCTGGTGGCAGCTGAGGACCAGGAGCATCATCACTTCTAATTGCAGCTGGAAAGTGGCGGGATTACTGTGCTGGTCCTTGGAAGAGAGATGCAAGAGACAACAGCCTTTCAGGGTTAGAGCTGTTTCAGAGTACGCCTGACTGCAGGTCATCATGGATAAACCATCCAGATGGGAGTGAAAACCCTTTAGAAATTTGTATGTTAATTTCTTTTTATTTAAATGTGAATCTTATCATCATGTTAATGAATAAATACTGATTCTCTCTGAAGTGCTCAGCAGTCACTACCATTTCTCTACCTTAGTAGTAAACACTTCTCAAAGACACTCCAGACACTGCTGGAGGCAGAAAGGAGGAGACAACAAATGCTGTGTGATATTCAGACACAGTACAAGACAGTGACAGTGCCTGAGTGAAGAGGAATTCAAAGGCACTAAATGAAAGGTGGGAACTAAAATGGAAAGTGCAAATGAAAATGTGTCATGTCAGGTTCATAAAATGTGTATATTTGAATAAGAACTGTCTTTATCTGAATCAAAAAAAAGGTGTTGATTGTTGACTAATTTTACCCTCCAGATAAACTATTTATGCAGTGATTATCTATGTATTTAGAGCCAGTTAATTTACAAAACAGTAAGACTTTGATACATCAGTGAAGGGGTTTACTTAGTACCAGACTGTATGAGGTGAAAAAAAGCAGATGGACAGCTTGCAAAGATTTTAATAGGAGGTATATATTTAATGACCTGTTGAATTACATGGGCCTTGGAAACTTGCTGTGATTCTCATAAATCTTAACAGGTTAGAGGGATAGACTATTTACAAGGACATGGAGTGACAGGACAAGGGACAGTGACTTCCAGCTGACAGAGAGTAGGTTTAGATCAGTTATTCAGAAGAAACTCTGGCCTGCGAGGCTGTTTTGGCACTGACACAGATTGCTCAGAGCAGTTGTGGCTGCTCCATCCCCGGGACTGCTCAAGGGCAGCTTTGATGGAGCTCTGAGCAATCTGGTCTAGTGGAAGATGTCCCTGCCCATGGCAGGAGACTGGGACAAGGTGAGCTTTAAGGCCATTTCCAACCCAAACCATTCATTTATTTGTAAATGCAAATGGAATTGTAGCTGATCTAAATCACTGGAACACGATGGCTGAAAATGGACTATTTAGCCAAATGGAGTGGAAAAAATTTTGAAGGCATCATTTTAGGCGTGAAAGTTTTGAAGGCATACATCTTAGAAGCAGTAAGGGGCGTGTTATAGACTGGAAACTTTCATTGTACTGATAGTGCAGATCTTGAGAACCTGAATATATTATATTGCTTTCTCCTTTTCAGCACATTTGAAATGCAACCTTGTCTTTTGGCTGCTGAGAGTAAATTTATTTACAAAAGTACTAGAGACCAAAAAATAACTTAGAAAAATATAAATCTACCTATGGATGACAAAATAACTACTTATTCTAGTGAACATTTCTATAGTTTATAAATAAATAATTTCAGCCTCTTAACATTCTCTGATTGAAGTAGCTCAGAAGCTACTCCAGAATTTGACATTTGGATTTTAAGCTGAAGTGCAGAAAAATAGACCAAGTGTGAAGGTCACCAACAATTCATCTAAGACATTAAAAGTTATAAACTGTCTAGCAACATTTCAGATATTCATTTATTTATGAAAAGACATTATACATCTTGTAAGGATTTAAAATTGTTTCTGAACAAATAAAACAAGGAAGAGACATTACTGTCACAATTTTTAGGAAAAGATAATTTACATACCAATTTTTGTACTTACATTTTTTGTCAGTTTGCAGTCAGCAATTTTTCAATATTCCCTATACAGAGGACATCTGAATTTTTAATGGCATCTGAATTTTTAATGGTAAGTTTGTTCCTCAAGAATTATTCCAAATATTTTCTTTAAAAAAAAAAACAAAAAAAAAATGCAGAAAAGAATAGTTGTTATTTTACAATTACAGTGATTAAAATCAGCATCTATTACAAAACAAATAAAGATCTTCAGTTTTCGGTTGCCTATTTGCAAATGTGCAGGATAACTTTCAGAATACGATACTAATATATGATGTCCTAAAACTGTGTATTTTGGAGTTCTCTGACTAGATCAGGCATTTGTCAGACAGAGAATAAGTGAAGATCAACATCTGTCCCTTCTGGCACACCATTAAGAGAAAACAGAATTCTGCCACAGGACCAAGGTGCTCCTGTCAGAAGTCTCTTCTAAGGAAACTTAATATGCCCCACTTCTTATGCTAAAGAAATGGCCTGAAGTTGCAGCACTTTGGAAGGCTCTGCTGCATCAGAATGAACTTTCTGAACAGAGACAAAAAGTAGAATAACTCATCTTTGCTTATAAATCCTAAATTCTCCTGAATATCTTAAGATCCATGGGAGTAAGACCTGCAGGTCTTGATGACAGATTAACAGCACAGGCACTTCTTTTTTACAAGTTCCATGACAATACAGTAAATAAAAATAATTTAACTGAAAATAATGGGAGTGGGAAAACTTATTTCTAGAATTAGTATAGATTTCTTCAAGCTAAGCTATATATATAAAAATTCTAGTGAAAAGTAAAGCAAAGATGATAATTAAACCCTGAAGAACCCTGTTTTTCCTTATCTCATTAATTTCTGACAAGAAAGAAGATAGGTCTCTTGCTTTAATAATTTGAAAGTTTGATGGCTACAGTTAATATTGCAAAAGACAAATTCAGATTAAAAATTACACCAACTAACTTATTTTAAAATGGGAATGAGCTTGAGTTCTTCCACAGAAGCAACTTGAAAACCAGCTAAGGCAAAAATCAGGTTCCTGATCTAGCCCCAAGCTAATCTATCCGCCTAATTTAATCATAAATTCCCTGAAATTAAATCCTCTCAAACCTTAACAAACAGGTTTTTCTATGACAAATACAGGTCTTAACACACCTGTGGTCTCCTTGAGCAATAAAGGGAAAATGGCTCTCACATCACATTGGATTTCTGCAGCAGACTCTGCAAACTCAAATAATACCCAGGAACACCGATTGAAAATTAAAAGTCTGCTATGTTTCTGTAAATTACATTGCACTGGTTTAGGATACTTGGGATACTGGGATCCAGAGTTATTTTCTACAACACCTCTTAAAAATACTCAATTAAACCATAAGTAAAACTACATATAATTGAACTTGTTATTTTCATTTTCTATATTACCATATGACGATCTAAAATTACAGATAAAATGTGGCATTATGAATATACAGATTTATACTATTCAGCTTCATAAATATGACATGACAGCTACATTCCATAAGGTAGAATATCCAATCTCATGAGTTATAGAGCTGCCAGTTGCTGGAGAAAAGAGAAAGAAAAACTTTGACATAAGGAAGTACCTCTAATTTCCATATTTGTTGTAAGGAATACACATACACAGTATGTTTGGAAGTTACTAATTAGAATGCATCCTGTAACATAAAGAGTTATACTTAAAACAGTGAATACAGGCTTTCTTCACAGCAGAATTATCCATTTTCTATTCTTGGTATGCAGGTAAGTTAATACATTATTGAAAAATAAATTCAGTCTGATTTTTATTCCATAAATAATTAAATGTCCTGATTCAATATTCCATCATTTTACTTATAAACTGCAGTTGACATCTCTTTTTATGTAATGTAAGCCCTTACATAGCTTATATGTTAATATTGCTTTAATTTCCAAATATCAAGAAGAAAATAAACCTCCTATAATTTTCACCCATGCATTTTTGGCATTTCCCTATGCGACTTTCTGCAAATTTCCTGAAGTTCCTTGTAATCCTTTGTCAGATTAGTGCCTTGGGAATTTCACTCGGGCTGCAGAATACAGAGATGTTGCTATGGAGGCCACTGTGATTATCAAGGCTTCCAGTTCTGTGATTTTCAAATTAAGTACAGAACAGTAGAGTTTTGTATGTTGAGTTTAAAAGTCACAAGGCTAAGAATTCTCAAAATATGGAAACAGGCTTCAGAGCTTACAGATACAGTAAGGTCAACAGAATGATCAATTGATAAAGTTTTGGCAAAACATTCTATGGTTTTGATTCTTCTTTCCAAATTAAAATAAAAGATCAAATAAAAGACAATAGTTATCTATAAGTGGATGAGGTCACTAGCATAACTCTTACACTATCTGTCATAACTCTTACACTTACACATCGATGATCAATATGCCAAAATAATAATGTTGACAGAAATTAGTCTGACTCTAACCCCAACATTACTATACACTCCTGAATTTAAAACAAAAAAAGCATAAAAACCCTAATACCTTAAGGAAAAAAATATGTTAATATAAAAAATGTGTGTGCTTTTGTTACGATAACTACAGGAGCTGGCTGCTTATTTTTCATTATGTTGGGAAACATGTAAACAATATGCACTAAACTTCATTTTCATCTCATTAACAAGAATTTTATTTGAAAAACAGTTCTGTTCTCACCAGCTGAATTGCCACGGCTATTTATAAACTTGGCAGCCTAACATTCTTCTCAATTGCTGATTTTCTCCTTAATTTCTTCAAAGGTTTCCTCCAAAGCATGTCCTCTATATATTTTAAGACCCTGAACTTGGCTGAAAATTAAATTGGAATTGCACTTTGTAGGTTTCGGCTCCCTGTCCTGGTACGCAATCATGAGCAAGAGAGACAAGATAGAGCATCTTGAATAAATGTGCAGTCTAATATTCTAAATAACCTGTTTTCTCTCTCTTTCTTTCTTTCTTTCTCTACAAGCTAGAAGTAACTTGAAACTTCATAGGTTATTGCTGGTAGGTTTTACTGAAAGAAAAACAAAATAAACCCAACACCCATAAACAATTCCCCCTCTACTTCCAACCACAAAAATCCCCACAACAAAACAAGAAAACCTAACCAAAATAAACCTCGCATCCACAATGTTTGTTTCTGAATTGTAAAAAGTAGTAGATAGACCCTAAATTAATAGAAAAGGTCTTGTCTTCATGAAATCCCTTTGTGGTAAAACACTGTTTTTTCCAGGTGATTTCAATTAACAAATAAATCTGCTCCCTCTATCTTGTCCCTCCCAGCATCTTGGACTCTTCTTGGTAGTAAAGTGAAAATACACCACAATTTTCTGCCACTCAATACACCTCTGAAAATACTTACACTAAGAAATGGAAATGGGTGTATTTGTGATTAACCTGTTGAAATATTCTGATTTTCTTCCCAAAAGTGTAAAATGGGAACAATTCTCCCAAGGCCAACAGCAAAACAGGACTGTAAGACCAAAATGAGGGACATATTCATTCTGCCAATGCTGATTTTTTTCTTATGTCATTGTTTAGCGAATTTTCCATCACAATATAGCAGGGAAATAATGTCTGTTAAAGTTTCTTAGTGCTCTCAATGAAATTAAGTTAGCAAATATCCAAATGAGGTTTAATTTTTCTAATGAGAATATAATGGTTTCTGTGAGGCAGTACACAGCATTCTAAAGGAAGTAGATGTCTCCAGAAAAGAATATTTGAAAACACTTTTGAAACGCACTTTAACCACCACTCAGCTTGCTGCTTCGAATATTTCCAGCTTTGACTGCTATGAAAATTCAAGTCTCATTTGAAGGGAGTATGGTTTAATGGAACTACATAAAATTGTGTATAGCGAAACAGATTTAAAGCAACTTTTTGATTAAAAGCATCTCTTTCAGAACAATAAAACACTTTATGGTATCACTAAAATATGCTGTGGGAAGATAGAGAGAAAGTAAGAGAAACAGAACAGAGTTTAAAGATGTATGCAAATTGAAGAGAAATAATTCTGATATTTTTTTAACTTCCCCAAATATTAAGACTTCAAAGACAAAAAGAGAATTCTTAGTATTGATCAGTAGGTATAAAACAAAGAATAGTAATCTATAAAACTTTCCTGATGAGAAATATCCAGCAGCCATTAACTGAGACATAAAATATAATTAAATTTTAAATGAAGCTTGAGGAGAGGAGCATACCTGTCTCCAGTGTTAGTGTCACAGGGAGAAAGGGGAAAAAAATCTCCGGGTGTAAAAATTTCTCTTATTAGTTCAGCTAGGCATTTAGCAGGAGAAATCTTTTTGAATTTACGTGCAACAAATCTTCTCTGAACCAGAAATATCACGTTTAGGTGGCCAGAAAAACACAAGGTCATGCAACCTCAAGGATTTCTTGTACTTGACACAAATAAAATTCTTACATTCAGCACAGAGAGGCAAATAATTTATTCTACTTCTAGAGCTGTCTGTACCACCTCTAGTGATGTTCTAGGATAACAGTCCTCTGTTGTTCACAAAACATGTCATAACCAACAGATATAGTTAGCACTAGCATTATCAGCAGCATGAATACAAAGAAATATTCTTGTTGAGATTTAAACATATATCTGTGAATATAGAGGAGTCTTGACAAATATAACTTAAATGTTATCCTCAGATTAGGAGGGGATTTTTGTGCTCTTTCCAGACATTGACAAGTTGAGGAACTTAGTAAAAAATATTCATTAAAGACATCTACCATAACTCTAATATTACTGTGATGCAAGAAAATATATTTAGGGCTAGAAATAACAAAGAAAATAGGCTGTCCTTATGCATTCACCATTCCATCTGGATCAACCACTATCAAAAATATGAATGGAAGTCTCCTTTTAGACAGGGAGGAGAACTACAAGTGCTGAGGAAGTGTTATTTCCAAGTGGTCTTTTGTTGTTGCTAGGAAGAGCTGTCTGAATTCCTCTCATCACAGAAAAAACATACCACAACCCTTTAAACAGAGTAAGCACATCCACAATAAAATCAGTAACACCTCTGTACAGCACATGTTTAAAAAGCCAAGTTTGATTTATTAGTACACACAATTTTAGCACATTTCATAATCTTTTGTTATACATTTACCATTCTCTCTCATCCAAACTCATGGAAGTGCACAGCACATGATTTTAACAATTTTTTTTTCTGAATAAAAGTTAGAAATTAAAGCTGGGGCCTCATTGTACTATGGCCTGTGCACATGTGGAATGGAAAGATTGCCTCTTCACCAGAGAACTTTTATCTAAATTGTTAGAAAGAGTGTGCTGTTACAAAGGTGATTCAAGGTATTTGAACAAAATGCCAGGATTTTCAAAGCCAGATAAGAAAATTGAGTCTGCACTCAACAGCATTAAGTATTCATAAGATTTCTTGCATTACTCTCATTTTATCACTTATCTAAACCACTACCACATATTAATTTGAGACAGACTAAAAATTACACTTTCAAACAATTAATAAGTATTAAAGAAAACTTTCAAAAAGCAGTGTTCATTCAACCAATCTTCTGACAATAAATTCTAAAGGCTAATGATGAAACAGAAAAATTTTTGGTTTTGTGGTTCTACTAGGCCTATTGTATAAGAGGACGATAACACAAACCTAAGGACCCTTCAAAAAAATTTTACATTTGGGAATATTTTCTTGGCTTCATAGAAAGCCACAAAAAGTCCACAATTAACTCCTGAAACTGAGCTCAAATTATATTTATAATTACTCCAACAGGCTACAACAGTTTCTATATGTTTTCTGACAAAATGTTGTCTGAAATTCCTGGAACCCTGCTCACTGAGAATTTTAGACTTTCTGTGCTGTCAGACCCTGACCTCCAGGAGAACACTGTATTTGACCTGCAGCCTTGGAGAAGGCTTCCAAAATTGAATGATAGAACTTGAATTATAGGTGTGTAGTTTAAATAGAAGTGTAATATCAGATGGTGCAAAACTTAGAGTTTAAGGTTTTAGAATATAGTAATATATATAAAGCAAGATGGAGGTTTTAGGGCAGAGGTTTCTTCGTCTTCTTCACCCTCTTTTTNCGTTCACCTTCTCTTTCAGGGTCTAGGTGATGTTGAGTGGTTGGATAGAAAAGTCCACATTGCAGGCCACGGGTGGTTGATTATTGGGTTAAAAGTAAAAATCATTTACGTGGCATTTCTTAATTGGATACTTTACCCTTAAAAGGCCTTGTAGAGAGAGCTGGGGGGGCATTTTTACTTTGTTGCTTGAAGTACTGTAGAACTCACGGCTTGTGAGATTGTAATATAGATAAGAACCAATAAACATCTGAGTCTGAACAAAAAATACCAACTCACTCATTTAATCTTGACCCTGGAAAAAGAAGATAAGCTTTGGCATGAAATGGCTCGTGTTGCACACCTCTGGGGAAGATATGTTCTACTATTGCTGAGAGCTGCCATGAGACAAGTACCACATCTGTCCTCGCTTGCTCACATTTTCCATCTGTGACACTGAATGCTGCTGTGAAAACTCGTTATATCAGTTTTCTGACCAACCCATCCCTTCCCTGAGTGTGAGAAGGATAACCTCTGAGCTTGCTGTGTTACCTCCCCAGGTAGGCGGGCCTCCACATATCTGCTCTCCCCTGTGTGAGACTCATTAGCCTCCTAAATGCTACAATACACAATCCCCCCACATCTTTGGGATATTATTTAGATTTATTCCGCCATGGATGCAGCCCTAGCAGCATTCAGCCTGAAGTTTCAACAGAGGCAAGTCAAGCGACTTGCTGGAAATTGTTATTAAATTATTGTTAACAATTAAATAATTAAATAATTAAATTATTGTTACATAAAAAATGTCTTAAATTCAGCTCAGTTTTGTACTCCAAATTTCGGAACTGGTTCTAAAAGGAAACATGCAAACAGCAGAGTTTGAATGAGTCGGTAAAATTAATGACATGCATTGTTTACCTTATTTGAGGTTGTGTACAAAGCATGCGTTATTACTATTAAAAATACATAATGAAAATACAGGTATTGGTCTGATTTGAACATAGAACATAAAGAAATATTTGTCTAATACATTTTTTATGCAAGCATTCACATTTTTGTGGCATTTATTCAATATATTTTAGTAGTCCCAAGTTGCAAAAGCTTAACATCAGCTCAATATTGATTTTCAGTGGATAAGCTTTTTTCAATCTTCAGTAAATTAAAACTGTAAATTGTGACTACAATTACATAGTATGTTTTTCTTTCTGAAATACTCTACAGACTTCTATATTCTAAAATAATTATCTTGTTTGAAAAGATGAAAGAAGAAATGGAATTTCCAATAAATTCTCTTAAGAATATTCAAATCTAAAGCATATTTTTCTTCATTTACTAGAAAACAATACTTGAATTCTCATTGATTAAACATATTTTGCTGGGTTTTTTTCCAAATTTGGAGTCTACAATTGTCTTTTCTCTTGTAAAGTTTTTGTTTTTTTTTAAAAAGAAAATAATACAAATATATTTTCTACATGAGTAGGTAGCTGACTCCAAGGATTAGTATATATGACAAACTGAAGGATGCTGAAATTAAGCAAAAAATAAAAAAGAAGGTATAAACAATTTTGAAGACAATTGGAGTCTTCCCTGAATGCAGACATGTACTGCAGACTTTACTATAGTGTCTCCCAATACTAAAAGTAGATTTATTTAGCGCGTTAGACTCTGACTAAAAATAAAAGGTGAAAAATGGCATTCGTAAACATAAAATTTCAAAAGTAAGAAAAGTGATGAGAAAAGTTAGTGAGAAGAGAAAATGCTAAAATAAGGTGGTTGTAGAACTAAGGCACTTCTGGAGACCAAGATCTCCTTTTCTGCATTGCAAGTCTCTATATCTCACAAGAAACATAGAAATAGGTGTTCCTTCTCAACAACAGTTTGCAGGCAGAGGAAGATTCTCAACTGGGAATGCAGATCAGACACATAACCCCAAAATTTATGGATGGCAAAAAAAAAAAACAGGTGCAGCAAAGGCACGATACTGAGATTCTCCTCCAGCTTCCAGTGGCAGAGCAGGAGCAATAACACCCTGCAATTCCAAACTCTATGTAGTGCTGTGCTGCCCCAGGCAGGACTGAGTGCTCTCTCTTTCTAAGTAATACAACTGTTAATGAGTTACACATCCAGTTAATTATAGCTCAAGGAGAGGAAAGCAATGGGTTATCAGAGGAGGAAGTGGCCTTATGGCAATCGTAATGATTTTGAAATGTTTGGAAATATAGGATTTCCTGGAAGTTGTTACAGCAATAGGATCATTTTGGGAAATACTCGTTCTCATTCCTCCAATTGGTCTTGATCAGATTCCTGTATGATACCTAAAATCTTGGATTTAAAAAAAAAATAAAGAATATACACACTTCAGTTTTCCATTCATTCTAAAGAAAACCCCAATAATTTTATATGTGAGTAATATATCTTGGAATGAAGAGCACTATAACCTATAAAGCTCAAACATGAATTGGCATGAAAATGTAAATTATACTGCTTGTTACATTACTTAGATATGTACATTTGCTGCAACAATCATTTAGCAGATAATCATCTTGCCATGATTTTAATCTGTTGGTTGCTACAGGTTGAGATAATTTAGAAATGGATTTTCCCACCTTTTATTCGATTAAAACACCTTTTTCCTTAGTAATTTAAACTTCAGTGTACATGGTAGAAATATTAAAAAGTATTATTATGAAAATAAACCATAAATTATTACATTTCTATACACTGTATCTCCATTGCAATCAGCATTAGACAGTCTTTATTCTATTAATCTGTGTCTGATGAAGGTCTTTAGTTAATTGAAAATCATTAAGAATAGCTAAAACAGGAGACAAATATATAAATGTTGTTTGGATTGACTTGATTTTTTTTCCAACTTCTTATTGTGATATAAATTCTTACTTCAAATCAGCTGTTAAAAATCCCTTAGAATCAGTGTGTAAATTTACTCTAGGATACACTCTGAAAAAATTGGAAGTAAGCACGGGACTAGAATTGTGAGATAAAGAGTGTGAGAGGAAGAGAGTGAGAAACAAGTAGAAAAGCACCAGTAAGTAGAAAACCAAAATGCCACCAAAGAATAAGAGGACAGGGATTAGCATATCTTCAAATAAATAATATGAAATTAAACAAATTAAGATTTTGGGAATAACTCTTAATTTTATTTGAATGTACAGGATTGAGCTAGAGCTTGGATCTGGAGCTGACCTTCAAGCCATATTTTTTAATTTTGTCATTGCTTGGACTTTGCTCTTCTAGTTGGCAATATGCCTTGTTGTGTCTTAAGTTTTATGAAAGTTAAAAGAACTACAGTAAATAATTTAATCAAATTTTGTGCAATGGAAATTCCTCTGTACACCTTGTTTTATTTACATCAATTTATATTTTTTGTGAGACACTTGCAACAAGGTTTCAGAATCTAAATGTGCCATAGGAGTCATCTTCTGTTTTTAGAATTCTCCAGCTCTTCTTTTTCTGACATTTTATGTGGTCTCTCCCTCAGCCAACTCCTCTCTGTTCCAGGTCACTTGAAAACTATGTATTAAAAATATATGTTTGGCAACCAGGTTTTCCAAAGTTATTCAAACCTTGAATTACTTGGATTTCATGCATCATTTTATTTTAAAACTCTCTCTTTACCCAAGAGCCATCCACATCTTCTCTGCAGTCACCAAGGGTTACCTCCTTAGAGTTCCCTAGGAAAATAAAATTGCAAGCATTGCCTGGGGCCTTCAAGATCTGCTATTCCAAATTTAGATGTGTTATACTGTTTGCCCACTTGACTCACCATCTTTAAACATTTATGTACAGCTCCTCTGCTTGTTCCTTCAGACTCCAAACAATCCATGTACTGCCCTTGACAGTGACCACCTCCTTGTGCCTGTTTTAGAACCATCATGCAGGAAGTTAACGCTTCTCTGCTGTCAGATCAGCAGTGCTTTTGGGGTTAAACAATGCAGCTGATCAAATCCTTCCCTTTTAAGCAGGATTTAAACACATCCATTGAATCTCAGTGGGTTTATTTCTTTTACCAGAAAAAGAAAATATGAAAGACAGGGGAAGACTTTCCCCTGTAGAAATGTAACTGCAAAAGGTATGGATAGCTGCATTTTGAAAAAGAACAGCTGATAGAAACATTCACAATAAAGTTCACATTGAGATATCATGATCTTGTGTCCTCCTCTGTGCTTATTTCTTGGAAAAACATATTCTTTTCCTGGTATTAATTTTGAATTTGGTTTGGGTGTTTTTTTGTTTGCTTGCTTGTTTATTTTCGGGGTTTTTTTGGTTTTTTTAACTAAGAAACTGAGCAGTACTTACACTTTTCAGCTTTATATAGGAAACCAGATTTTCTTCAGTTTAAGGATTTGTTTTATGTACTTTTTCAATTAATTCAAATGTTTATTATCCTCATTCCTTTATCCTCCCAGAAAATGGGTTCCCAAAATGTCAAGTGCTCCAGAAACTCCACTGGAGTTGTTAATTTTGCCAGGAAAAGGCTTAGAAATGTTGGAAAAGAAGACAAAATAGATGGGGGATGGATGGAGGGATGGAAGGACAGACAGAATAGTAAAACAGTCGTATTTTCTTTAGCTTCAGAAAAGTTTAGACAAACTGAATATATGTTCCTGAGTTTTTGGTTGGACTTTTTGTTTGGGTTTTTTTTTTTTGTTTTGGTTTGCTTTGGGTTTTTTAGATTGTTGTGTTTTTTTCTGAATTACTTTCTTATATGTTAAAATTATTATTCACATATTAAGCACATATAAGTAAACAGAAAGGAAGAGAGAGCTCTGACCTTGCATAGATGCAGAAACAAAGCTGACTTGAGCAAAAAAATGAAATAAATGTTACAATTCCCACTTTCTTCCACTGCAGACCTCTTGACTGAGGGCAGACACTGGGGCTAATATCCACATGCTACCAAAGAGAACATATTGTGAGACAATTTAAAACATTTCTGCGCTATTTCTGACTCTTATCTCCTCAATGGTATCATTAGTTTGTAAGCTTCAGCTCCTGCACTCAGCAGTGGTGTCATTTACAACAGCTGCTTCTGCTATTGACTGATGAAATTAAAATGCACTTAAACGCATTACAAAGAACAGACTTGCAGATTGTTCAGTGAGGATTGACATTACCTTGAGAAACTGTATTGATTTGCCATATTTATTTATGGGACTTCTTCCATGACAAAGTTTCATGGATACTTGAAGGAGGTGAGGAAAAAAACCCACAGCTATGATTCACTTCAAAGACTCCAAGTCCTCCGACTTTTTTTTTCTTTGCCTGCTTCTGAGTAGCAAAACCTCCCTATTCAGAATTTTGAGGCTAAAATTTACACAGACAAAGCTTATTCCACAAATAATTGAGTGTAGGAAAATGGCTATTTCTCAGCTTTCCTGAACATATATAGAGTTGGCATTCATAGCCTTTTCCGTTACTTTTACCTGTTTCTGCTTTATGCCAGAGACCTTCCTTCTACATTTCTCTACCTCTTCCTCACGTGGCATGTAGAATAGCAAATGGAGCTAAATGAGCTCATAGAACAAACTCACTATTATGTCATTAATGTTTAAATTCCTATTAACTTTCAAGGTAGAAAGTTCAGCATGAAATTACTCAAGGTAGGCTGTCAAAAATTTCATTTGCAAAACCTGTTTTTTTCATAATTCTGGCATAGACTAGCGTTATTGCTATTATTACATAAACAAATAAATATATTTTTAAGACTGCCTAGATGCTGATATAAAGGTTGTTTTAACAGCATGGTGGCACAGGAAAATATATATACATGTTTATAAATAGTAACCATTTGCAATGGAGACAGTACGTGCAATGCAGACAGTATTACCGCGATGTTAAATAGGATCTTTATGAGTTCACTCTCATTATCTTAACAATTTCAGAGAGAACAAGAATATTGATGAGACAAGATCAGTCTTCTGGTCCCTTACAGCTGAAATAGTGAAGATATTTCAACACAAAAATAGTGTCACTAACTGTATTTCATTCTATAAAAAAACATTATTGTGTAACAGTTAAAATGAAACATAAAGTTTATTCTTGAAGCTAAGCTTACCTCATTCATTGAAGTCATGGCTCTAAACAATCCTAACCAAACAGCTTAAGACTTTTCTTCCCCACTCTGCTGAGACCCCACCTGCAGGGCTGCATCCAGCTCTGGGCTCCCAGCACAGCAAGGACAGGGACCTGCTGCAGCCAGCCCAGAGGAGGGGCACAAAAGTGATCAGAGGGATGGAGCAGCTCTGCTGTGAGGAAAGGCTGAGAAAATTGGAATTGTTCATCCTGGAAAAGAGGAAGTTTTGAGGCACCCTAATTGTGTCCTTCCAGTACCTGAAGGGAACCGACAAGAAAGATGGAGAGAAACTATTTGTAAGGGCCTGGAGTGACAGGACGAGGGAAAATGGCTTCAAACTGAGTAGGTTTAGATTGGATTTTAGGAAGAATTTCTTCCCTGTGAGGGTGATGAGGCACTGGAACAGCTTTCCAAGAGAAGTTGTGCTTGCCCCATCCCTGGAAGTATTCAAGACCAGATTGGGTGGAGCCCTGAGCAACCTCTCAGTGGTCTAGTGGGAGGTGGCCCTGCCCATGGCAGGGGGTTTGAAAGGAGATGATCTTTAGGGTCCCTTCTAACTGAAACTATTCTACCATAACCCATCACATTTCTACCAAACAATAGCCAGATGAGACAAATACCATAAAAATCAAAGTATGTGTTTCAAGAAAATGAAACATCTCTTTTCAGGAAGAATATGAGAGGATTACCATCTTTATATTAAATGTGCTATTGCACATCAATGCAAAGATTGAAAGATGTCCACAAATAAGAAACATCTTAGCACCTTTTATACATCAAAGTCCTTGGATGTGTGGATCTACCATGACTGTTTTCAGGAAATATATAATTGATATCAGTTAGTGCTATAATACAGCATTTGGAGTTTTATATTTTCATAGAAAATTTATAGATTATTTTTAAAAAATCTTTTGAAATATCAATGCTTTATGGTTATTTATCTAAACTGTTCCCCTTGTAAATCAAACTTTGCTAAGACAACATATAATCCTGTTGAAGGCAATTTTGATTTGACTTATTGTTTACCTTGTCTTTCTATTATATCTTCTTCACATTTTTTCCTATGCTCTCATGAACAAAATGGTCTGAATTTCTCAGAGCCATATTTGTACAGTTCCAAAAATGTAAAGAGTCTATGTAACAGCATCAGCTTTATTTCTACCCATTATCAGGAATGGTGTTGATCCTTTAAGTAGCAAAAAAGAGCTGCACTGAAAATGCAACTTTAAAAATCCATGAAATTCAATCAGCTTATAGATCTGAATGTTCTTTCTTCTCTTTCTATGGTTTAAGAAACAGCACCTAAGCTTGTTAAAATGCTGCAAATAGCTGATGTATAAAAGACAGCTTTGAAATAAGGACAGATTGAGAATAAATAAACTGCAAACTTTTATTTAGAAAAGATGAATTTTTCTGTGTTATTGAAAAAGATATTTGTATCTGTTATCTCAGGACAGTAGAAGAATTTCAAAGGCTGTTCATGCAAAAGATTTAAATGGATCTTATTTCATTAGAGACTTTGAAATGTGACCACATCTTTCAGTATCACCATTTTTAATAAACACAATACGTAAAGCAGCTTCTCAGTAAGCCGATAGATATTTTGGAAGTATATTAAATGAATACATTGTGAAGGGGTATTGTTCTATTCATCTTGATAAGAGGATTAAATTCACACGCCCTAAACTAAGACAAAATGTGCCAGAAAACTGTTGATCAGACAACTGAATTTTCTGCTTCAAACAATAAATTAGAGTTAGTAGAAAGGAAAAAGAAAGATAAAAAATTGTCCAATAGTCCATGAATAGTGAGCAAAAAAAATGTCATACGGCTAACATCTCCTGAAATGTCTTATATTTGTAGTCCTAACACTTCAAGCTAAGTAAAATGTTACTTCTCCTTTCCTTTACTCAGCTCAGAATTACACAATGGTTGGACAAACAGAGGTTAAGTGAAAGACAGTCCGTGTTTGAATAAGTGTCTGTTCTTTGATTGCCGTGCCTTGCATTGCTTTAGAAGTAGTGAGTGATCACATTGATAAAGACTGTAGTTATGTAGAGACCAAGGTGAGCATCGAAGAGCCAGAATTAGGGAGACTGAGTGGACTCATTTTGTGTTTGTGAAACATATGAAAACATATGCAAGCACATGTACACATAGATTCATTATTTCTTGTCATAACGTTAGCAGATTTCCAGATAGCCACATCATGTAGCAATATTGATCCAAACACTGTGTTGGCTGTAAATTTTTGTGTTGACTCCAAACTGGTCTCAGATATTTTAGGTTGACAAATTATCCAGTGACATAATTCTTGTCTTCTGGATTTTTATTTGGTTACATGTAGAAAAATAATGAAGGTAAAATGCTCCTTTGATAAGCATGGAGAGAGGGGTATGTGGTGTTGGCAGTTTTTCCAAAATTTATTTAGCACCGAATTGTACTAAATAAGACTGTTTTAAAATACATGTTTCACGCTTTTTTTCTGTGTCTATTTCAGTTTGCTCAAGGAATGCCACATCCTAGACTGTTTGAGGAGCTTTATCTGCTCACTTTCATAGCGAGCACTTTCATAGCACATCATGTCTACTTAATCCCACAGGAGAACTGGTGAGATACAGACCTGTCAGCTACAGTGTACTACTATTTAACACCAAGGAGTAAGGGGTCAAAGAAAAAAGCAGAAATAATTTAACCATACTGTCTTGGGCTGCAATGTCATATGTAACCAAAAGAATGTATTCTGTCACCATCTCCATAAGCAGTCAGAACCAGGTGGGGCAGTGTTCTTTATCTTGTCCACAACACATTCCTGATAACTCCAGGGGATATCTTCTGTTAATGGGCCATCAAGTCTCAGGCCATGGCTCATGAAATTACATCCTGCCATTGAGAGATGCTCTGCACAGCTGGAGGAACCAAGCATTCCTACCTGGAAAAAAAATCTAAGTTTGGAGCACCACAAGCAGCTGTATCCACTGGATTCCCAGAGGACAAGAGCTACATCACCACCACTGGACCTTCAGAGGAAGACCAGACCCTTCTACAGGATCACTGCTTCAACAAAACCACATCTGTCATTCCAGGAACACTGCAGCCACCATTTAATCAGACTGCTACCACCACTCTGACCAACAGGAGGTCAGGTTGTATCCTGGCTCTGTCAGTTTAAGCCAGTGTTTTCTGCCTTTATTTTAATCTTCTTTTTAAATTTTAGCTCTGACTTGGAATCTCTCACTGGTTTGCTTTTAAACTAAAACACATAGAAAGATGTAACAGCCAGAAAACAAGCAGCAAAAGGAAATTGGTAGCAAACTTCTGCTCAGTTTTTACAGTGGGACTCTAGAGATCCTTTTAAGATGAGTGGAATTTCTTAAATCTATTTTGTCTAAGAATACATACTTTTGCCATACTCTCTGAGGCATTGAAGAGGTTTTTGGCATGGTTTTTCTTTTTTTGGAGTGGAAAAGAACAATTTTTCATATGAATAATTTTCACAGAATTACTACCTCAAAAAGACAATTCATTGGGAAACTGAGTTGCTGGAACTACTCATTAAAAGCTCAAATTGACATAGCATTAGGGTACATATTTGGTTATTTGAATTTCCTGTTTCTTGACACAGTTGTATAGCTGCTGAAATGCTTACTAGGACAGAAAGAGAGTGACACCATGGGCAAAGATAGTAGAGATCTTCAAAATGGCTGGAAAATGTAGCTGAATATCATATTTTCAAATGGAGCTCAATTATTTCTAGAGTAGAAAACCCCCTCAACTGAGACAATGGTGAAATGGCTCAGGTAGGCACTAGGGACGTGAGGAATATTGCATGCAGATTTAGCTGTGCAAATACCTGTCACAGCTCCATTAAAGTTTGTACCCCTCCTTAAGAAAGAAGGCTGGCCTACTGACAAAAAAAATTAAAATATTAGGACAGATTAAGTAGAAAAATTGTTTCTTATCTTTTACACTAAGATCTAGAAACCTTCCTGCTGGAGTAGGCGAGGCAAGTTCCTTTTTCATTCCACCAAATGATGGTTAAATTTAGAGCATGGACAAGAGTTGGATCACCTAAATGGAGAAAAATCTCAGCACCTTGCAGATCACATCTGTTTTGAAGGAAAAAGGTGCTTTCATTGCTATGGTCTTAGCAACAACACATTTGAAATACATAAGCTGCAAGACAATATGATGTGGACTTCATTTCAAAGCTACACAATTGTGCTTAATCCTCTAAATCAAGTTATAAACAACTCTCGAGGGGGGGAAAGTGACATAAATTCTGAAAATAAAAGAAATCAAATATGATATCCTATAATGGCAGGTCATTTCAAAGCTACTTGGATTGGAACAAACAATGAATATATACAATCTGTAAATATTTTTTCAAACAATTGCAATGAGTATTTAATTATTTTGTCACAAATACAAGACAAATTGTATGATAGTCCATTGACCTTCCTTTCCCTATATATAATATCTGATCTTGTGAGAATTTTTGTCAAACACTACTTAGACCTTAACATTCTTTTCTGCTAAATATCTGGACATAATCTCTGCCCATCTCCTGCTTGTAGTTCCACTTCTGTTTTCACTCAATCCTTTCACCCAACTCAGAACCAGGTGCTGGTACTGCAGAAAATCACTAACCTGTGAACAGTTTCTGGAAGTCTCTCACCTGTCCTCTGGGTGTCTGTGTGAGTTCTGTAGATAAAAGTCATAATGAGGGTTAGTACCTGCCTTCTAAGACCAGGTCATCTCAAATAAGGACTTATCTGCAAAACATTTTGCAAGAATTGTAAAGACATTTCTTTCATAGACAATTAAGAAAAGCTGTGCTGGGCCTCCATCTGTTTGCTCTGTCACCTCATATTTATCACTGGAGGCACACACTTAGACAAAAATTTCCTTCTCAAATAAGGAACTGGGTTCAGTGAGACTTTAAAACTCAATGTCTCTAAAACCACATGTAAATTTATGAAAAATATCTATTAAAAGAAACTCAGAAATAACTTCAACAGCACTTTCATGAAACATTCTTGTAATTTATGAAAAACATGGGTCTTGCCAGTATTAGCTCAGTTATACCCTTTTTACTTTGGATGCGCTCTAATAAATCTAAATTAAATACCTTTCTTATATTGTGGTGACTGAAACTGCATATGATACTCAAGGTGAAGACAAATCAGTGCAGACAACTGCCTGTGGAAGATCTTTGCTTTCCTGCTGTAAGCAAGGGTTTCTGACATGTCCCTTCTGTGTTTGATGAAGCCAAGCACGGCTCCAACCTTGGCTCCCCCAGGCAGGAAGATGTTTAAAGCCCACCCATGATGCTGTTGAAGGGGTGCTGTGATATTCCTAGTACACACACAAAATTAATCTGTGCCCAAAATGAAACATCCAACACTAAATCACTGGTGTTGGCAAACAATCTCAAAAAAGGAACTTACATAGCCCCCCAGTGTTCAAATTGCTAGTCCTTTCAAAAAAAGTGAAGGAGTTTTTACATCTACCTGAAAAAGCTTCCTAGAATGGTAAGAGAAAACATTGGGCTGTAGCAGACTGATAGTCAGACACTCACCAAAATACAAGACATCCAAATTCTCTTCATTCCCCACTACATTGTTTTAATTACAGGAGAGACTATCAGCTATTCAAGAATTAGATACACCTTGCTGTCTGCTGTGCTGGTTTTGGCTGGGGTAGAGATTGGTTTGTTCATAGTGGTTATTATAAGGATAACCTGTTTTGATTTGGTTAAACCCTGACACCTGCCAATAAAGCATTCAGAATTTCTGTGCCAGAAGGGGGTTGGAAAATTCCTGTGTCTGTATGTCCTACTGGATAAGGTCCTTGGCTGGTGGGGAGATTTTTTCTTTCCAAAGATTGTTGCAAGAAATTTATGTTGGGTTTTGTTTTGTTTTGTTTTTGTCACATTAAGAATTTTCTAAATTAAGGGGGGTTTTTTTACTTTCATGTGAGAAGAGATCAGAACAAAAATTCCTACTGATGATGAAGTGCCTTTACCATCAAGGGTAGAACTGCCTGCACTTCCTTGCTTTGCAGCTAGGAACAGGTAAGGGTAAAAGGGTAAAAGCTCAGTTTCTCTTCATGTCAGGAAGACTTCAGTACAAATTTGCACATCGAGATGCCCTGATCAGTAGGATATAATGGGCAGTACAGACCCCACTGTGCATACCAGGAATGTTCAACATTTACCCGTTGGATTGAGGCTTCAGGGAATAGTGACCCATTTCTTTCTAATTCCTGGATACCTGCATGGCTTGAAAACGTATTAAATTCTTTGGTACTTATATGAGGAGACTTTTGACATGTACAGAAGCAAAATGCAATTGGATGCTGAGGTTTAAATGCCTCCAGGTGCTACAGTTACTGAGCAGCCTCTGTCAATCCTCCTTTTGAACATATTTATCTGTGCTCACCTATGCCTTTTTTAGCTGTCTTAGACAATGTTCAGAGCATTTTTACACTAAAAAATGCTTTTCTTTTCTTGTTTAGCGTAGTGAATATAAACAAATATTTTGATTGCCATCAACATGAATGATTTCTGAGAAAAAAATAAAGAGCTAACATTTTTTCATTATCAAGATGCACTTGAAATTAAAATTTAACAACTAAAAATATAGAGAGACATGCATATTCATTTTATTCTTCACTATTCAGGTGTTATTAGGATTAGCTATGCATCAGTTTCAACAGTGAGGAAAGACTGCCATCTTCTGACTTCCACAAAATAGCTGCACAACTGAATATACATCTTAGTTTGCCCTGTTACTGTTTATCACAATGCTTCTAACCGGAAAAAAAACCCTTGGTCACATCTTGATTCTGTTGACTGAAATACTGTGGCCCAGTGAGCACCTTCACAGTACACTGTTCCACCTCTGAAAGAGAAACATTCACCTGTGACAGGTAAAACTTGTTCACTTCCTTGTTTTCTTGCAGAGCTCTTTCTTACATAAATTTGTCATCTCATCCACACTTCCAAATAAGCATTACCTACTGCCATCAGTTAACTGATCACTTGATAAATTTCTTGGTAACTTTCACACTAAGTGGTTAATGCTGTGACAACTCAGAGAAAATGTACATCTACCTCCCATTAGATATTAAGAGTATCCCAGCAACTAAAGGTACTAATGCTAGTACCTTTAGAATTCCCACCCAAAGATCCAGCTATCTGGCCTGTGAACCTAAAAGTAAATATCAGGCAGTTAATCAGATGCCTCAAGCTGTTCACTAAATTTTAAATGATATTACAGGAGATCTGCAGCACATGCAACAGATGCTTCTACCTACATTGTGTGCAATTTCCTTGCACTCATTGATCGAAAAAACAGAGATAAATGCACAGGCCTCTTTTAGGAGAAGAAAGCATAGCTACAACATGTAACTGTTGTTTTCCATAGCTTTTATTCAGACTTAAGCCCCTGGCATGATGCAGACAGAAAGCACAGACAGATCACAAGCTCAGGTGTGCGAGCGCTGTCTCTGAAGCCCATTACACCTGGCTGTCACACAAGGAAGTGCAGACTCTCCTAGCAAGCCTTTGGTGGACATACCACTGGCACAGAAGACCAGCTGGCATGTGCTCAGCAGGAAATCGTGCTCTCCTCTGCTGAAGATGCTGCTAATCCAGCAGGCTTCCCTAAAAAGAAGGAAATCTCTTGGCTACCAAAACTCACCTGAAGTTTGGATCACTTTCTAGCTGACCTACAGAACTTGCACTGTTTATGTGTATCCTGCCATACAGCACAACTAACAGAACAGATTCAGAATATATCATACAACCATATCAATTTCAATACTTCACAGTTTGATGAGTAGCCTGGAAAAGTAAAGGAGTGGAATCTTAACTGATTTGGGTGAAGAAAGGAGACATCTGTACTTGCATTTACCTTATTACTTAAGGAAGTTCTTCATATTCTCTTTCATGACTCCCAGAGTGTTTTTATCTCTTTTAAATAATCCTTTCAGCTCTTTCCCGAGGGGAAAACCTGCTACTTAGAAATGTTTTGTGTCATATTATACAAGATCACTTTTTCTGTTAATTCATTTCAGTGTATCAAAGAGCTAACCCAACATTTATTCAAATATAGAAATGGCTTGTTCTGAATGTTTCTGTGTGCTCTTGGAAGAATAGATGAATATCCCTCATTCCAAATGCTCAGTCATAAAAAAAACAAACCCACTGTTTAACCACTGGAAGTAGAATCCTTGTCTCTTCCTTTCTCATTTTTTTGGTGTCACTGGTTCAACCATCAGTTATCTATTTGGTCCCTTGAGAGGAAAACCAAAACAATAACTGGGTCTTTGAGACCTCACTTGTGGTCTCAGTATGTCCAATTCTAGTCTTTCCAATACAGAGCCTAAACTACAAACTGAAATACAGGAAACTGGGATTAAAGTAAAAGAAAAATATTTTTATCTCACTATCTGAATGTGCATTGGCTTTGCATTTTGTTAGGAGGATATATGCAACTAAATGTGGGAACAAGTTCTTCTATCTGTGTAAATTCTTTCCATTCAGCAGTCAAGTTAAAAAAAGCAGGCATAAAGCCCCCAAGTTGGAGCAAGCCAAGTGACACTTCCATAAATCCCATAAAAGCAATAAGGACATATTCAACAAGCCAGCTAAAGAAACAGACCTTCATCCTGCTTGTCAGTATAAAACCAAAAGAGAAGAAAGGTGTTCGTCTGGAGGTTGTAGTGTAGCCTGTACTGGTTCACACTTCACTGTCCTGTTTTTCTTTCAATCTTGTAGGAAAAAAAAAATATATCCAGCAAGGCTTTTGAATTTTCTGAATGTGACACTGTTGATTTTAGAGAAAAAATATTCAGAACAAAAATTACCATAAATGAGGAAGGTAAAAGTCCTGATATCATTTCAGAGAATGGTTAATGATTTACGCAAACTAAAATCATGTCAGCAGTACGCCCAGCACAGAGCATGTAGATTTAGCTTTAAGTGGCATCAGACAGAAAATCACTTTGTTTCCAATTTCTGAGAGTAGGAGGAAGACATAAATGTGAAATAAACTGTTTTTTTCTGACCAGCTGAGAGACGGATCTGTACCATTTTAGCCTTTCTAAACCAAAACTCTTCATCTAATAAACTTCAGTTCAACAGAACGTAATAAATAGCCTAGACCTATTTTCATGGACTTAATTTCACATGACACACATGCTACTTCAGTACAACAATAGAATTATAAAACTAGATTTTTAATTTTTTTTTTTTTTTGGCCAAAGTATTTATTATGATCTCTGCTATGGTTGCTTTCTCACTGAACAAGTATATTGCTTGTTTGACTTCCATTTCCATCTCAGAAGACAGGGACAGGAATGAACAGCATTCACAGCCCTTCTGAGCATTGTGTGTCTGACTCTTAGGATGAAACCAGATGCTAAATAAAATAAAATTCAAATTTCTTCTCATCCAAGATTTCTGATAACATAAATAGCACCTTCTCCTTTCTCGTATCTTGCACAAAGAATGCATTTGGGTTTAAAAAATTATGCAGAAAATCTTGGATAATTTCACTCTCAAAGAGTGAATTAAACAAGCTGTAGCATCATATCTTTAATCTATAGACCTGTGTTTAAATGTTTCAGACTCCAGGAGATGTTTTAACAGCTGTAAATATTCCATAAGTTGGTTTCTTACTTAAAGCATTACTTTTTTACATCAAGGAATATATTTATAATAATCAGCACAGATAATACCTTGAACTATAAGGATGATCAGGAGGAAATAAGCAAAAACCCTACATTATCTATCCAGAAAATAATCAGGTCCTAAATTCCCACATTTACACGTGTTTATGTAAGTATCTAAACACGAAACCACTCAAATACATTCACCTATTCTGACTTCACTTCAAATGTTCACTTTCATACTAACAGAAATATTATGAAAGGAACAAACAAACAAAGTGCTTATGAGTTGCCTACACACATTAGGCTGCAGCGTTATGAAGTACATTCAAAATCTTTGAAATTCAAACTTTAAAATTCCCCAGTGCTTACATGATGGTGCTGGGAGTCTTGCTACTCCTTTGCCCATGTTGAATGCTAATACTCTGAAGAAAATTATTATTAATGAATATTAACATAGGAACAAGCAGCTGAAAAGTATCTAAGTCACTTTACCATTCATATAACATCCTGGACATAGCCCTTCTTTTTCCATAACCTTTAGAATCACATCTTGCTGTGTTGAAAAATAGATTCTGGAAGATGAAAAAGAAAAAGAAAAAAAAAAAGGATTTTCTTTCTATAGTCACACATTTATGATACTGCTCATTTTCTTTTCAATTGTGTTGCAGTCATACTCACAATTTTTCTAGCTAGTATCCTGAATTGATCAAATATGTTACACTGATGAGAAAACAAGCCTCAGGCAATGAAAAGAAAAAAAAAATTCAACCAAATTAAAAAAAAAAAAGAGACAAAGCAAATGTAAACAAAATTTATTTTTGTAGAGTTACCATATCAATGGATTGATTTTTTTCTTCTATTTTTGTTTCCTTTTTCTAAAAGTATCTTTAAAGGTAAGGAGTAAGATTGGAAATTTTAGTAAGCAACTTGAACCCTCAGCAATGCTCAGAACTTTGGCAAATGCAATGATTTAATTGCAAAGTATCTTAGCGTGAGGTGAATTTGATAGAACTTTGTCTTCAAATACCTAATGGGTGCTGATAAGGAAAACTGTTGTAAAAAATGTTGTTGAATGTTGCAAAATGAAAACTGTCACAAAATTTGCAAAATGCTGCAAATGATTGCATTGTTAGTAAGTTTGGGCACATCTTTCTACATGAAACAGATGAAGATCCATGAGATTATGGTTGCTTATGGTTTATGCTCTTCTAGGGCTACAATAGCTTTTCCAGAATTCCACTCAACTAGGCATTTGACAACATTTCAATCAGCTTTTCCTTATTTTAATTTTTAGAATTTTATGGGATTTTGCAAAAAGTGTAAGTAAAAAAAATCCCAAAACACAGATGTCAGATGAAACCCAGAGAAATCTTGGGATTTTGTCTTCAGGTGACCTACTAACCTTCTAGATTAGTACTGGAAATTTCCCTACCAATATATGGAATTTTTCAGTTTCTTCCTTTTTCCTCCATATTTTATCAGTGTAATTGTGATGGCTTTTAAGAGGTTTAGGCAATTATTCTCACATAATTGTATGGGCTATCTGAAAATGAGCATAATTTTTGTTCTTTCCTGAACCTCTTCTTTAAGATTGTTCGGAAAGGGGGAAATTGGCACATACTAAAATATTCAAGTCCTCTAATTTCAAGACATTTTCATCTTTTTGTATTTGATTGAAAAGCAAGTCAATAGTAAGAGGAGAGACATTGCAGCTGTAAAGATCACAACTTCAGAGTAAACCATGTGGATTACTCCCTGTTGGAAACAATGTCTTTCTAGAATTCCTTTTATATAATTTAGAATGTATGTAAAGGAATACAAAATGTGTGTGAAGAAGAGAGAATCTTTCTCAAATTCAGCTCATTTTGCATGGAGTATTATATACCCAATTTCAACACAACTATAATTGAATTTAAATTGAAATGGCATTCTCCTAAATAGAGTCACCTAATCTAAGGAGTCCTTTTCATCTCATGTACAGGGTCTGAATGCAACGCTTGTGGAGTTTTCTTTTATTAAAAGCTTAATGCACGTTCACTAATGTAGGTTTAAATGTGGCCCAATTATTAATCAAATATATTTCAGCAGCAAGAGGGCCAACATTCAAATAATGATTAATTGAAAACTTAATTAAATACTTCAAGACATCACATGAAAGTGTTCTGATAAAGTTTCAGGTCATGCAGTTTGCATCTGAATCTGAGTAATGAAAAAGAATAATTTGATCCAGAAACCTTTGTAGTTAGGGGCTGAAATTACCCCAAAGCTACTGAAGAAAATCTGTCTTTGAATATTTGCAATTGAATTTTCTTGGACAGCTTTGCATTACGTGGAATATAAAACAAGGAGTTGGCTTCACCTGACCATTCCAAATTGCTGAGCTTCTATGTTTCCTGTGCTTTAGAACAGCACTTTACAGAACTTAATCCAAGACTCTCAGAAAAAAATGTTTTTACACTCTGATTTTTACTGAGGCTAAACAATGCAAAGATTGTTGGTTTTAAGTAAATCAAATTTTTTGGCTTACATACTTTATTCTGCATGGTTAGTCATAGCATGCTGATGGGCAACAACTCACCTTCTAAAACCTTCCAGTCTGATCCATTCAGTACAGAAAGCATTTGTTTAATTATTTTTAATTTATGCCACATTTTTCCAACCCACAGGTGGTTCATATATTATATAACTTATTCCTAGCCATTCTGGATGAAGGATCCTACTCATGGTTTGTTTTAAAATCAGTTATGGAGGGTTGAATTAATGCTGAGAGTCCTGTATGCAATTGTGCTGATGTGTGACCTTCCTATATAAAATCTTCAGAATAAAGATTCATTTAATTCATGGAAAGTAAATCCAGAGGCAGAGAAGACAAAAAGGGAAGACATGGTAAGAACTCTTCACCAAAAGGTTTGTCAGCATGTACAGCAAATAAATAAATTAGACTACAGATGTATTTTTAGTGGAGATGAGCTGGGATGGGAGGTGGAGGTGGGAATGTACCCGAACACATGGCCACACATGTACAGGACAAGGGGTCATAGCCTCAAGCTGCAGCAGGAAGGTTCAAGTTAGACATCAGGAACAATTTCCTCATGGAAAGGATAATTCCCCATTTCAGTGTTCCCACTGGAACCATTCCAAACCATGCACCTCTCCCTGTCTCCCTCACTCCCCATGCTCCCATCCATCCGCTGCAGCTGGGTGGAGACGAGAACTGGAGGCACAAAAGGTAAAAGGTCACGGGTTGAGATAAGAACAGTTTTCTGGAAACAGCAGTGAAATAAGAGAACAAACTGTAACAGAAACCATACTGACAGGGCATACAAGAGAAAGGTGAATTATATCAATGTGATGGCTCACCCCCCCATAGAAACCCCCTGACTGTACCTGACCACTCCCTCTGCCTTGAAGGGTCCTGGAAGGGAACCTTTCCCTGCACCCCGACCCTCAGCAATGATGTGAGGTGGTACAGAAGAACCTCTGGACCATGGCCAGGCCCCCTCCCAGCTACTGCAAACTTTAACCCTTTCCTGGCTGGCACCAGGACAACAGCCCAGCTCGCTTCTCTTTTCTCAAGTAATGCTGTGGCCCATTTATTAAGTCGTATTTGTTGGCACGTATTGATCAGCTCTGGAAGTGGAAAACCATCCACAACACAGGGTTTGAAGAACACACTTTACCAGGCTGCTGGAGCTGTGTGTATTCTGTGCCACAGTGGGCTTCAAGGGCCTTGTTAATGTTCATGTAAAGGTGGGATATATCTCCCTGTTGGCCGTTATTAAGGTCAATTTCGTAAACATCTATGGATTTTACTTTTCCAGCTCCACTAAGCAGTTAATTAAATTGTTTGATTGATTTCCCAGTTCTGCCTGATTCTTGCTCCTGTATGCCTTGATGTCTTTCTCTGAAGTATAGAAAGGAAATTACATGATTAAATAAGGAAAAGACGAATACCATAGTTTGATTTCCACTGCCAGCAGCAGCATATTATACAGCTACATACATCTGAGCCACATTTATGAAAATAGAGAAATCCATACCTAATACAGAGAAAAGTTCCTCAACTATATAACCTGTCATTCAAGAGAGATAACTCACATTCTTACTATCAAGAAAAGCCAAAATGAGAGAGTGTTTTGTAAATAGATTTTTGATGTAAAGCTTACAAGCAGATGATATCACAGTATCTTTCTGTGTCACAGTCATCTACAAGGGTGCCTTAACAGCTGAGACAATGCAGCTTACTTTGCTTCTTATATCTTTAGCTATACTGCAGCTCTAATTTAACCTTCTCTGTTTCACTGAAAACAAAACCAAGCGTATCACCAATCTAGGAAAAAAAAAACGAAAACCAAAAAACCCACAACTAACACACCTAGAGACTGTGATAAAAAGGAAGCCTTATGTTAGATTGGACACTGCCTGGAGAGAGTCCCATTCCAATAATCCCACTGCTCTTTAAAAACACAGTTTTAGAGAACCAGAGTGATATCATCTTGATAAGCATCCAACCCCTCCCCTGCAGAGCTATTCTTCAGTCATTTCCTCTCTGAAGCATCATAGCACTCAGATCTCTGCAGCTAAGATCTAACAGGCTGTGCCTACACTTCTTTCTCTTCTTAACTGGATTAAACAAAGACTTTATAACACATAAATGATTGTTATGATGGATTAGGAAATTATAATTTGTTATCAGGTTTCATCCAGATTTTATAGTCTCCTTTTTTGTCCTCCCCGATAAACCCATTAAAACTGTTGAAAACAGGTGTGTAAAATTATCAATTTGTGTCTGCTCCCAAGCATAAATTCTGACTGCCCAAAGAGTCCCCTGCATGTGGCAGGCCGCCCTCTTGCTGTTTGCTTCCTCCTAAACCAGAGCAGAGACTACACATGGCCCTTAGATCCTCCCATCTGTAGCTCAGTAAATTGTCCTGAGCACTCTGCTCTGTGCTTTTGGCTCTGGCTGATGGCAGTAGGAGCAGTCACACTGGACTGGCCCCATCCACACAGGCAGCCCTGCAACCACCACGTCCTTCAGCCGAATCAGCCTGACAGATGTTCAGTGTCCATGCACCCACCTGAGCTTGCTGGTAGGTGGAGCATGGTAGGACTCCCACACATCAAGGAACTCTGATCACTGTTTTTCCCCAGGGCACTTCGGGAAACATTTGCTTCACATGCACTTGTCAGGTACAGCATCTCACGTGAATTTTGATCTGAATGTTCTCCCATCTCCTCTGGTCTGTCATGCTGTCGATGCATGTAAGCACAAAAAAACCCAAAAAACATGGAATTTTTCTTAAGTAATAATCCCTTATCTCAGTGACACATTTGTACATGATATTCAATGCAGGGTAGAAGTCATCTTCAGTTGTCTTTTTATTTTTTTTTTTCTTTTTCTTCTTTTTATAAAAACTTTTTGGCTTATAAGGTTTCCATTTCATGAAGTTCTGGGATGATATGCAAAAGGCAGGAAAGACTGTATAGCTAAAAAATGGCAAACCTGAAGGAAGCCTTTATGTTTCTACTCTTGCTTTACTTATGCCTTTCATTAACCCTCTCACTACCATCCACGTGATCTTGCACCTCTTGTGGCCTACAAATCGTTCTTGTAGTAGATCTCTTTTAGAAAATCCTTTGCCCTAATCTGTAAATGCCTTTTGAAGACCTGATTCAGTATCTTAATCACTAAAATACAGTCACTTTACTAGCTTGATTCTTTTCAGAGTGGTTTCCATCTTCTCCAAACTGAGTCAATTCAAACTGATTTCAGAAAAAGTCAAAAAGGACCTGCACCCATGTTCCAACTTTTCCACTTAAAGTTTTCTAACCACTTTACACGTACCTTGTTTATTTTACCATTGACTACCTGCACACTGTCTATAAACTTCATTTTCTTCAAGTTCTTTTTTTTTATCTCACTCACTGCTGTAATTCTAATGAACATTTTCTTCAGCTAAGCACTTTGCTACTACAAATAGCTGTCTTCCAAACAAATAGCTCTCAAACTTCTTGCTTTCCCTTTCTGAGTACTGTGCAATCTCACAGCACTTAGCTGCTTCTTTATTTTCCCTCCCCTTCACTGCTGTCAATCTTTTACTGTCAGCTTTGACCTGAAAGCTGTGGCTGTCAGGGCAGAGAAATTAAAATTCATTCACCTGCACAGGGAGGTAGAGCAGAAGGAGGAGCACAAGGCTGAATTTCCACTGAGAGCAGGATTCCCAGTTCAAGCAGGTTATTTTTATATTTAATTGCTTCTCTTATTTTTCATATCTTCAGTTTCTCTTTTATCTCTCTTGCTGCATCTTTGACCTTTATCAAGAAAGGAATAAAAGAGGTCAATTGTTTTCACTATGTATTCTATTGGGATCAAATTAAAAACTATTATAATCAATTTTGGAGTTTTCAAAGCAGTGCTGCTATGGAATTTTGTTTTAATTCACAGAATGATGACATCCTCTAGACTGGGCTTCAGCTTTATTTTTTTTTTTTTTCATTTTTTTATGTTTTGTAAAATAAATAGTTCTTCTTTGAAACCTGGAACAATTTCATTTCCTTGTTCCTTCAACTCTCTAGGGTAAAGAACAAAGCTGGCATCTTTCCAGTGAATGTAGCTGATACAGAATTCTCTTTTTAATTTTTAACAGAGGAAACAGGCCACTCTTACAGGAAAGTTTAAATTTACTACTTCCTGCAAAGTAGTAGGAGATATTCTCATTTGTGGACAACAGCTTGAGTCTTCAATCAAGGAAGTTCCCATCATCTTTTAAATTCATATCAGAGCAATTTTTTTGTCCTCTGGAATATTAATGCATATTTCTGTGTTGATTTTTCTCTGATGGAAGGCAAGCATTCTTGCTGTGCAGCTACTATTGAAGACAAATTAAGCAAAAAAAAACCCAAAGAAACAAGATACAAAGGTTGAGGTTAAGATCAAGAAATTTTATTGCATCCAGCTCTCGGTTCTCAGCACAGGAGGGACATTGATGGGTTGGAGTGAGTCCAGAGAAAGCTAAAGTCATTAGAGGGCTGGAGCACCTCTCCAAAAAAACAGGCTGAGAGAACTGGGATTGTTCAGCCTGGAAAAGAGAAGGCTTTAGGGTGACCTAATTGTGGGAAAAGCAAGCCTATCTAGGTTCATCTGAGCTGACTTGTCTTTGCCTTCCTTTTAAATATGGAAGTGCATTCTACTTTAATTGCTGGTAGTATTAACTTAAAGAAACTCTTAATTCTTGATTTTGAAAAAAGTTTTTTTTTTCTTTTATCCAAAGTAATTTGCCCCAGATTTCACCTGAATCGCTTACAAGCTACTGGATTCCGTTTTAAAAAGTAAACCTTTTTTATACTACTTAACTGTTTATCCAGATTGATTTCCCTGTAGTGGTCAANGGAATTGCTTACAAGCTACAGGATTCCGTCTTAAAAAGTAAACCTTTTTTATTTTATAGTACTTAACTGTTTATCCAGATTGATTTCCCTGTAGTGGTCAAGACATTAAATGACACTGTACTGAAGCAGTTTGTTTATCTTAGCCTTAAGATTTGTTCCCTATTACATATAACTTTCTACTTCTTTTTAAAATTTTAAATTAATTTCCTTTAAAGAACACACACAATGTTGTGGTTTTTATGTCCTCCATTGCTACCTACTTTATTCATCTGTATGTGCCTTAATTAGATTTCAAAGGGAACTAATCTAGAATTACTTCCCTCAGAATAATTCAGAATTCTTTTAGTGTGAACATTAACCAGTTTTCCACACTTAATATGCTGCACACATAACAGCAAAAATGCAAGAAACTCTCACCTCTGACTCATATTTACACCTGCCGTTTATTAGTATTTTTAATGCAAAATGGCTTAAACAGCACATTATCAAAGAAATCGTACATTAATTTTGATGAATAAATTTTTTCTTAACGTATTTCCTACAGAATTAAGAAGAAAAAGATAAAGGCTACAGTAATGTGTTTGTTTATATAATGGATTTGCACCAACATAATGAGTTATTTTGCAGTGAGTTATGACTGGACAATCACTATTTCATGCTGAGGAAATGATCACCAATGGAGCCTCTGCCAAGATATTCCTGGCAGCCCTTAATACTAAAGAGGTAGTAAAGAAAATATATCATGTGCATTTAATTGTAATCAATCCCTCATATCTAGCAATAGGTACATTTATATGCCCTTGCATCTCAGTACAAAGCTAAATATTTACAAAAATAATGTATGTTTTTATTTAGAGCTAAAGCCAAGCCATCAGCTTTCTCCAAATGTGACTGTGTTCAGTCAATGCTCATGTCTTACCTAACATTCACCATTAAATGCACATATTCATTGGTGAAATTGAATGTATATTGCTTGAAAGGCTACACAAAGACCTTAAATACAACAACTTACCTTTATACACATGAAAATCTATCTCAGCAAACATGCTTTTTTTGTTTCTTACGACTAATGGTGTTGTGAGCATTTTGCTATTGAATTCAAAGTTGGAAGGATTTGACAGTGAAAACTGTTCTCAAGAAAGACTTGAAAGATTAGTCTAAAGTTCCTTTTATTTGATCATTAATATCATCTTGATTTTGTAAGTCTTCCTGAATAGCAATGGGAGCTGCATCTGTGAATTGTAAGATCTAGCTATTATAAAGTCATTAATTTTAATCCCCTAGAAAGGAGAGATTACTCTAAAGTTAAATCACTGAGCCAAGCATTTGGTTGGGTAAAATTAAATCTCCAATAAATATCTCTCTTGTGGTTTAGCCTGACTTTAAATAAATTCAATTCAGACCGATTATACTCTGAAAATAAGTGATACATATGAACTGGGGCAGCATATGCTTCATCCCAACAGGCATGAAGATGGCACACCTAGACCTGTATTTCTGGCTTTAAGCTATCCACAAGCACTAGAATATGGTGCTTTATTAAAAAAGCAAGTGAAGCAGCAAGGATTTCTGTCACTCATGAATAGATGAGATACATATTTTTATCCCCATGCAATCTAAACATCTGTTTTGTTTTGGTTTGGTTTTTTTTTTCTGGCTGAAAAATAACAACACGGCAAAGACTAAATTCAACAGGGAGTCTTGCAGAACAGTAAAGCTAATCCCTCTTTGTACTTCCCAAAATTCAGTGATTATGAAAACTCTTATTCCTATTGTCCTAATAAGATAAGGCTGTCACAAGCCAGATCCTCTGGTTTTTTAAGAGGTTTTAATAGAGAATCCATGTAAGGGGCATTCTGGGAGGGGAGGATCAGGCATGGGGTTTTACTCCCATTTCTCTGCAGAAGTGAGAAGAATTCTGATTTCAGTTGGGGAAATCATCACTGAAAAGAAAAGCTAAAATAGCTCTGTGAAAAGATGAGTTATAGCTATAGAAAGCCATATAGGCCATCTATAATACTCAAAGCTATATAGGCAATCTAAAATAAAATAACTGTAATTGCCCAACTGAGTTGCTTCAGACACATATGTTCATGGTTTTTTATACCGTATATACCTTATTCATTAAATATAAATGTATTTCATTACACTGACCATAACAGAAAGTCTAGAATTTGAAATTTGTCATTTGTTTTAGGGCAATTGCCTATAAAAATCTTTTTAGCAGTAGCTTCTTCTTTCAGACATTTGAACTACAATCCGTACAACTCCATGACACTGACACCATCAGGAGGGAATATGTTCTGGTACTATCCAAAGACAATCCAGAAGTACTTTTTCTAAACTGTGTGCAGTGTTATTCAAATTATTGTCAATGAAACCAAATGTGCTGGTGTAAAGAGAACATCTCTTCCATTAACTACAGTAATTGTAATTTGCATGATGTCTTTTACTTTCAGATGTTACACAGATCATGCAATGGTTCACTGAGGTTATCAGGTAATTAAGCTTCCATTTTCATGCTACAAGTGCATTTAAGGGACCAGACAAAGACCTGAATATAGGTACTGAGCACACACAAAGAAATACAGAGTTTCTGCACCAAGAGCAGACTATAAAGAAGAGAAACATAAATGGAACAAAGAGATAATAGTGGAAAAAAAAAGGGAGCTAATGCTCATAGTGGCACAGATCGAGGAATAAAATCCAAGTCCCCAATACCAGCCTGTGTTAATGTTCCTCCTGTCAAAAAGTTAACTGTGAGCTGCATCCTGTAAAACTTCATCCATCCTGTTAATACACAGAAACATATACATTAAACATACACATTTAGGACACAGAATACTGGGTACACACTTATGGATATCTTCTGCAGCAATGGCATTTTATAATCCATCTTTACACCTAACATTTTTTTTATTTTTTTATCATACCCAAACCTTGACTTTTTGAATGATTTTGTANCACAGATCGAGGAATAAAATCCAAGTCCCCAATACCAGCCTGTGTTAATGTTCCTCCTGTCAAAAAGTTAACTGTGAGCTGCATCCTGTAAAACTTCATCCATCCTGTTAATACACAGAAACATATACATTAAACATACACATTTAGGACACAGAATACTGGGTACACACTTATGGATATCTTCTGCAGCAATGGCATTTTATAATCCATCTTTACATCTAAATTTTTTTTTTTATCATACCCAAACCTCGACTTTTTGAATGATTTGGTGATAGAAACATGAGATCTCCTTGATTTCTGAAGGTCTTTTCTCTGTACATTCAAAACCGCCAATTTACATGATAAAGAGCAAGATTCCTCAAAAATATTGGTTTATGTTAATAGGATATAAAATAACCTATAAACCTGTCCTCTAATCAAGATCTTTGAAAGACCCCTGCAGCAAATAGTCCTTTCAGTTATCATAAAAATCAAAATCAAAATCTGACTGTCTCTCTCCCTAACGTCCCACTGCAAGCAGAAATAATGAAAATAATACTTTCCATCCTTCAAAGATTCTGGAATTTTGAATAATGCTTCATAGATGAAAAAATCTAGACAATATTTCAGACTTCTAACTTACATAAAATCAAAAAACTTTTTGATTCAGCAAAAAAACAGTGCTAAGACATGGGCTCTTTGTTTTCCTATAAAATAAACACCTAGAACAAATTCTCCATTGCTTTGGATCTTTAGGGACATACACATTGCACACAGGTTTATGTCTAGTAATTATGTCACAGGCAAAAGAATTTAATATGTTGCCTTTTAGAGGGCTTAAACCACATTTTTAACTTTGAAAAAACCCTCATGGATATGGATTTTTTTAATATTATAATTTACTTTTTTTGCAGAAATTAGAGTATTTCAATTTCCTCATATTTGAGTTATAATTGTATATCTAAATTGCTGTTCCATTTAGCTGACAGATATTATTACAGACATTATATAATTTCAGTGAAAATTTGAACAAATTTAAACAGATAGTTCATGTCCTTAATAAGTATTTTAATTGTTTGTTTATTTAGAAAGGAGGAAAGTTTGGCTTTTCAGAGGAATAAATACTGAAAGTTCACAGAATTAGTGAAAATAAAGAATAATTTATACAAGATATCTAAGAAGGAGATGTGTTTCCATTTGCTAATTGAACTTTTGGTCACTTTAACAGCACATCTGTATTAAACATTTGAAGTAGCTGTGGCTTAGACCACATTCAATATTTACCTCTTAATTCCTATAGGAAACCCTATAGAAGGACCAAAATTATTATATCACTTGGATAAAACTGGGAAAATGAAGCATTACTCATCAGACACATCCTTCTAAACCAACATCACACAGCAGGTTTAAACATTTTCAGCAATCCAGCACATGCCTGCTGGAATTCGTGACTATAATCCAGAGGGCAGGCTTCCAAAGGACTCAGTCGTGTTGGTATTCCAGGCCACAACCAGCCCACAGAAACTAATTCAAGGCTAATACTCCTCCTGAGGAGAAAATGTTAATTATCAAGATGGGAATGTTTCATTTATACATCTCTGGTTTAGTAAAACACTGCCAAATGCAAAGTGTTTTCTGATAGATTGAGATTGTGGATAAAATCCCAGGTGACAAAACTTTCAGGATTCAAAAATCATACTGGATCTGGATGACTCCTCCTGGCTCAGTGGAAGCTGTACCCATTGTCTCTCTGTCGTACCATTTTGAAAGGCTTATACAGAAAAATGGCTTTATAACTCCAGTGTTGCTTTAGGATGTCTCAGTGGGAAGCAATTTTAAAAGTGTCACTTTCTTCCTTACTATAGCATAAAAAGGCAGAAAATTTCACATTCTCCCTGACATATGGTAAAGATTTTGTTTCTCCCTTCTCCTCCACAATGAAAATGCTCACATATCTTTCTCAGAAACATTTTGTAATTATTTATGACTAGGAGAGACCTCTGTTCTCTCCACCTTATAAACTGGATATGCAGAATGTTGAGTCCAAGACCTGAGCTTTCAGTGTGTCCGTTTATCCATCCATCCATCCATCCATCCATCCATCCATCCATCCATCCATCCATCCATCCATCCATCCATCCTCTGCAAAAGAGCAGGCTCCTGGCTCCTGATCACTCTGCTGCAAGTTTCTGATCTCGTTTGATTGTCCCAAAGTCTTCCTGCAAAAATGCAAGGAAAATCCAAGTATCTTGCCCAAGAGCCATGGCATTCAATATAACCTTGAGTCTCTCTGTAGCCTGTTCCTCTAATTGGAATTGCAGACCTTCTCCAATGACTCAGATCCTTTCTGAATGCCTCCCTCAGACACTGTTTTCTTCTGCCTTCATGTCTTTTGAAGGGTAGAAAATAATGAAAAGGAGCCTTCAATGTACAGAGTGGGTCAGTCCTTCAGTCTCTAAATATCATTTAAGAACAGGTGAATGTATCAACTGTGCCTCACCTCTGGAAACCTGAAAATTTCAGCAAACCACAACGATTCTTCATACTAAACTTTGAAAACCTGCTGTCTGTCTGAGTTCTTGTGGCACCACCAAGATTCTCTCTACCAAAAATGTGCATGATCAGGATATGATAAATGTGATCTTGCTATTAGTGCAGATGTCTTGAAGACAATAAACTGCTTCTAAAATTAATGCTTAAGAAGAGCAAATACAAATGAGAAATTTGGTGAACCAGTTTGGAACAGAAAATTGACTAAGAAGAAATTTCTTGTTTTACCCTCAAGAGCTTCAATTACACCTGAAGAACATAAAACAAAAAAAGTGCTTTCAAAGGCAGCTAGGAATACTCATGTTTTTTCCTATAGGTATAAGTTAAGCCGGCCAAGTACAAGTTATTTCTGATCTGGAAACTAAAGAGGTCACTTCTGCATCCAAGCAAATAAAAGACACTGAGGAAACAGATGCTCAAGCATTTTTCAACATTGACAGTGATATTTATGGACAACTCATGACAGCAGCAGGATGAATGGACATCTGCATGCATCTGCTTTTAGACAAAGGGCAAGTGTGGTGGAAAAAGGAAAGGAGCAGTGACTGGAAGACTGTTTTGAAAAATAATTTGAAGAAATGGAAAGGGAATCTGGTGTGTATTTCAGGAAAGATACTGCTAACATGGTCTGTAACCTCAGTTGTTCAAAGCAAGTACCTGTCAAATAGATGAGAAAGTGGCTGCAGCTAACAGGCAGCTACAAAGCAGATTTTTATTTTTTTTTACTAGCTATGCTAGCCACACTCCAGCAAAAATGATAAATCTCCACATCTCATTGGAAAATATTTAGCAATGTCAGTTCTTCTACGACGCTCTGATTTGGAAGAGATGTATAAGTGCATTATGGAAGGAAGAAAGATGCAAAAGCACCTTTTGATATGCTAGGAGCATGAAAAATATCACATGCAGTCACACTACAGAAAATCTAGGTAGACAAAGCTGGTTAAAATTTGGTTTTTCCATACCTCATACTCCAAGTTGAAAATAAACAGTTATTAAATAAGGAAATAAATAAATGTGCATCCCTGCTATACAATTTTACTTTAACTCTTGTTCTTAGACATAATTTAGAGAATTGCTTAAGACTTCAGAGTAACAAACTGGTTTAGAATTCAAAATGTAACATTAAATCACACAGGACTTCCACAGCTTTATTCGGATCACATTGTCACTTGCATATCTCTCTATCATTTCACATTTCTTTCACATTAGGCCTGTCTTTTCTGCTTATGTTATAATCTCTTTGTGACAGATAACATGTTTATTCATGTTTGAGATCTGGCACAATGGGGCTGTAATCTCTACTGCATTACGCAGAGCACAAATGATAATTTCAACCCTATCTCTTCTATTTATTTTTTCCTGTATAATCGCACTCGATTGAAATCCTGCTAGCAAAAATATTGACTCAGACAAATAATGTCTTAATTTCACCACTCACTCTTTCTGTCTCACTGTCTGTGGCTGTCTCAGTGCCATTAAACAAGAAACACAACCACACCAGACACGCCACTATAAACAGATGTTTTCCCAACTTTCCTCCCTTCTCAAGAGTAGTTACTCTTAATATGTGATAATGTGAGTAACCCATGCCCTAGTTTCAATCTGGAGATACAACTCCACTGATTTTGGATTTCCTTTCTATTCCTTCTCTGAAACCAGTCAGTGCCACCTGTCATCATCCTGCCCAGCTGTTTGCAGGCTGCCCTATAGCTTTCAAGGCTTTAGTAACTTCTGCCCCATAAGGGGTCCCTTCAGGCACTCTGGCATTCCAGCTGTCCACATTTTGCCATTTCTATGCTTTCTGGTCATGAAATGTAGAACCACAGAATTATAGAATGATCAAGGCTGGAAAAGACCTCTAAGATCATCGAGTCCAAACATAAACCTAGCACCACTGTGCTCACCACGAAGCCATGTTCCCAGGAGCCACATTCACACATCTTTTCTACACTTCCAGATATGGTGACTCCACCACTTCCCAGGCCAGCCTGTCCCAAGGCCTGACAATCTGTTCAATGAAGAGATTTTTCCAAATATCCTATCTAAACATTCCCTGGTTCAATTTGAGGTCATTTCCTCTTGTACTATCAGTTGTCTCTTGGGAAAAGGGCTATTGCCCATTGTCCATTAAAAAATGATGTCATCATTCATATTCCAAAAACTATAAAGAATCAAAGAGAATGTTTTACCCTTTTATGTAAAAACAAAGGAAAAAAATGCAATATTATCTGCAGCAAGGCATTACTTTTTCACATTTCTTATAAAGGAACCCAGAAAACAGAAGAAAGTTTTTAAGCTTTGGCTTGAAATTTTTGAATAACGATTAATTTCTGTGCTTTTAAAAATATTTATATACTCATTATTCATTTTCAAAGCATATACTGGAAGAAAGCAAAACCAAATTTAAAAAAAAAAATTGGTTCCTATGGAAACAAAAGTCACCAGAAAAAACAAAAAAATCTTGGGGTTGGAGGAAAAACAATCTCATCTAACAGAATTTAAACTGAGCAAAACTAGAACACAGAGAGGCAAAAAACAAAACCAAAAGAAAATCAGTGACATCTTGAATATAATACAAAAAATTTGTGTCCTTGAAATTAACTAGAGGAGTAATACATCATCTATACTTTAATTTCTTCAAATGAAGATAATAATAATAAATAGCTGCATAAAAATGTATAAGAATAGAAATATGGGGATTTAATGATTAATAAAATATGTTCAAATCTTTTATGAAAGAAACAGAAATAGTAACAGAAAGCCTTCTTGTAGCACTGGGAACTACTATAGTCCTTATTATGGTGAAAATATATGAAATTTTAAAAACAGGCACAAAAATACCTTGAGAAATAAACAGATCATTCAAAATTATCTCAGTCTACAGTGTAATTGAAAAGTGAATATATTCTCCTCAAAAATATATTCTTAATTCTGAAACTCCCCACTTTGTTGAACAGTTTTCTGACTAATTTTGTATAGTTCTGACTTCTCTACCATATGATCAAAACTTGGGTATTTGTAATTAATCTTTAATTACATGGGAACAGTCCAAGATTCAGCTGGTGGCTCTCCCTTGGTTCCAATCGCTCGTATTTTTAAAAAATACTTTGCTGGCTGGTGACATCATCTGCTCTTTTTAAAGCAAATATGAACTACAAATAATAAAATACACATATATGCTATAAAACAGGTCAAAACATTTTCCCTGTTCCTTCTCCAACTCTAATGTCTCATCTAAAGCTGTGCACAGCCTGTAATCCTCTATTCCCATGAAAAAAAGGTTCTATCCATCAAGCGCTGCCTCCAGAACCAGAGATCACACGTGTGAAAAGTTTGTAATACTGCATCTCTCACACATTTCTGTCTTATAAGGATACTGTCTTTCTCCAGATGTTTGGAAACTGGGACTCAAGGACTGGGAAAAGCACAGGCAAGCATTTCACTTTACAGTTAAAAGATCCCCTTTCCTAATACTTTTTGATAACAGTATTTTATTTGTGTATGATGTTACAACAATCTTTGAATGGTTATCTAAACCCAGAAGAGCCCCACATTTTTCGAGATGGAAAAAAACAAGAAAAGCAATTTTCAATTAAGCAATTTTGGGCTTATGCAATTATGTTTCTATAGATTCCCCCCTCCCCTTTTCTTTTCCAAACAGAAATTGAGTATTAGTATTATTATATTCCATGCAGAATGCTCTGCTTTTTACTTTGTTCTCTTTAATGTGTTTTTGATGGCATGAACTGATTAGTTCTACCATAACACTTCAGTCAGCATTAGAAACTGATGTACCAAAAAAATCCTTCTTCTCTCCTTCAAATGCCTTCTAATAATTTTTCCCTTTGACTAATATTTACCCCTTTATTTAAAGAACATTTTAATATCAATAAAATGAAATCAGAAAATGCAAGCCTCTGACTTTCTTTATTTTTATATGTATTTTTTTTAATTCTGGACATACTTTTAGATGATTATACTCACCAGTTACTTAGACACTACCATGCAGCTGTGAATTTACTACTTAATGCCACATTCAAAATCTTCTTTGGCTGTTGCTCCTAGAGTCAGTATAATATTTCTCAGTGCCATATGATAACTACACTGTATTCCTGAGGCCTCATTAAGTAGCTTACTGATGAGACACAGAGATAAAATATTTTGGCAGACACACATTTATCTTACAGAGAAAAAGGCCAGTATGTACATGTTCCTATAAATGAACGAAAATGTTTTTCAGAAGACTATCATCCATTTGAAACTAGAAAGAAGAAAGACTTTAGGGGAAAACTGTATAGGGAAAAAAACTGAGAAAAATAATACCTGTGTTTCTTTTAATAATTAAAGTCACATAGTATTTTGAATGCAAAAATAAGGTATAGTATAGTCATATTAATTTCTCATTCTGGTCATCAGCATTTAATTTTGCAACTTATCAGCAGATCACAAGGTGTTCCAGTTACTGAGATCAGACAAATAAATAATAGAAAGAGATTCAGAAAGTCATTTTCCTTCACCAATCTTTCCTTCCTCTCAGAGGATTCTGCAAATTCAGCAGTGGGCACTACAGGGACTGCACCTTTAATTTTTGTGCCAGGGGAGCTATGATCACTGGAACCATGAGAAGTGACGAGTCCATCAGCCCTGAATGTCCTGCAGCAGCCTGGCTCCTAAAGATCTCTCCTAACACATGAAATCATACACTGCTGCAACCCCCAAATGATCCTTTCAATGACCGCAGGACACACTGTTTGGGCTGGAGAATTCATTGTCACAAATTATTTCCATCCCTATTTTTTTGCATCGTGATCTATAAAGGAAACTTAAAATACACCTTCAAAAATTTAGTTCAGAAACCAGAAGTCATGCTCTAGATACATAAAACAGCAGTTGAGAAAGATTATTCCACAAAACATAACTTATTTTTTTTTTTACAACTCCTCACCAGCTGAGTTTTCAATTTTTTGAAGGCAACAAAAATTATACTTACCTATATTTCTCATTTACTGGACAGAAGAAGTTTTCTACTTCAACTTTTGTTAATATCTCGCTGAAACTATTTGTTTGCTTAATTTGGAAGATTCAGAAAAAATTCTTTCAAATATATATTGAAGAAATCACCTCTTGTATACCTTCATCTGAATAAACCAATGCAGAACTTTGGTTGTACTGTGATTTGAGAAAAAAAGGCAAACTTGCCGCTTTTTTTTTTTTTAAATTTTCTGAGACAGAGGCTGTTGAAATCCCCATATTTTCAAAGCAATCTGTAATTTTACACCAGAGGATTTTTTCTAGTTCCTGCAATCTGTTTCATGTAAAAAAGATCCTTTGTGTGTCCATTAAAAATGCTGGATCTAGAGAGGAAATTCAACATGCTAAAAACACCAAGGATAGGATTTACAAATATTTCTCTCAAACTTCCAAATAAGGGCTAAAGCCAGTCTCAATGTTTAAAGTAAGAAATGATACCAGTGCTTTTTTGTCTTTCCTCACTTTATCAGAGAGGGTCATTTAAACACTTTTCCCCTGCTGCTATGCAGTGATGCTATAGCCTGCAATGATATGTTTTATCTACCTAATTTCTCTCTATATCCAGCTTCTAAGAAGTACTATAAACCCTGTTGAACTAGCACCTGTTTTCTCTACCTCATAAACTGAGTTCTGATTGTATTGCTATTTCAAGTGCTATGTTCCATTTAAATAATAGGTCAATGGTGCAGACCACATAAATAGAAAATAGTCGGAAGTTTGTTAGAGAAACCAACCTTGTTTGGAACAAAACAGATCACCCTTCCATGATTTCAAAACTTCACTTTTATAGAAGTAATTTTCACTCACTGTTATTCCAGTAAGTCTTGACACTCAAAAGAGGTTTGCTCAAGCAGCTATTTTAATCACTGTTTTGCAACACAGGTCAAATATCCATGGAGTAAATGGTTTTGAGACAAAACAGCTGAAAATACACTCAGTTCTGAGCTGCAGAATCCTCAGTTAGTCCATATCCCTAATGCATCACCACCATCTTCCAGGATTTAATTTGATATTTAAAATATTTCTGTGAAATTATTTAATGGCAGAAACCCAAGTGCTTAGTGTCAGAATCATTCCATGCAGTGTAAAAAAAATAAATAGATCTATAATAACTGTCACTCATTCATTGATGTCAGAGTATCAATGAACAACTATTTTATAAGATAAAGTTTCCTCCTCTTGAGCCTTTGTAACTCAAGTTCAGCTTGGGTAACTTGCTCTACCGTAATTTTTAAATTAAAGAAAGAAATTGGAGACAAAATTAAAAGTCCTTCATGTTGCATGGAGTACATTCTGTGGCAGTTGATTTCCAAATGATTTTGCTTACCGGGGCCAGTGTGTGCCAGTGTCCCTGGAGAGACACTTGTGCACAGGAAAGGAATTGTGACCAGAATGGATCCCTGATATGGCTGCAAAATGCTGCCCTTATGAGGGTATTCAGATTCAGGTGATTCTTCTACTTCTTTCTGCATTTCATGTGACTGAAAATCTTGCCAATATTCTGATGGCTTCTTTGTGTTTGTTCTCCTGCTAAATCTACCCTTGTTAACCTTGAGAAAAAACGCTGATCAGAGAATCATAGAATGGTTTGGGATGGAAGAAACCGTCAAGAGCCATCTAGTCCAACCCTCCTGCAATGAGACAGCCAGATCAGGTTGGCCAGAGTATGACCCATCCTGACCTTCAATGTTTGCAGAGATGGGGCAGCTCAAATACCTCTGGGTAACCCAGTCCAGTGTTTCACCCTCTCAGCACACAGTTCTTCCTTACAGCTAATCTAAATCAGTTATCCCTCAGTTTAACACCATCACCCTTTGTTCCATCCCTTCAGGTCCTAGTAAAAATCTGTCCCCATCCTTCATATAAGCATTGCTTAAGTACTGAAAGGATTCAAAAGGAAAGTAATGGCAAAGGAATGGGAGAGAAAAAGGTGTAGAAAGAGCTTCTAAGTTATGGAAATTTGCTCATGTATAATTCTGTTCAATTACAGCAATATTAAAATATCAACAACAAAGAATATAAAACATAGTTACATTGGCAATAAAATTAGTACTTGCTTTTAACTATACACACACCAGAGTTCAGCTAAGTATATTCTCTTAAATGAGGAATATAATCCAAGCAATTTTGGTTATATATTTATAAAATACTGTATTATATTAAATAGTGACCATAACAAGATAGATTTTTTTTTTTATTTTCCTGCTAGGAAGACACAAAGCACAATGACAAATTAAATCAATATTCACTAGGTAAGCAAAAAATTTAATTAATCAGAAGATAGTATGTGTAAATTAAATCTTCAGTTACGGATTTTGTTCTGACGAATATATTAAGGATATTTGTATTAAAAAAATAAAAGTTCATTGTTTCTCCTTGCTATGGACCTAGATTCAAATTCAATACTCTACCCTTATAGCAAACTTTGGATGCTAAGAGTACAAAACTTCTGAAGCAATTAGTCATAGGATCTGATCTTAACAGCAGGACTTACTCTAGCCTGCATTCACAAATAACGGGATTTAATAGAAATTCTCTATCCTTATCATGCATTTTCCACACTGGCATGTTTCAGACATGCATAAAAAATATGAACTCCAAACAGTAGAAATTGTTTGGAGGTTTGCATTTGTACCAAAGACATTCCATACCCGGGGTCCTACTGGCGATCCAAACACTGAGAGCTGCAGAGACTGGTAAGTGTATCACATTTCGACAAAACTTACTTTCATCCACAGTTTACATTTTTATTCACGTTAGAAAAATTCCAGCTGCAGTTGGTAACTGGTAAGAAATCTCTCCCCACCCTTATTTTGACTCATGAGCCCTTTGTTATATTTTCTCCCACCTGTCCCATTGATGATGGGAGGGATAGAGCAGCTTTGGTGAGCACCTGGCACCCAGGCAGGGTGATCCAATCACAATTTGGAATTTTGATTTCTGTTCTTTTAAAGCTGAGCTTATTTTGCACATGAATTAACCAGAGTTCATCCCCATAATATACTGGTTGAGAGATTTGAAAATGGATTGATCATTCTCTGGCTGAGAAATATTACATACACTAAAGGATGGCTTGAATAGCTACTTTGCTTTCTTCTGTCATAGAAATACTTCCAAATTATTCACAATCAGCACAATGTGGTTCTGTATGTTGGCTTCTCAGCCTTCTTAAAGGGAAGATGTGGGTCATGAGTAGAAAAGTAGAATGTACGTGGAAAACCTGCAGTGTTTCTACACAAATGCAAATAATAGATGTATTGTGCCAGATAGCATGCCTTAGAATTAGCCCTGGAACAAATTTTACTTTTCAGCTGAAATAAAATTTTAAAATCTTAAATTTTTCAACATTATATAAGATTACTATCAAAACCAAGAAGAAAAATTGTAAGATTTCTTTAGCATGATTTCACCTGGGTAAAGTTTTATGTTTTTTTCAAGTCTGTTGTGACCAGCTTTTGGTTTTATAGTAACACTCATGTAGCCCACATTTTTTGCAACTATTTTCTTTCCCTCTCCCCCCAAACACGACTTTAAAATACCCTGAAAACATAAGTTGTAATCCATCTAGAACGTGAACCCACTAATGTAGGATAAGTCTACTATGAAACTTCAAGAATTACTTTAAGTACCACTAGGCAACAGAAGTCGTCAACCTGAATTATCAAAATTTATCACTCTATGTTATGAAATGCACACTTATAATACTGTATATATATGAGTATGCTTGTACATGGACAAAATTTCTGTCAATGTTTAATTCTATAAATCATAAACTAATTCAGACAATTACAGCAATTCAGAGGCCATCATTAGATGCTGAAATATCTTTAAAATTAAGTTTTCTTTATAATAAAGGTATTTTAGCATGTCTACTCTAAAAGTTTCAATATCTTGATTTTAGTTTCCATTGCCCCTAGAAATACAGGGTATGAGAGACACAGAAGAGACTGACTGAAAACCAGAAATGTATAAAGAGTAAAATCTGCAGAGATTTTACCTTCTAAATGTCTAATAGAGTTCTATTTCACAGTTCAATCTTACAAACTCTTTATTGAGGAAGACAGCAATGTCTGATATATTTAAACCTCTTGACCTGATGGATAATCCCAACACAACAGAACACAAAAAGAACGGCCCTGCATAGCATGGGCAGTGCTATTCCTGCTGTCCTTGTAAACTCAGGAGCAAAATGAATGCAAAAAGTGGCCAGAAAGAGGGCTCACCCACTCTTTTGTGAGTATACTGAATGGCATCAAGCCAAAATCTGGCAACATGTTATTATTAATCAGTGTACTTGGCTGGGTACCAGAGTGAAAGCCTTGTCTGTGGTCCGGTAATTTTATAGGATGGTTGCAGGCTTTGAAGAAGGCTGAACGAGTTCACATTCAGGACACAGAAGACAGACATGGCTCAGCTCATTTCCTGGAGAAAGAGGTAAAAGAATCTTGAAGGCAAAGTTGTCAGGGATCTGGAAGGGTCTTGAATGAGGCAGATCAAACTGAAGTTAGGGAATTCAAATAAACATAGATCACAGGTATTCCTCAGAGGTAAAAGACACAAACAGTACGGCAGAGAAAATTGAGCTTCATGGAAAGAGGTAGAGAGAGGCATCTCCAAAGGTGTCATATTCTTTACCTGTGAGACAGTTTCTAAACGGATTAAGGCAATCTTTTATCCACCATGGCAGGGACAACCTCCATGTGCAATTATGGGTCACGGCACTATAGTGGGCACATGCTGTGATTAAAGTCATAGATTGTTTCACATACTTACTGAGATAAAGCTCTGGCCTGCCATTCAAGTCATCATGTGCTCTACCTGCTCTTTTTGCCCAATTTTGCAAACCAATTACTTTCTGTTTCTGATTAACCATTGTTTGTGTTCAGTACAGCTTCCAAATTTCCCAAGGTCTATTTAAACTAGAAATTTAATGGGAGAAAAATGTCTACTAAACACTAATTAGTTTAGAGGGCAATCTGAAAGAAACTTCAGTGAGGTAAGTCACTCTCACCTTGAAGTGATTAATTATTTTCACGTCTAAGAGCCCGTAATTGGACACACATAATAAACCTGTTTAGATATTTTGTCTTGTGGTTTTGATAGAAACTGACACAGTGCAAGGGCCGTGAAAGGTGCATTCCTCAGAATGCTTCATATCCGACAAAGAAGAGACTATTGCACTGCACTAGACAAGGAATTGTTTAAAACACAGTTGAAAGCAAGAGATGGCTTCTAGTACTACAAAACAAAGCTTACATGTGCACAGAATTTAACATTAATGAAGAGCCTAAGAAGTATCCCCAGTAAAGGCAGGGGGAACAGAGGGAGTTCTGAATGCAAGAATGAGTTGTATTCTCTCCTCCCCATCATGGAAGAGGACTTGGCAAATACAACCTTCAAAGATCAGAGAAAGTAGAGGAGAACTCTGAAACCTCTATGAACATCAGGAAGGAAAGAGCAGCAGGGTTGTATGAAGTAAAGAGACTTCCCATATCTAATCTTATATAAGGTGACGTGTTTTCTTCAATCTCTTCAACCACAGAACTCAGGTTTCTGACTGTGTTGTTTGCTTTGAATTTGATAAATGAATTCACATTTTATTGTTTCCCGACTCCAATGAAATGTGATAAAGTAGCCAGACAAGAAAAATATTCTTTTTCATGCTAATACATTCTAAATGTCAGGGAAGAAAATAAACACATACATATCTGTTAATTTAAATTTAAAAGTTACAAAACTTTTTCTGAGAAAACTGTAACTCTTCTCCAGCTTATTACAGATAGGAAAGTAAATATTTGCCTTTAGGATAGTCCAACATTTTCCTGCTGTGGCAGAACATAATTTTCTGACGCAGTTATTGTTGTACACATGCTTGTGTACAACATTGTGTACTTCATTCTCCTTTTCAGAATTTTGCTTTTTTGCTTGCAAGACTCTTAAACACTTTCATTGGAAATAAAAGCCAGTGATCAACTTGCTACGAATTCATTTGTAAAAGGAGTAAACGAAAAGTTTCACACAACATCTTTTTGTTATGAAACTCTTGCCTCAGAATTTAAACAGTTTACAAGAGCACGATTTCTTGTGTCAGAATATTTGTAAGCTTTCAGAACTCAGTTTGCAATTCATTGTTCTTAAATAAAAAAAAAATTCTTGAAATTTAAACAGAAACATAAAAAGAGGCATTGAAAAAACATATAATGCCATAAAATTATGTCTTATGCACAATATTTGACTAACTTAGACTAGTAAATTTCCTGTGCATTTTTTTCCACATCTAAGTGCTATGTGACTTTAGAGATTAGTTCTTAAAAAGCTCCTAAGCATAATTTCAGAAGACATCACTTCTTGTTTACTTCACTTGTTTCATAAGCATTTCTCTGATATTTACAATTTATTCAACATGAAAAAGTTATGGCTTTTATCAAAGTGTGATTTTATGTTTTTCTTTCAAATGCAATTTGTGAGTAAACACCTGGACTGAGATGCCAGCTTGAAGACAAAACTATAAAGACCAANACAGAAACATAAAAAGAGGCATTGAAAAAACATATAATGCCATAAAATTATGTCTTATGCACAATATTTGACTAACTTAGACTAGTAAATTTCCTGTGCATTTTTTCCACATCTAAGTACTATGGGACTTTAGAGATTAGTTCTTAAAAAGCTCCTAAGCATAATTTCAGAAGACATCACTTCTTGTTTACTTCACTTGTTTCATAAGCATTTCTCTGATATTTACAACTTCTTCAACATGAAAAAGTTATGGCTTTTATCAAAGTGCGATTTTATGTTTTTCTTTCAAATGCAATGAAATTTCTGCTCTAAGGAGAGTCACATTACAGAATTTATTATGATTTTCAATCTGGTGAGAAATTTAGTGGAATAAAAGCAATTAGCCTGGTATTTGGTACACCTTGAACTAGAATTAATTTTTTTTCTTGAACATGAAATACAGAGATCACAGAAATGCAGATTGATAAATAAAGAAGATTAGTTGCGCAGCAGACAAGTTCATTTTTAACTTTGTTCAGAGTTCATTTTCTCATCTCTTGACCACTCACAAGCTTTCAAGATCAGAAAGAGAACAAGTATTATTTCCATGAAATTATTTTTTGAAAGAAATATCTCTGCAACTGCACAAGTAGCAAGATTTTTAAAGTTTTTTTCCAACCTAAATGATTCTGTGATTCCATGTTTAATTTCTCACAGAAAGCAGACCCACAAATTTAGTTTCAATTTAGCTTCTAAACATGCAGGACCTATCACATCAAAAGTTGAGTTTCTAAGGTACTGAGAAGCCAATATAGCAAGGCACAAGCATAACTGAAGAAGATTAGTAACAACTAATTAATTTGTATGATAAGTTATAGCATATCCTGTCAATTTGGAGGCTAATCATGCTAATACTAATCATGAACATTTTAACCCTATATTAAAGTTGTGAATCACTGCATTTTTGCAAAAGATAGTTTTTAACAACTATTTCTGGGGAGTACAGCTGCAGGAAAGAAGAAGAAATTTCTTTTGGGGGAACATTGTGACTATCTCTTGGCTTACTGTTTCCTGATTTTGAGCAGAGAGTCTATATGCAGAAGCAAAACCTCTTGATTCAGCTCTCATATGCCTCAAGAAAACACCACAGCCATTTGGATGCCCTTTGGACTCATGCACTGCAGTGTTATTCTACTGCTATGGTATCCAGGTTCACTTGGATGGCAGTGAAGGCCATCTTGGACTGTCAAAATACTCAAAAGCTGAGGAACTGTCTGCCAAGACTTACACCAGGCTGTGTTTTCCTCATACGAAATTTTCTCTATAGTTGCAGCAGCTTCAGAAGACATGCAGCAGGAATTACATTTCCTGTTCCAGTTTTACAAGCAAATGAAACACGGTCATGAGATTCTGCAGGAGTGCTGAACAGCAAAATTCAGCACTTTGTCAGACTATTCTTATAGTAGACCCGCGCTCTACGCCAATTAGAATCCTGTTAGCATTTAATGAGAGTTAAGTGACAAGATCCAATATGTCTAATCATTGCTCTGTTTTACAAACGAAGATAAATACTCCCAGCAGCTTACATTCCACTCACCAAACTGGTCTGGAAAAGAAGAATCTGAGAGAATGGATAATTCCTCATCGGGGTTTATTTGCATCTTACATACTTTCAACACATTTTCATCTGTTTTTCATTGTATATAAACCTTTTATGGCCTAAATTCTTTAAGATCAATATCAAAACTCTCCCTAACAGCTTTTTTTGGCGGGTAACAGGTCCAGTGAATTTGCCCATATGCATATCTGTAGCTTTTTTTCAGCTGTTTTGTTTGTTTCCTTATGAAAAATTCTAAGTTGCTGTCCCAAGGTGTAAATTAGAAACATTTTAACTTCCAAGTCCCATGATCTCTATCAGTCCTGTCTTATTAAAACAAAATCCTTTTCATTCTAGAGGTACAATACATTTGTAATTCATTCTTCTGCTCTTCTTCATCTCTGTTATCCTTTTAATAAACTGCCTAAAATTTCTATCAATCTGGAGCCAAATTATTCCTACAGAAATATATCCTTATGTAAAATATGGATAATGAGATTCATTGCCCTTGTAAACCGCTTGAGATCTTCAGATGGAAAATACCAGATAAGTAAATATTATCACAATAAGCATGTTTTTTTCATATAAACCAACAATCATAATATAAATCAGATGCATTGTCAAAAGAAGTAAACATTTAATAACCTCCCAAACACATTATTGTGTTGAATAACATTCTAACATACAAATGGTAATTATTTGGAAAGTGATAAGGAGAATATATACTCAAAGAAAAACATGCTGAAAGTTCAATCATAACAAAAAAGAAAAAGAAAAATATATTCTTGGTAGATTGCTTTCTAAACTTAGTGATTTTTTTCCTGACAAAAAGAAGAAAGAATATTAATAAGCACTGCAATTATTTGTTCACTACTGGGTCTAAATGGGCAATAAGTAAAACAATCAACTAATTGAACTTTCAATGTTTATCTTTCAGTGTACCATCATTCTACCATGGGGTAAAATATCTCCCTGTGTATAGCAGTATTTGTCATGATTTTAAAAATTACAACAATAACTACTACAAAAAAAATGTAGCCTTTTTTAGTTCTAACTTGTGCAACATAGTGTCAAGTTCTATGGACAAGGTTATTAGCGTAATGATTTTCATTTTTTATACTATTCAGCTCATTACCAGTCCTTAAAATAAAAATAATAAGGAATTAATATTGACCCGGAAATACATTCTCTGTGACTAGAGATCCATCAAGATTTTTAGTCAATAATACTCTGTTATTTCATTACGCTCCCACAAATTTTGCTAACTACAAGTCAATATTTACTCCAGAAGATTTTCAACCAGGTTTTCCTATTGAAATCAAATAAAACGTCTTAAATACATCAAGCAATAACTATATTAGAAAAATCTCCCTGAAATACCTTGTTTTGGAAGGAGGTCTCCTCATGAAATGTATTATGGGGCATCTCTGCTGTGTGCTATAAAACATCTGTGCCTGCAGCCCAGAATCTCCCGTGTGCTGGGCTGCACCCAGAGCCCCGTGGGCAGCAGGGCAGGGAGGGGATTCTGCCCCTCTGCCCCGCTCTGCTGAGACCCCACCTGCAGGGCTGCATCCAGCTCTGGGCTCCCAGCACAGCAAGGACAGGGACCTGCTGCAGCCAGCACAGAGGAGGGGCACAAAAGTGATCAGAGGGATGGAGCAGCTCTGCTGTGGGGAAAGGCTGAGAGAATTGGGATTGTTCAGGCTGGAAAAGAGCAGGATTTGGGATGAGATAATTGTGGCCTTCCAGTAGCTGAAGGGAGCCCACAGGAAAGATGGAGAGAGACTATTTACAAGGGCCTGGAGTGACAGGACAAGGGGAATGCTTCAAAGTGAGAGTTGGTTTAGATAAGGTATTAGGAAGAAATTCTTCCCTGTGAGGGTGCTGAAGCACTAGAACAGTTTCCCAAGAGAAGTTGGTTTTGCCCCATCCCTGGAAGTGTTCAAGGCCAGATTGGATGGAGCCCTGAGCAACCTGATCTAAAGGAAGATGTTCCTGCCCATGGCAGGGGGATTGGAACTGTACAGTCTTTAAGAACACTACCATACTCAAACATTCTATGATTCTATGATTCTTTGATATGTTTTTCCCAACATTTACTTATACATGTACTGTGATATGGTTTACCCAAGCAATTATTTTCTGGTTTAAAATGGAATATAGAGGAAAAAAATCAGCGTGATCAGCTGTTACTTGTCTTGGGGTGATTTTATGATGATACTCTGTTCCCTCATTGTCTGTCTTATGCCCACAAATGTTTGCTGTAGCTTTGAGGTGGGACCAGGGGACCCCAAGCTGGAGGAAGCAAAGGACTCATCTCTGTGAGTAGCGGCAAGAAGAGCATGTGATAACCTGACTGTAACGCCCATTTCCTGTCTTCCTGAGCCTCTGGGACAACGATGTAGAGCTTAGAAAGTGGGAGAAGTGGTAGGAAGGTGTTTTTAAGATTTGGTTTACTTATCCTGTTCTGATTTTGTTGATAATAAATACAATTAATATCCTCAATTAGAATCAGTTTCGCCCATGACAGTAACCAGTGAGTGAACTCTCCATGTCCCTAACTCATGAACATTTTGTTATATTTTCTCTCCCCTGTGCAGATGTGGAGGGCAGTGACAGAGAGGATGCCAAAACACCCAACACAATAATCAAAGAACGATGGGCGACAATGAGCCAGGAAATAAGTGTGGCTGCAGTACTGGCATGGGCTCACCTGCCCTGAGCAAGAGCTGGTGACAGAGAGCAGGGTCTCTCACAGCCACGTGGTGACCACCACACAAAGTGACAAAACAGGACAAGTGAGGGAGTCAGCCAGGTCTTCTTCTGAGGCCAAACCCAAAACAGGGCTCCTGTTCTCCTGGGAGTGGGGCATGAGGGTGCTCTCTGATCTGTCCCAGGGCAATTCAGGCCTCTGGTGCCCTCTCAGCTCTGATACTGACTAATGTACACATTTGTGCTATGTGTTTGAAATAACCCTTATAGATGGATATATAATTCTCTCTGTGTATGAATTTAGCTGCAAGAGATTGTTAAATATAATTCTTGTGTGCTCTGTATCATATTTTATGTATTTTATATGGGTATGTCCCCTTACAAGATTTGTAGGAAGTCTTTCTGCCTACAGCCTACAGTAGAGATATCAATTTAGAAAAATATTATAAACAGCAAACAATGACAGTCACTGAGAAATAAAAAAATAATTTTGGAAGATGCATTGAATTACAGGTACATTCACAGTACTTTATCTCTCTTGGATTTATGAATATGCAATAATATGACAACAGTCTTACACTATATAGTGATGAATTTTTGTTCTTCCATTTATTGTACAGTTGAGTACTCTATCCACTTTACACATTATGTTCTGTAGTCTAGAGGTTCCTTCGGATGGATTCACTCTTTACTAAAGAATTACCACATATTTCCACTAATAGTAGTGGAAATAAATATAAAAATAATTCCTATTGTAGACATCTCTATTGTCATTCGAGGAGTATTTACCCTGGGTCACAATTTTGCATTTTAACTTGTAGATAATTTTCAAAACACGTGGAGAGCAGCACTGACATGCATTAGATAAATGTACGCTAATGTGAAAAAATATAGGGTAATAGGAGGTTATTTTCCAGGAAAACAAATTTCTTTCAGTGGAGATGATTTATGAAGTAGTCCATGATGAAATTTAAAAAGGAAACAATTGCAATACAGACTAATGATGTTAAGTTGCATTAGCTGTCATATATGAAGTTAATGTTTATCAAACTATGTCTCAAACTTATAAAAATAATTTCAGATTTTTGCAAAATTATGGAAAAAAATAGAAACATTATAGGTGAGTAGGACACTGAGAAATACCTTCTAGCATTTGGAAAAGATGTCATAAACTATTTCTCATAAGAATATGACAAGAGAGTTTAAAACAGGAATAGCAATATTCTAAAATGCATTAACTTTAGATGAAATACGTTTTATTTAAGAAATATAGAATAATAAATGTAACCATGGAAAATTTTGATTACAATAATAATCATAGTGGTAAAATCTACGTAATTTAATAAGAACTAATACTGCAGTGACAGTACTTCTTACTAATACATGACATTATTATGATTATTTGAAGAACTAAGTGGAAAGCTTCCTTCATTAGACTTTAGGAAGAACTGGTGACGTGAACAACCTGCAGCTATTACAGCAGTATGAAATACTTCCTTCTCCTCTTCCCTTTCCAGAACACTACATACTTATAAAGTAATTTCTAAACTACATACTTTTTTTTATCCTGAAGGACTTTAGTATTACATTTATCAAAAATATTTTACCATTTTTTTTGTCATAGAGTTGTCATCAACTCTAACAAAGTTGATCAATAGGAAGCTTTACAGCAACAGTGCTCAATTCCACATCTCTTACTTGTAAGGAATCCAGCTTGACATGAATTGATTCAAATCTATTGATATGTTCAAGTCTGAGATTTAATCAATGCCTTTAATGTACTAACAGGAATTCAAATCAAACTCTAGGAAACAGTGTCCTTCCTATAATTTTTCAATTAATTAAGTTAAATTAAATTTTTACAGTCAAAAGATAATTCAGGCTGAGGTCGTTAAGTGATAATAAACATTACAATAGGAGAATTTTAAGAAGTGTGGAAGGCAGATTTTTGAATCATATATAGAATTGTTGTTTAGAGTTTATCTTTAATATCTTTTTGCTGAAGATAAATCTGAGACTTTATCAGCTTCATAGAAATAATCTATCAAGGGACATACTGGAAGAAGGTGGCAAATATTTGGTAAATTAATTCCAAACCAGCATTCCCTTTTCCCAAAATAAGCTGGAGTAATAAAGAAACTACAAAAACTTCCAATTTTGATTGACTGAAAGGATTGAAGAGCAAATTTAAATATATATATAAAATGTATGTAGTGAGAGTACTCCACACTAGAAGCTGTCTTTAAATCAGTTCTGTTAAAAATGTATCACATCCTTGTTTTCCTCAAGATCCAATTGTGTACATATTGCTGTACATAAACACACACTTCAGATTTTATCTCAGATACTGATGTCTCTCATATATTTTCTACAAAGGCCTTTATTCAAAAAGACTGTAAAAGCACCTTTAACAAATCTTCCTTAAAAATAACTTCAAAAGGTGAGTCCCTCGTTCTTTGGCTGTCATATGACAAAGATACATTTTAAGAAAATGTCCTGGTGAAAAAAACATTACCTTTCAGGAAACTACCAAGCTTAAGTTGAATATTTTAAATAGTTCGTTATTTACATTTTTCACTTTATGTCAAAGACATCTGGAATGTAAACTTTTTGCCTCCAGAATCAATTTTCAAAAAGATAGCTACATTTTTTGTATCTCTCTAACCAAGGTTTCCTCAAGGTAGGAAATATGTGATAGCAAAAAATAGCAAAAAATCTGTGATAGCAAAAAATAAATTATTTTGTCTTTGTAAAGACAAAATAATTATCGATATCAATGTTGATTGTCAATTATTTCACCTCTCCAGGGCTTTGCATAATGTTTAGGTTAATATTAACATTAATAAAACATCTTTTAACAACCAATCAATACTTGGATCACCACAATATCCTTCAACTCTCTATAATTTATTTAATTAGAACTGCCATTTTTGCTCCTACCTATATTTTACTATTTAATATTTAATGGCGATTTTCAGTTATTTCACTGTACAATTCCATAATGACATAAAGATGTCCTTGAGCTATGAAAACATAAAATTTTGTTATTATTGGAAAAAAAATACTAGAATTTCTAGATAGATATTTCTAACATCTTCACCTTAAAGAAAGGGAATCAAGTAGAAATTGGTTTCTGTTGTTTGGGTAATTCCTTCATACTGATTGTAAACTGTTACCTCTGGAGCTGGATTTGAACTACCATCTGAGTGGGGGCTTCTGGGTGGAATTCTGTTGTCTGGCACTATCAGAACTCTCAGTCAAAACTTCTGGAGTGGTTCTTGTCAGTGCTAGACACACTTACATGCACAAAGTCAAAGGAAAGACTTGCTGCACACTGCAATGGAGCTGAGAATTTAAAGATCAGTCAATATTTATCCATATATCCATATCCATATAATTGAACACTGTTGAAAAAGAATAACCTATAAATTTGTGAAAAGAGTGAGGTTTTCCCTGAGGTTTTTCCACTGCTTGGCAAAAAAACTATTTGGGAATGCAAAAATTTGGTGGGCCTTACCTTGTTCAATATAAGAGTGGGTATTTTTCCCAAGTGACTCATTGCCTTCTTTCTTCATGAACAAATGAAAGAGCAGCATTCAAAAAACTGGCATAAACATACTAATACACTCCTTAATACTGGTTAAAACATACTAATATACTCCTTAATGCAGGGAGTGAGAAAACAAACTCTTTTTTTTTCAAATCAATAGTAAATAATCATGTACACATGCTGTGTGTTTCAGCTCTGTGACTGTAAACAATACTGCAAGAATCCAGATGCCAAATGTCAAGAATGACTGACAACAGGGTTTCTCCAGAGAATCTGAAGAACAGAGGAGAGATCTTGCACAGGATTAAATCAGACCAAATAAATCTCACTGAATAGATTTAAAAGCATAGTTTAAGTTACATTTAAGAATGTATGTATACTCTTAAACTAAGGTGCACATTCATTCTACCCATGGTTTCATTTAATGACAAAGCATCGTTGCTTTTGTTCTAATGTTTGTGTGAAATTGCACATTCAAACATCATGAAACCTTTCCTGGTATTTGGCCTTTCTCAAATTTTAAGAAGGAAAAGGATCCTTGGAATGTTTTCATATCACAGTTCACAAGTTTTTCTCTCCCCCATTCTTGTACTCTTCATTTAAATGTGAGGGTATCAAGTCTTTTTCTTTTTCTAACCATTACAAAAAAATTTACATGAAGACAAAAAAGTCCAATATGATGGTACAACAAAGAAACAATTTTTTGCTGATCTACACTTCTCTATGAACTTCAAGACACATTTTAAAATTCCACTGAAAAGAACTATTTTGTATGAAAGCTATCACCTTAGATTCCCCGATTTTCCCTTGGAGTTAATTTATTTTTGGATATTCCTAGTTTTTTGGGGGCTTTTTTGGTTTGGTTTTTTGGTGGTTTTTTGGTTGGTTGATTGGTTGGTTTTCATCCTCATATTCTAGCTCTGTGTTATTACTATATATTTTTGCATAGATTAGAGGATTTCCTTGTAGTATGATTCATCAATGTTTTAAACTGGATCAGGAACGACACATTCGGGAAACTTGTGAAGATTTCTACGAATTGACTTCCCCATGGCAACTTCTTTTTAATAATTAGCAATCTTGATATTTTGAAAATCAATAGCTGCACAAAGCAATAAAATAACAAAATAGAATCGCCAAAATATGCTAAGGTATTTATTGCAGTTTTTTTTCATATATGGGCAAAAGTTTGCCTCAGACTTCTTTGAGAGTGAAAAAAGAATAGTCTAGGTACCAAGGAAGCTTGTTCCTCGATGCCAGCTTTGTAGGTGTTGAGAGCTCATACAAACAAATAAACTGTATCTCTATGTGTTTATACAACTTTTGATCTTTGTTTTAAGTGCAGCTGGAACTCCAGAAAAAGAAAAAAATCCTGTTGTAATACTGCACATAAAATCTAGGTGCTGCTGAGGGATTACACATCTGATTTATAGATTAAAGTTTGGCAAGCATTGATTATGATTCTTGCAGTGAGCTGACACTCTCTAAGACCATAATAGATAATCCTGTTCTGCTTTTTCTTTAATTAGCTAGCTTAAAATTATTGAAAAAAATAACCTGTTTGCAGTTATGCATCTGTTTCAAACAGAGAAAATGACCCAACACAAAATATGTTTTGAATGTAATAATTTGAAAAAAGGAACATAAACAGAATCAGTTTTCAAAATATTTGGACCTAAGTTAGATGCAAGTGGACTAAAATTGCTATATTCAGGGATGATTGAAATGGTTACCTGAATAAATATGCAGATATTGCTTTGCTCAACTAGCTAATTAACCAGATGTTATAAACCAGAAACTCCATCAAAGTTTTATACAGCAAAGGTTGAAGAAAGATGCGACATTAAATTGAAAGATTGCTGGACCTCATTTGTTATGGACGTGCAAAACTGTACAGGAAATATCTACAGAAAGCTGCTTCCAAAATGTGATCCACTTTATAATATTTATTATATATATTTATAATTTCTTGGCATCATCCATCACAAATTCCCATCCCATCTATTCCCACAAATAAAAAGAAACATGGATTTTCAACTCAAAGAAATATGGATTATTCCAATCAAGAAGAGCACCGATATTTGAAAGTGATTTAAAATAAAGTACATCCCTTGATAAACTGATAGATGCAGACTATGACTATGATGATAATTTGGATAATTTCTACTTTGTAGAAACAATTTTCAAACAAAGGGGCATACACAGGTGAATAAAGCAGCTGTGAAACAGCCAGTGTTTGCTAACTGGCAATCTACCTCCGTAATTCCTGTTGAAGAAAAAAGTTTTCATCTAGAGACCCTGGATGCAGTCCTCACCAGAGAGTATCTCAGCCGAATGTTTCATTCATAGTCCAATAACACTGTATTTGAAATGAAGTTTTAAATCTACGATGTTTCTTGGAAGAAGGTGGTTTTGGCAATTTTTCCCCCAACCTTTTAGAATGTGACCTTTTGCCACTGAAATACACAAGACTTATTGTAATGAAGAATCCTTTCATTCTGGAAGCTTAATGTCATGGGGTTTGGAACTAGATGATTTTAAAGTTGCTTTCCAACCCAAAACATTCCATGGTTTTCTGATTTATTCCTTTTCCCCCTAGTATTTCTAAGTATCTAGTATAATTTATTAGAAATTAGGAAAAAAAAAAAAAACAAAGCCCAAAATAACAACAACTATT
>VXBU01013521.1:75165-99481 GCA_013400315.1 Bombycilla garrulus
ATAAAGCAGGTAAAAATGTTGATTCTCCTTTCAAAATGTTGTAACTAGTTGTACACAATTATCTTAATTTTAGTGGCAGGTGTTTAATGCCACATAAAAGAAATTACCAAGTTAACTTCAAAAAGACTAGTAACAGTTTCAAAAATTGCTTCTCAGTGAAGACAAATAATTATAAATTTTAGGAAACATCCTGTTGAATTGACACAACTGTAATGACATCTCTGTAGGTGGCTCATATCTTGCACTGTTTTATAAGCTGCTTGGAGTATAATGACAGCATTTGCACAATAGGCCTACGCAAGGGTGAGGCAGCATAATTGCAGCAGCAGTGAAGCATGAATACAGACTAATTAACAAAATTGGAACTGCTACACTCTTGCTCACATTTCATCTATCTTATTTCATTTACTTTTACATGCTTTTGTGGTCACAGAATTGCTGTGTTTGTTGTCTGAATACTGGAGATAATATTGCCCATTTGCTGTCTCCATCTTCCTGTTTTCTTGGAATGTATCTGTTGTACAAGCAGAACTCCATTTACTGAGGATTCTCCTCTAATCTTTTACTTAAGGTCATGCTGTGGGCAGTCCACGCTCCCTTGCATGTGCAGTATATAGCAGTTATGAATAAGCACGTATACACACCCAAAACTATGTGCACACACACCAAAATTCACACACACTTCTAAGGAGCCTGCCAGAAAGATCAAGAGAGAGACTATTTACAAGAGGATGTTTGCAGGACAAGAGGGAACGGCTTCAATCTGAAAGAGAACAGTTTAGAGCAGGTATTTAGAAAAACTTCTTCCCTGCGATGGTGGTAAGAGACTGGCATAGGTTGCCCATAGAAGTTGTGGATGTCCCACCCCTGGAAGGGTTCAAGGCCCCACTGGATAGGGCTCTGAGCAACCTGTAAAAGGTGTTCCTGCCCATAGTAGGGGGGCTGAAACTAGCTGATCTTTATATCCCTTCCATAAAACCAATGGGAAACCCTTCTGCAGTTTTTCATTGGCCTAGAGCTCCTATAAAACCTATTTTGAACATATGTATATATATCAATACATTTTGAATGTATGCATATATGTCCCTGAAGAGACCAAAGTCTGCTCTCCTGCTCCAGGGCAAGGGAGCTTGCTGTGCACACTCCTTTCTGCCCCAAAGATCTCAGACTCCACCTTAGTCACTGCAACTCAGGCTGCCTTCGAGCTTCGCACTCCCCACCAGCTCCTTCTTGTTGGTGGGAGCAAGGTCCAGCACAGCACCAGCACCAGCTGGCTCCTCTGTCACTTGGGGGAGGCAGTTCTAATCAAGGAATTGCACAAACCTTCTGGATTCCTCAGTCATATGGTGTTTTTTTTCCTCCAGTAGATCTCAGGGTCCTCAGATTTCCCTTTAAGGACTTTGGCTATCAGTCTGTTGCAGTTTTGTCTGAAACTTTTTTTTCAGTCACTTACCTCTTCAATATTTTAGCAAAAAATAAGATCAATGGAAGTCTGATTTTAAAAGTATAAATGTTAAAAAGATAAAGATGGCAAAGAGGAATTTGGGATAAAACAATGAAAAAGCCAAACAGCAGAAAAAAACCCAAATATTTTTAAATTACCAGATTATTTGAAGCAATAAAGAAATCATTACAACTTCATACAGTCAAAACAGTTTGGGCTGGAAGGGATAAATATAATTTCATTCCAATCCCCCTGCAATGGGCAGGGACACCTTCCACTATCCCAGGTTGCTCAGAGCTACATCAAATCTGGCTTTAAACACTTCCAGGGATGAGGCAGCCACAGCTTCTCTGGGCAACTTGTGCCAGGGCCTCACCACCCTCACACTAGAGAATTTCTTCCCAATATCCAATGCAAACCCACTCCCTGTCAGTTTGAAGCTATTCTCCCTTGTCCTGTCATTAAATGCCCTTGCAAATAATGTTTCTCTTTCTTTCTTGTAGGTTTCCTTCTGATGCCTTAAAGAACCCAGAAATAAAACAACACACTGTTGAGATTATATTAGTCTAGGAGGGAATATAAAGGTTGGTCTTTATTGATGACCTCCAGGGACAGAAATGAAAAATGTCCACAATAAGTTTAGTATATTAGCATAATTGAAAAAAATCACCAATTAGAGACATAAGTGGTGAGACAATTTTCCCCCAGTTCAAACCCCTCCTAAATCTTCTCCCCTTTTTTTTAGGGACTGAATGTTATTGATGAAAATGAGTCTCGAAGAGCTGGTTTTGACCTTGATTCCCAGGGAGAACCAAGAGAGGATAAGGGGGCATCTACGCCCTGGGGCTTGGAGCTCCGGCATATGCTTTGTTTCTCTGCCTACTGAAAAGGTAGGAAAAACTAACTACAAATACATTAGTAGGCTACAAAAATATATGCAAACACAGAGAATATGTAAAAGAAAAAAGACAAAAATCAATTCAGGATCACTTCAAGTATTATTTCATTGGATATTGTCAAAACAAATACTGATATAGGGAAAGAAAATTGCTTCCTAAAAGTGGGAAGCAGGTGGTATTTCTCACTGGAGGTAGAGGGGAAAAGGGTTCTCTTTAAATAAGCTTATTTTACTTTTTAAACTGCTGAAATTACAGAGTTTAATTGCACTTCCTGAAGAAAAAATAAAATTAAACATTGGAAGATGAAGAAAAAGTAATATTATATGGTAGATCCATTTCATGAATATCTTTAGTTTCTGTTGTATGGTCTCTGGCAGTAGGAGGAAACAGGCAGAACCTACCACCTTTGCATTAGTGATACTGATTAATCCAAGTAGAGTGCAACTACAAAAGGTATCTCTGAACAGCACCAAATATTCGATTCAATTAATAAGATTGTTATCCATGGTTTTACTCAGCTAATATTAATTATTAATTATCATCCATAACATCTGGGAGAAAAGGGCAGCTTCTGGCATTGAACAGCACTGTTTTATAGAAGAGACTTCTCTGAAGTGACAACACTGGGTCAGCACAAAGGCATTACACAGTCAGCCTTGCTCGTATTTTCTGCCTTTTTATTTGTCACAAGTTGAATTTTGCACTCTTACCTTGCAGTATCTGTTTTTTTTCATGCTACTTAACCCTGCTACTGGATTCTTCCTAGAACAAGAGCACATTGCAACTGGAAGAACAGTAGAGGGCAAGTTTTAATTATTTGACCTGGCTAATTTCAGTTGCTTTACATAGGCTTTCTTGGTTTTTTAGAAAACAACCTGTAGATTCTCTCATTCTAGATTTCAACTGGTATCTGGCCTCCTACCAGGGAGGTTTTCAATAATTCTGAGACCCCTAGATCATACCACTTTTTAATTTTCTGCCTTTCTTATGTTTAAAATATTATTTTTCACATCTCAATTTTGTAGAATTCATTTTCTGTAATTAAAAGTACATACATTAAACAGCACATTCTGTAGTATCTTCACAGTGACACTATGAAAAATACATGTTTAAAATAATTTTTTTCTGGAAATAATGATTTCTTTCCACCATCAGCATTAGTCAATCAGCCATTTACAGACATAGTATGAAGTTTCACTCAATAATTTATCCATGATAATCTATGTTCAGAATGCACTGAAAGACAAGCATGAATAATGTCCACCTCAATTAGTCATAAGCTGTGTGTGATGAGGAAGATAATTAAACTTTTGTAAACAATCAAACACTCAGCAATAAAAACTGAAAGTGTTTTGCCTTAACTGTACAGAAACTAATTTTCAGGCAAATGTTGAATGAATAGGAATGACTTGTAGCTAAAACAGTCCATGTAAATGCTTTAGAAAAAGTTATATGTGCCTGAACATAGGCTTAGGATGTAAATATTGTCCATTTATTAATTGCTGCATACATATGTCTTAATGAAGATATAATTATTTTATTTCTTATATGTCTGTCATGTTAATGTTGTTACTGTGTATTAAAAATAATTTTAAATTGTGCCACCAAAATAGAAGAGAACAAATGTTATTCCGGAAATATAACAAAAATATTTAATGAACTATATGGCTATTGGTCAGCAAAAAGTGAATCAGAATTTTTAAATCATTAGTTCTACCACTCTTACTTTTACTGTCATTATTTACAACACCTAATTTTTTGTTTATCTATCGATAATATTTCAGAAGCAAGTGGTTCCAGTAAGACAGGATATTCTTAACAGTAAATGCTAACTGATGTTGGACCATTTCAAACTTCAAAACTAAGCAATGGACAAATTGCTATTCTACCCTTGAAATTCAAGGTAGTAGACTGAACTCTATGGGGACTGAATTTTTCTAAAATCCCAGTAATATTTTTTTTTTTCCTTTCATTGTTTACATTCAGTTAGACTAGTTAGCTGGAAAGAATGCCTTTGGGTAGTGTGACAGGTTGACCCAGCCAGCACCACAGAGCTGCTCACTCACTTCCCTCTCCTGTGAGACTGCAGAGAGAGAATAGGAAAGGCAAACATGAGAGAATTTGTTGACCGAGATAAAAACTGTTTAATGAGTGAAGAACAGGTGAAGAGGGGGGAAGTGATGCAAAGACGATTTCTCACCATTTCGCAGAAGCAGACTGATATCCAGCCAGTCTCTGAGCAGCAGCTGCCTCTCCTCACTGGATTCAAGGATCCTGGTGGGTCCCTTCCAACTCGGAATATTCCATGCTTGTGTGATGTTTGGTGTGGAATATCTCTTCGGTCACCTGGGTATGTTCTGACCTTTCCTAACCTCCTGCTCCACAGCCTCGCCCCAGGGAGTGAGGCAGAGTGAGGAACACTGGTGTGTACTCTACAATTTGGGTCACAAATCCAGAACACAACGCTGTACCATCTGCCTTGGAGCAAATTAACTCCATCAGAGCTGTACATACACGAACTAGCATTGCAGAGAAAATGGGTTTCAATTATGGCTCTTTTCATGAGGATAACCTCTGCTAAAAATGCAAGATATTTTTAATAATGTCTGGCTGTTTATAAAAAGTACAAAATTCAAACCCAGCATATACTTCTAGACAAACTAGGGAATATACTGAATTTCTGAAACAGCCACAAACATTTTTCAAGGCTCTTCCTAAGGGTGTCTTACATCACTATTGCATTCTTGAATTTTAATTTGTATAGGTGAGAGAGCCTGGGTCAGAAATCTTTAGTGATCTGGTTCCCATGTACAGCAGCAGCAAGAGCAAAAAAGTGAAGCAGAAATAACAAATTCCTATGGAACAATGAGCACTTTGCTGCACATGTATGGCTGGCAAACAGCATGATAATTCTGTGCAGATTATCAGTGTGTACTGAAGAAAAAACAAAACAGAAAAATTTTCTCAGTACTCAATATACAGAAGCAGTGAAAAAGAAAATAAAAATGACCCATAATCAACAGCAGCATAGCATCATCCCCTCACCTAAGGATGTAATTTCCTAACCAGTAGAATAATCAAAATAAAATTGAAGACCAGCAATGCCACGAGTTGTAATGAGCAATATGAAACAAAAATACTCTTACTGTGACAGAATTATCACAGAACAGAGAAATGCAGAAAGACAATGGCAGACACACTGACCTTAAGTGAAAATCTCCAAGGAAAAGGTACAGTATCTCAGAACAACACCGAAACACTCAAGAAGACAGAATGACCAAGACAAGTATTTACCATCTAGTTAACTGTCTGAAAAATCAAAACTAAGATGGTCAAATATGAATCTTACTGCCTTTAATGAGAATCATGAAAGATTTATGTTTATGAATAAAATTCCTGTGACATTAAAGACATGCACAATTATCAACTGACTTCATTTGTATTGTAAAGGTTTGAACTAGATTACAGACATCACCCAGAACCTGAGCAAGGGCAGATCTGTAAATAATAATCCAAGGGGTCATTTGAATCTGACAGGTCACGAAAAACAGTCTGTAAGGTGAGTGGGATCTTATTATCAGGGGCTTTAACTGAGATAGAAATCAGTGGTAAGGAATTTAATATCCCCAACAAAACAGAGTTCTTTTATGAAGGAAGAAGTAATAGCAAAATAAAGTCTCCAGGCAAACTCTAATCTCTATTGAACTACATTATGTGAAGGTCAATCAGTAGGGAAGGAAGGAAATAGAAGTGGCACAGAGATATAACTACAACAGCCTTGAAAAAGGCAATCTGAAATTACAGTTAGCTATCTAGGTCACAGCAGACAAGAAAAGCTCAACTTGAAGTGTCAGTTACAACTCACAGTAAGGACCACAATGGATGAGAACCAGTAATTTGAATAAGCACTTTAATGTCCATTTTGTCAAAGAAACTGATTGATAATTTCAAATTGTGCATCCAAGAAAGTTTACCATGTGGTTCCTAGTTTATAACTAGGTAACATCAGATATATGAAATGTGACTGCAGTATGTGAATGAAATGCTATTTTGATCTTTTCAGTGAATTATGTCCATCACTTACAAATGCTTTACTGAAGCTCCTCTTCTAAGAGACTGTCATGAGTCAATCCAGGTTTACCCTGGTTCTCCTGGTTTCAGTACAAACAAACTACCCTCCCTCATCACATCCCACAGCCTACTTGAAAATACAACAATTGGACACAAATCAGTCAGTACTTAGCATTTATGCTTACTGTAGACCTTGTGCTTTACATTTTCCATTGGAAGTTAAAAAGGTAGATTTTAAAGTGGCCATCTCCCCCCAGAAAGATAGAGAAATTACCCCATGAACCTGTGCACTGCCCCCATAGCACTCTCATTTCATTTTAGCGCTTGTCTTTCAAGAATTGAAACTCTTTTCTCTCAGTTTCCTAAACTGTCCCTCAGCGTACGGAATCCATCCCGTTTGCCAGTGTATGTCAAATACTCTTTCTCCATTATCACAAAAAAAATCAACACAAATATTGCACAGCAGAAAAAGATGTAGCTGCTGTAATGACCTATTTATATGTAGGGAACAAATCTTCAGGAATGAACCCTTTAAAACTTTATAAATAATCAGTACCACAAGAATCAGCTAATGAGAGGAACTTTAGCTCTCTATATACCTAACAATAACACAAAATTTTCCATCCTTGACACAAATTTTGATGTTGCATAATATTTTCCTTCAACTTACTTAGGTGTTAAGACTGGATGACAGCTACCAGAAAACATAAAAGTTATCTGTATTTTCCCAATATATACCAGTATCTAGTTGACCAAATATTTCATGTATTTGTCTAAATTATCTGTCAGGACAAACAGGATATCTCTGAAAGAGCTACACATTACCACCACAGGAGTGTAAAAGTAAGTACAGACTTCTGATAATGTCATTCACTAAATATATTCATTGCCTCTGTGATGCTTATTTTGACTTTATTATTGTTTTTGTACGCCATCTCTGACCATGTCACAGACATCCCAGATAAAGAGAGTATGGAAGACCAGGCCACCAGGTGTAATGAAAATATGATTAGCAAAAAGAGTTTAGTTTTAGTTGCTGGACAAAAGTTTCAAGTAAAAATTCCAATTGTAGAAAAGTTACAGCAATTTTGTACTTTTAAGTTTTCTAACTAAGTTCCTCACTGTTCTCTCAACACTTCATACATAATATATTGAATCTTCTATGTGGAGGACATTTCTCCTAAACAAATACCAAATATTGTTCTATATGAAAAGGCCATAATCCCAAAATATGTAGTGTTAATTTCCACTAGCCCTTTCCATCATGATATTTACAAAATAATTATTTTTCTCATGCTCCTGAAACCTTTTACTTTGATTGTAAAGGATAAACATCAAGGTGAGTGATTTTTAGAGAAAGTTGGTTTTGAAAATATTAAGATATTAATACGGTATTATGATTATTTAAAACAAAAAAAAGTGTTATATAATTTGCTTAGGCACCCCGCAAATATTATTGTCCTAAGTAAAGGTAACATTTCCAAATGAAACCATAATTCACAAACAATATCATATCTTGATTTCTATTTTCTCCTTAACATCTTTTTCACATTGCTTTCATTGAATAAAACCTAAATAATTGTGAAAACCAGCTAGAGGCCTCGCCATTAATAAGGGCACACCTTTCATGAAATATCAGGTATTTGGTAATTTACTACAGTTACTTTATCCAGCACATAGCACTTTCAGTTCCACACAACTGTCACAGTAAAAATAATAAATAAATAAGTCAGAAACCATGAAATATTCTCTGTCCCCATCTTTTTAGTTGCCTTGTCATGATTGTTAAAGTGTCTTTCGCTAGGACTGTTGTGAAATCATCCCTTAGTGCCATAACACAAGGCACTTTGGGATCTTTTGCAAACCAGGGTCCTGTATCAGCCTGTATTTTCAAGTCTGAATTATTAACATGTCCCTAATATAGATTTTTAAAACCTATTCCATTTTATATGAAGTCCTGTGCCAATTTAGGGATATAAAAGCACAAACTAGGTTACAAAAGAATCAAAAAAATGTCTCTGCAAAAAATCCCTGCCAAAATCTCCTTTCACTATATAGGCACTGATCTCCAAACTTCCTTAGACTGAAACATCATGGCAACCTTATATTCTTACACAGTCAAAGACGTGAATAATAGAAATGGTGCTGGCTCCACCTTTTCCAATGATGACATGAGTAAGTAATCTTGGTCATAAGAGAGTAAATCTCATCAAGGCAAAATTAGCCGTAAATTTTGTCAATTCAAGCTCTTTTCGTTTTAAAACAGAAATCACTTTGTGACCTAATGAAAAGGTATGTTGGTGACTTTCAGGTAGGAAGGTTAAAGGCAGCAGAAATGGGCAGTGAAGGGGCATCTTTCCGAAGAACAGCCCATTTTCAGAACAGGAAAGTTGGGGCAAGACAGACACCCCATCCCATCCAGCCACTCACTTACCCCCCTACCAGTAAGACTGGGGAGAGGACCATGAGGGCAGAAATGAGAAAACTCATGGAATGGGATAAAAACAGGTAAAATAGACATGACAGCTTAAACATGAGCAGTAATGATTTATTTAGAAGGATACTAAAGGTTTCCAGACTACTGCCTTTGCTTTTGAAAATGTTTCTTTCTTACTGAACGATGATGTAATTTCATTATCTTAAACCTATAAAGGATTTCTTTTGAAACATTAGACACCAGCATGCCATATTCATAAAAATCTCACCTAGAAACCATTTTAAAAGTATGACTTGCAGCTACAAAAAGTCTAAATACAAACTCTCTACTTTTATATTCTATGAGAACTGGAACAAAGACAAAACCTGACACAAAACTATATTAAAACCTCCCAATTTTTAATATTCTTTCTCAGGTTAAAAAACATTTTACAAGGGCCTGGAGTGACAGAACTAGAGGGAGTGGCTTCAAACTGACAGAGAGTAGATTTAGATTAGATTTTAAGAAGAATTTCTTTACTGTGTGACTGGTGAGGCCCTGTCACAGGTTGCCCAGGGAAATTTTGAATGTCCTGTCCCTGGAGATGTTCAAGGCCAGGTTGGATGGGGCTCTGAGCTACCTGATCTAGTGGAAGGTGTTCCTGTCCATGGCAGGGGGTAGGAACATGGTGGTTTTATGGTTCCTTCAAACCCAAACTCTTCCATGACTCTGTGGTGCTGGGAAATCTGTATTTAAACATTTCAGAACTAAAGATATTTGTTATTGTTAGAGACACCAGGCAATGTTTTGCATCAAGGATGCATCACATCACCCAAAACACTTATGACGCAACATGCCAAAATTCAAATATTTTCTCACATACATTACCATTTCTTTAAATACACACACAAAAGAGAAAAAATATAGTCTCCTTATTTTAAAATTAAATGACTTTCAGAAAAAAAAAAAAGGATACTGAAATCCCTGAGGCTTTCATGTGTATAAATGCTTTTTCTTCTTTGAGGATGTGATTTGATGCAGTGCTCCTACCAAAGGAGACTGGGAAAGGGAGCAAAGAGGGGAAAAGAGACACAGAGAGAAACAAAAAACCGGGACAGACGTTACCACTGTATCCCAGGCACCGGGTTCACACCAGCTCGGCAGACGGTGAGGGTGTGCTGCCAGCATGGCTCCCACAGCATCGATCATCAGTGTTCAGTGATCCAGGCCGACTTCTCAAAACCAACTAATCAAATCATCCAATTTATTAAATGAAAATATTAATGAAGAACACTAAAAAATGCACAAACATGGAAGGTGTGAGGACAGTTAGTACTTCTTTGGAGTTGAAGAGTTATGAGATTATTTTCAGTGATGACTTCAAATCACTTGCCATACTTTTAATATTAGGTTCTGGAAGAGCGTCACACTGCCTCAAAGTCAGGCACTCACAAGAGTCGCTCGCTCACCCTCCCCTGCTACAGCTGGGCAGAGGGGAAGAAAAAAAAAACTAACAAAAGTTTCATGAGTGAGATAAGGACAGGGAGAAAACACTTCAAGGGCAAAAGAGCCTCAACTTGAAGTTGCAAAGTGAATTTATTACTAACAGAATCAGAGAAGGATAATGAGAAGTAAAATAAGCCCTCAAAATATATTTTTCCCCCCAGACCCTACCTCCTTCCCACTGACAGTGCAGGGAGAGAGGGCATGGGAGGTTTATGGGTGAATTCATCACCAAGATTTTCTTCACTGCTCCAGGAGTGGAGTCCTTCCCCTGTGAGGCCACGGGGTCCCTCCCATGGGACACAGATCTCTGTGAACTCTCCCAGCATGGGTCCACTCTCACAGGCAGCAGCCAGAACATACCTGCTGCAGCATGAATTCCCCCCATGGGCAGACAGTCCTCCCAAAACTGCTGTGGTGTGAGTCACTCATCCACGNGCCCCAGGGGTGGATCTCTGCATCCCTGTGGATCCTCACGAGCTGTGGGTGGATCTCTGCATCCCCCTTGGATCCCCAGGGGCTGCAGGGGCTCAGCTGTTTCACCATGGTCTCACCACAGCCTGCAGAGGAATCTCAGCTCTGGCACCTGGAGCACCTAATGCCCCTCCTTCCCCACTCACCTTGGTGTCTCTGTTGTTTTCATCACATGTTCTCACCGCCTCCTCTTCTCTAACTAGAAGCAAAACCCTTGTCTTTGTTTTGATTTTCTTCTTCAATTTGTCATACAGAGACATTAGCAGTCTCTCTCATTGGCCCAGTTTTGGCCAGCAATGTGTCCATTTTCAGAGCCATCAGTCACTGGCTCTGCTGGACACGGTGGAAGCTTCCTGCAGCTTTTCACAGGAGCCACCTTTGTAGCCCCCTTTGTTACCAAAAACCAGGCTGTGCAAAACCAAAACAAAGAAAAAAAAAAAGAAAGAAACAAACCTGAAGTAAATGTTCTGTTTAAAAAAAAAAAAAAAAACAACATAAAATTAACATCTCTTCATAATGTCCTCCCAAGTCAGAGGCAATATTATGGTAGATATCTGACTTCTATATAGAAAGATTCTATGCTAAAATTTTATTAACAAATGCAATATCCATTTCTTACAGTTCTTTTACATTAACTGAAAAGATTCGTGTTTAACTCCTTAATGATCCTGCATTTGCATTTATCTTTTAATACTTTATCATCTATAGACCTTTGCTGAAAATTCATTTCTTCTAAATCCATTGGAGGCAAAACCTCTGCTGCCCGAATGCTTAGAAGAAACTACACAAACGTGGGCCCCCATGGCTGCTAAGGAGATTACACATGAGAACTACTTAAAAGCTTGATAAAGTACTCTGTCATGACCCAACAATCCATATGTTGTTGCATAGGCATTCAAGAGGGAAAGGATCTAACCAGTCTTGCAATGATGCAAATAGCAGAAAAACTGACTGACAAAGCATATAAAAAATTAGTCTTTCCAATTTTAAAATTAGCCTCCCAACCTAATTCATATTGTTTAGAGAACTAGGCTCTGCTGGAGGTGCCTGACTGGGAAGCATTGATAAGTTGCTGTCAGCTATTTCAGATAAGAAATGATGTTACAGTGGACTTTTTCTTAGGCTTCCTTCAATAGTCTGCCAAAATGAGAACACATACAGAGGCAAGTAGTTATTTTCTCTTTCTTTTCTTTCTTTTTTCCTTTCCTTTCCTTTCAACTCTTTCTGTGGTAGGCTAATAAAGTGGTGATCAGCAAGTGAGCCAGTAGACGCTTAGCTAATACAAAAATATGGTTAAAAGTCAGACAAATTCAACAGCTTAGAGATAAGCAGAACCAGCTCAGAGAAAACTGGGAGAATGAACTCTAAAGAAAATATAAGGTGATGTTTTATGATTCTACACTGAAAGCTACATCAGAAAAAACTACATTCTAATTCCATTACTTGTTTTAATTATAAAGCTTATAATGAGAAAAGTAAACATTAAACATGAATCAATTTTCATGGTTAGGAAGAAACAAACTTTTTTTATTCCTTTAGCTTTCATGCAGGTTTCTTGGATGGTGTACAGACACTCAAGAATTTCAGCTTAACTCCATGGTCCAGCTTGTGTAAAGCTGAGTACAAACATTTGCAGGATCCAGGGACAAAAATCATGTAAAAAATTATTGAGGAAAAAAACGCAAGTGTACGTATGGGAATTAGTTTCATAAGTAAGGAGTTCACATGGGGTTTTTGAAAAGGGATTGTTTTTGAAGGGAAGGGCTTTTTTTCCAGATTTTTGTGGTAGTTTCCTAATTCTAGTAAGACTTTAAAAACTTACAGTGGACTATGCCTACTATGGAGTCTGTTTATTATTTCAAAATGTTGTCATTACTTAAAATACATTTCATATTAAAGAATTTGCAAATTAAAGCAGTAATGAAGTAGAAGTTGCAGAACTAGCTTGGGTTTTTTGATTTACCTGTGTGGGGATGATGGATAGCCTTATTTCTTTTGACTTTGTTGTTCAGTGTGTCTTTGAATAAATGCTGAAGACTGTAATAAATTCACATCATATTTGCAGAACCTCCGTCTGAGACTGAAGGTCATTTGATAGGAGACTACCAACTATTTCCAGAAAGGGACTCTATCTCAGCTGTCTGTATGCCAATTAAACTGTAATTTATCAATTAGTTTATGCTGAATATGGATCCCTGCTAAACAAACATCTACTTTCTGACATATGGCTTTATGAAAGGATTCAGTTCACATTGCAGAAATATTTTTCACAGTTTACATTATGCCTTTCTTTGGTTTGCCATTGCATTAACCTCTTAGTCTTATCAGGGAACATTAAAACTTTTGCATCCATTAATATCAAATCAAACCATTTGTCCTCCACTGTCAAAGAAATAATGAAGGATGACCTTGAATTCATGTACTGACTACCTTCTTAAAACTCAGCCAAAAGTCTGGGTTATTCATTATATATGCAGAAATGTACTTGTTTATGAAATCCTGATATGACATCTGATGCTACGCTGCACTGTGGAAGCTTTTACCTTGCCCTAATTTTAAGAGATAATCCTTTATTGAAATAATTGAAATGCCAAGGAAACACAAGTCAGATCTAAGAGTAAAAGAAAAAAGAATCTCTTAAAACATTAGACAACTATAAAATAAAACTTGATTGCAATATACAAAATAATCCAAGCAAACCCAGACATGCTGAGGCAAACAATATGTTCACCAACCACCTCATGAACCCCTTAAAAAGAAAAATTAAGAAAAGACTTTTAGAGGTATGCCATCTTCAGTGCTCACACATTCATCAGTCTCAACACAAAACATTTCTTACTGGGCATGGCATTAACCTCTCTTATTGAAAGTTCCTAATTACATGGTATTCCAGAGGTGAAATGAAGTAGATTTTCTAAGTTTAGATGCATCTGGTCATAGCAAGACATGCATATGGGGTGTGGTGTGAGATAGGAGAGAAGATTTTAATTTCTCTAGACGTAAGAACTGTAATCATGATCTTGGAAAGATCTATACATTATGACTTTTCCTGAAATATTTTAAAAAAAATCACAAAGACCCCTGTACCTGAATTAGAGTGCTGTTGAAAGTCAAATTTCTTCGCTGTTCTTGGATTGGATCACTTTAGAATTAGACACGGCTTGTATACCTGTAGGACACGCTAAAATCTGTTTACTACAAAAAAACATTGCTGAAAGTTTTTGACTCATTTCCATTCAGTATTGAAGAGCTGGAAATGAAAATAAATAAGCAAACAAATAAATAAAATTCAGTCATCTCTTATCAATTTACTTGCATATTGGTTTTAAAGAACATATCGCACAGACACAGAATATTTGGAATTGAAAGGGAACTTTCAAAGGCCACCTAAGCCAACTCCTCTGCAATGAGTGGTGACACCTTCAACTCAATCAGGTTCCTCAGGGTCCCTGTCAGACCTGACCTTCAACATCCCCAGGAATGGGGCAGCTACCACTTCTCTGGACAACTGGTTCCAAGAGTTTCACCACCCTCACTGTAGAAAATGTTTTCTTTACAGCTAATCCAAATTAACCCTCCTTCAGTTTAAAACCACCACTTCTTGGGCCATCACAACAGGCCCTGCTAAAAAGTTTGTCCCCATCTTTCTTATAGGCTCACTTAAGGCACTGGAAGGCAACAAAAAGATGTCCCTGAAGCCTTCTCTTCTCCAGGCTGAACAACCCCAACAGCCTCTCCACACAGGAGAGAGGTGCTCCAGGCCTCCCATCATCTGTATGACTCAGCTCTGGACTCTAAGGTTGATGCCCTTCCTGTGTTCGGGACCTCAGGGCAGAATGTGGCACTACTGGGAACTGGGAAATGCCTAAATACAATAATTAATATAAATTCTGCTTCTTAAGCCCACCCATGACTTTCTGTTTAACTTCAACTTTTCATTCAGCTATTGCAAAGAAGGAAGTTTGGAAGACTTGTTATGACACAGGTTTTAAACCAGTACCTCTTGTTTAAAAATACAGCAAAGAACTCCATAAATCTCTACCGTTTTCTGTCTTTCCCTCATTCTGATATAATTTTCTAATAAATTGAAAAATGTATTTCTTATCAATTTTTTAAAAATATTATTGATACATGTACTTACAATTGCAGTATTAATATTTTTCTATGTAAAGTTAAAATTCTGCATGAGATCTTCCACCAGCTCATTTCTACCTGATCATTCTTGACACATAAAACTTTAATGATGTTTCATATTAGAGGCAGTTCCAAAGACCAGCTAACCTTACCACAAGGAGTATTTTCTCTTGGGATATTTGTTTTTTTTCAAATTATTCTGGACCATTTTCTTTGCCTCTTAACTTTTATCTTTCTCAAAGGGTTTTTTGTTCATGCTGAACATATTTCCATAGAAATATCTTTCTTCTGGGAAAGTAGAGGGGTAGGGGGAACTTGGGTTTTGGCTGTGGTGATATGTTTTGGTTTTTTTCCTTTTCCGTTTCCTCATATATGGAAAATAATAACATGGTGGAAAAAAAAAACAAGAAAAGGTTTTGTTATTCTTCTAACAATAACAACTTGTCTTCTCCACTGTAGCTCTAGTAAATAAATAAAGATACAAAAAAATGAACATCAGGCAGCTTCAGTCAAGACTGTCTCTAATTGAATTTTTGGCTCAATTGTTGCCAATTGTTGCCTTCCTAAGCTTCTCAACCTGTGAAGAGAGACTGTAAAAATTAGGAAAATTGAATCCTTAGATGAGTGTTTCTGTTCATTCCATTAGTAGTTTTTCTGGGTACAATCAACATACCTAGGAAGAACAGTAACAGAATAATTTCACAAATAATGTATTTTACACATATATTTTTGTATCACACTGAAATTATTACCCTATCACATGAACAAACCTGATGCAAAGGATTGATCCAGCACTGGAGAGATGAAATGCATGTTCCCCCATCCTCCATGGCAATTTGTTTCTCACTCTCAGTGCTAGTAGAGGAGTTCTATCAGGGATTTACTGAACATAGGAGTGTATCCTGTGAGGTCAGAATACAGTGAACTGAAGACTGAACAATTTATTTCAGTAGGTGTTGCAATTTAAAAAAAATTAAAAGGAATTTCTTCCTTTTTTAAGGAAAATATAAAAGGAAAAATATTGCTTTATTGTAAGGTAAGAAGATAAGAAAGCTACTTATAAATCCACCAGACAGTATTTTTGTTTCTTATGGTTATTTTTGCTTGTTGCTCATTTCAGACAAAAATTGGAGGTGGCTCTCAGCTGTCTTGAAACTTTAGCTATTTAATTTTATTTCTCATGCCATTACCACTGGACTTTGAGTGAAAGCCTATTCTCAGGTTTTAAAAAGTTTAGTGAGTAATAAAAATCAGAGAAGAAAAGTAAAAAATTTATATAACCGGAAAATTTTTGGGGGGTTTCATAGGGAACTATGAGAATACTTGGCAATAAAATCTGTCTATTTGAGAATTCACATATATAGGTAATTTACTTCGAACCTTCTAACTTTCCTGATTGAAATTCCACATAAAATGTATAATTTCTACTCAATTCTTTTTCTGAGGCTAGCTATAAGCAATTCTGGCACTGAGTTAGAGCAATTGTACAAGCTTAAATAATACTTAAGTATTACTGCTTTTATTTTTTCCTAGTGTTTCCATTTAACTAAACCTTTTAAAACAGCTGTGTGTTTAAATGCATTTTCATAGAGATGTTCTTGGCAGAATTAGCAAAAAGTATATGGAAATATCTTTGTGCATAAATTAATTTTAAGTTGCACAAACTTAAGCAGACTTCTATATTGAAACAATTCCTAGGCAAGTACTTAATGTATTTGTACTTAATGCATTGTGTATTTCTGAAGGATGTGTAAGACTTATCAGGAATGGCTGGCTACAAAAAAAGGTTGAATGGATCACAAAAGGGCAGGATCAGCCCAAGAATATATTTCATGATTTGCCATCACTATTCTAACAACTCTCCCAGTCAGCTGCTAACTTTACCCTGAGTGAAGGGGTTTTATCCAGTCATCCATTATTATATGATAATTTTCCAACTCTCACTTTAGCAGAGGACTGAAATTTTCTAGTCTCAGATTCTTCAGTTCCTTTCATTACTCCACTATAGTATCATATATTGACACTATTTCTAGAAATTTTCATGTGTTATAAAGTTCTTTCCTTCTCTATGATTTTCTTTCATTGAGATTTTTTTCAATTGTTAACAAGAACAACAATAAAAAGATAAATTTCAATTATAATTTAATTAGGGGGAAATAACCAACTGTATAAGAATTGGCCTATTTTAAAAAATTGTAACACAAAAATAATTTTGTTACTAAAATATATGTATGCAATAGTAATTAGTTACCAACTTACATTCTTTGGAAGTTATAAGTATGAATACAAAATCTTTGGAAATAAGTAATTCTTGACCAATTAAAGTTTAAAATCATTACTTTCATACATATAACAATTTTTTGGTAATTTATGGGTGAAAAAAAAAGGACACACATGTAGACTTGTTCACTGTATGGTGGGAAGATTTATACAACAGATTAGACCCACTGGATTTTATTTCACTACCTCACAACAGGGGCTTCCTAAGCAATTTCCAGGGATCATTTTGTGGCAATCACTGGCTAATGAGTGATTCCCTGTACAGCTTGGTGTCTTGATATTCTGATGTCAATTTGCTTCAGCTGCAGTTGTGAGCAGCACATATCTGGGAGCTTGGGCTCATGAAGGGTCTCAGTTTAATTTATGCAAAACAAATTTCTCCCAGCATAACAGTGAGGTCAGCAGTGAATATATGCATCGAATCCTGAAATGAATTTTAAAGGTGGTGTATGAGCAGGAAGCCTCTATTACATGAATCTTGTTATTGCAGCTTGAGCCAAGGAAAAATCCACTGAGGAGTTTCTGCAGCACCCTCACCAAGGAGAATATTTTGGTATCTATTGATTGAACTCAGCAACAGATATTTTATTTAGGGTTTTAACAGCACATTACTAAGTTTCATTTTTGGACATTGACTAATGATTCTGATTTTTTTTTAATACATTGTGTCATATATAGTGCTTCATTTTGCTTTGACCTCAACTGTCTTGCCACAAGGGGCAGTTTATAAATATTCTATGGCACTCCATAACAAAACAGATCTGCATAATTTCTGAGACACTGAGCTACCTAGGATAATTTCAGACATTTATTAAAGAAAAGCCTCTCCATTTATAGGTGGTTTATAATTCATTTTTCTTCTTATGACAGAATTTCCTTATTTAAAACCCAATATGTTCTGTAACAAAGGTTCCATTCAACACTGAAAAATAACCTTATGGCAAAGATAGGTCCCTAAGGTCAGATCTCTTCATTAGATGGAGGTCATTGTTTCTCATGAAAGAGAATAATTTATAGAATTCTATTTGATTATAGAAGTTTAAAAAAAAAATCTATGATGTGTGTTTCAGTTTGCAGGCTTTCTCCTTCACATGAACCAATGCTTTAAGTGTATAAAAAGATGTAAACAATTTAAAGGCAAAGAAATTGTACAACTCCAGGTAAACTTTTCAGCTCTATTTCAGCTCTGTTTTCATTGCTTCTGAGTGTAATTGAGGCCTAATTCAGATTCTGGTGAACCCAATTTTACACCTTAATTTTAAAACACATGTAGATAAAAAACGAGCAGCTACCAGAATCAGCAGTATAGTTTGTTTGTTTGTGCTCACCTGTGACACAAGTGGTTGTAATTCCTGCTTCAGAACCTTCAGAGATGTGGGAAGAGAGGGGGAAAGGAGGTAAGAGCAAGAAAACACATTGTTGAGGTTATTAACACATTATTAAAACTTAATGAACATCACTGTCAACTACAACATACTTCTGCCTTATTTTGTAAAACCCTCAGATTTTTTACAGGAGTGAGAGGGTTTTACTTCTTACATAATTTCTCATAAGGATATTCCAATATTGTAAAAAGGATTAAAAACTACAGCAAAAAGACACAGATTCTGGCTCAAAGGGAGATCACTGGGATCCAATAAGCTTGATGCAGGGTTGTTGCATTTACAGTTTTGTGCACTTTCTTTTTTTATTAAAAATCCAGTGAAAAGTATCAGTGGGGCTTAGTAGTTCTTCTATTTCCAAGATAAAGGCTAGAACTGCACTACCATAATTAGACACTAGGCTTATTTTCACTACCATAATTGGACACTAGGATTATTTTACTAAAAATATAAGCAAAAAAAACCCCACCCCTAAAAACAAATAAGGAAGAGGCAGTTATATAATAACTATTAAACTTTAGAAAGTGAACTGTTGGTCTATAACATGCATAGCACATTCTGACAACAGCAACGTAAGCAAGTATTTTCACATTCCATATTCACCAAAAATCATTAAGTTCATCTTCTTTGAATTCAATTGAAAAAAAATTGAAGAAAGTGAGAGTTCTAGACTGGTCTAACTCCATACTTTCTGCTATTTTAGGCAACTGGCAAAAAGCAGGAAAAAGGAAAATGCTTGCTTATTTTCCCTCTTACCTTATTTTTGCTAGGTGGAGCTTGGTAAAATCTGAAGGTCTAGGTTAAATCAATATTGATTTTCTAAACAAGGGACAGAGAGCTTTCACAGGCAGGAAAGCATCAGCATTTTACTTCTAATTCAATCAACTGGAGACCAAGTTCAAATAGGGTGAGAAATTGAACATTTAGTTTATTGTGCATAATGAATAAGAAAGATTAGTGAGACTACTTGCTAAAAGCAACTATGTGTGACATTAGAAAAACAGTACAAAACTTAAGTCTTTTTTTATTTGCAAATTTTCATTGATTGTTCCTGACCTCTTCTAAGATTAATTTTTCCTCCATACATTCTTTTAAAGGAAAAGCATGGATAAGTGCTCCCTGAACACCACAACCATCCTACTAAGAAAACAAGAATGACCAAGGCCAAGCACCAGTGTGGGACCAGTGAAGGCACAGTCACAATGTTCTGTGCCAGAAAAATCGATTGACACTGGAGTTCAGTACAAAAGTGAGTGCCAATACCTCGCAGGACAAGGTCACTGCGGTTGCTTCAACACAGGTGGTCACCCAAAACTTTTAACAACTCATCCTCTCCACAAGGCTGCAATTAAATTCCGTCTGCTTCCAGACTTTCAGAGCTCCTGTCCCAACAGTGCAAGATCTTGTTGTAGTGTGGGAAGTACCACCTTCATGTCAAATGTGCAAAAGCATCTGTGAGAAGAAAAAGATAAAGAGATTGTAAGCAGTGCAATGTGTTTCAAAGCACGGTCAATCATCTACTATCAACAAAATCTTTAATTAATATTAAAAACATTAACGCTGAAATCCAAAGAGAGGAGCTCAGAAGATGCTGGGTATCTGAGTATTCATAACATGGTAATAAACATGTACTATGAAACAATATAATTTTTGTATTAATACAAATGTTTTTACTCTCCCATATGCCAGTCTATTAATTTAGAGATGTATAGCCAGGAATAAAGATAGCCAGGTGAAGAAATACTAAGAACATTCTGAAGGGACTTATACTAGTAGTTTTCTCCACAATATCAAATCATTGTACTGGAAAATCTCTTTCAAGGTAGGAGACCATTTTATACCATCTGCAGTACTCAAGTTCCAGCAGCATATAAAAATTTCAAAAAATTTCAGAAAATTTTCTACAGGAAAATCAGTTTGATCAAATTTGGATCCTGATCCTTCTGACAAGAGACAAAAATGAAAAAATAATGTTTTACATGAGTATTAATTCTCATTTATTAACTAACCAGTTGTTTTAAGTACTTTTAAATTACTTTCTCCACTGTATAGTCTTGCTCTTTTAAAAATTCTCAAACACTTCTTAAATTAGTTTGCCCCTATTTAATTTTTTATTACATTTTCCATAGGGATGAATTGATTCTGTTTCCAAAGACAACCCTTTGCTTTGCATAGAATTCATGTTTAAAAGACTCAGTTTTCCAGCCTAACATCATAGCTTATCTACTTGCTTCAGTATTCAGTTGAGGGTTTGTTTCTTCAGATGATCTGTCTTCCCTAAATCAGAATATAAACTCTTTCTAAAATTTGGGATGCTTAACTGCTGAAGTAAAATGTTGATCTGGGTAGTTCTTTCTACTCTACAGAGATTGTTAAGATTAAAATGGTTTTCCATATTATACTTAGGAAAAAAAATCTAAAATATTTTGAAAACAAAGTGACAATTATATCAGAAAATAAGAAAATACTTCAGAACAAAGTCTATTCAGGATCAATGTGATTTTATGGCTGTGATTTTTTTATTCCACAAAGACAACTGTAAAGAGTCAGTACTCTTCATTTTCCACTGTTGCTCTTCTGTGAGAAGGTAAGCATAAATCAAATCCCATTTTATAGTCGGTGAGTCTGTCTCCATTTCGTTTAACATAACTTCTGGCATCCCTTTTTGCCTAGGTTTATTTTTTGTTAAGATGCTGTAAGTATTTACTTAATGTTACCTATTACACATTTTGACATCCTGCATGCACCCCCTTTAGGTGGCAAAACCGTTAACTAGCAATTCTTTCATGCTGAATTTTTGGCATGCTGGTATGAACAGGTGGAACTGATGTGAAGAAGTTTGGAGGTTAAAAAAATATTCTTGCCAACAGAAAAAAGCTTCCTGTGGAGTTAAAAGCTGCCCAGTAACTGAAGTGACATTTGTTGCCTAGTTAGCTGTCATATCACCTTGTGACTAGGAATAATGCCATCTAAGCAGATGGTTATAATGCAAATTGATAGCCAATGTTTGTGTATTTACAGGTACTGGTTGAAGATGTTGAAGATTTCATATTTTAGCCAGGAGGATCCATCCATCCAATGCTTTCATGCATAAGAGGATAAGGTTTCCACTATGCTTCATCTCACAGCTACTCTGAACTACTCTGAATTAATCTCTTTTCTACCATGTCCTTTTTCACAGCCAATGCTTCCTCTTAAACATACCACATATCAATAAAACACATCTACAATATTCAGAAAAAAACTGGCGTTGCCTGGAGTAATTATTTGAATAACAGATGTAACAGAGAGAATGAAAGGCAAATAAAATAATCACTGTCATGAGTTTGCTCACAAGGAGCAGAGCTTAGAGCCATGGGAGCGGGGCTAAATTGCTATTCTATATGACTCAAATCATCTCTCTAGGACGTGCTTCTGGAGAAGGAAACAAGGAACATACTCCTGGAAGTTTGTCATTTTCTTCTGTGTCTTCTTTAGGTGAAGTTGCCAGTACCAGCAAGTCATCTTTTTGATCACTCTGGGGGAACAGTGCAGGCTCTCTTCTTCCCCTACTGCCAGCTGTCCCTTCCTGTCCCCTCAGGAAGAAAATAACTGCAAATGGCAAACAAACACAGCTGAGCAGCTGCTGGGAGCAAGGCAGCGGTGAGGAAGCTGAGCCCACGCTGAGTGGAGGAGAGCAGCGCCAGTGCTGGAATCAGCCACACAGAATCCAGTCCAGCATGGGGGAGATGAGGTAATATTTCGCTGCAGCCAAAAGGTTATTAAGCAGAAGAATGAAAGTTGTTGGTTTTGTTCTTTATGTGTTGTTATCTGTGGTCTTGATTTGCTCTGGTTCATCTGTTGAGTGTTGTGAGCTGGGAGAGGAGTGTGGTTGAAGACCTGACCAAAAAAGAAGTAAGATGAGAGGGTAGGGGACAGAAAAGTAGGCAGTGGGGAGAGAATGTAGGTTTTTGAGTACCCATCCAATGGGAAAGAGGACAGGGCTGGGAAAGGGTATAAAATGCAGCCATTTTTTTGGAGGGGTGTGTGTGTGTGATCAGCACTGGGGGGAGGGAACACACCTGGCTTAGCTGAATACTTAAAAATCTTTTGCTCTGAGGATTTTGTCCCCATTTAGTTGTATCTAAAACTTTGTTCATTTCTAAGAAGGAGAATGAGGGCAGCAGTCCATAGAGTGGCACCACACGGAATTTGACCTGGCAGAGTGGAGCAGTCTGATGTGGTGCCATGGGACAGAATTGATTTCCAGGAGTATAAAGATCTGAACTGGCCAACCCAGCTTTATTGGGGTTCATCTGTCATATTTTTTTTTGTTGCCTCAGGCCCCACGGGAGTGCCTGCCATCTTCCCTTTGCTTTGTCAGCCACGCAGAATTAAGTCAAGGTGGTGAACACTTTCCACATGTAAAGTACCTTCTCTTTTTGTATATACTTTTCTTATTAACATTGCTGTTGTTACTACGCATTTCTTATTCCATTGCTGCTTGCTTTCAGTAAATTGTTACTTCAAACCATAGTCCTTGCCTTTGTTCCTCACCGACTGAAAAGAGTGGGAGGGAGTGGCTTATTTGGAGTTTAATTTCCAGGTGCTGTTAAATCATGACAGTGGTTTTTCTTAGATTTCCACAAGATGCTCATAAATTAAGCAAAACCACAGCCTATTCACAGAGAACATTCTAATGGAATGAAATTTCAATACATTGGAATGTCACAAGTAACAATTACAGAATAAAGTAGCAACAATATAATCAGTCATGCATTAAAAAAGACCATGTTTTAAAGATGAGCTCATCTAATTTTTCTGACAAGTCTTAGTGATACATGTCTGCTTGTACTAATATTCATTTTTATCTCATAACTGAGTCATAACTGAGACCATGTTATTCAGAAAGATTTAAATATTAAAGGAAAGCTACTGAAGACATGGACATCTGAAAGGCAGGTCTGAGAGCACATGGAATAACTTTTGAGCTTCACAGACCAATATAAATATTTTGTAATACATGAGAAATTACCTTATTTGGCAGCACTTCACAGAAGCAAGTATGATTAATGTTACTAATATTTGAAAAGGGAAGAAATGTAAGAGGAAAATAAAAAAGTGAAATTATCAAGAAAGTCATCATACTCTGTATTTGCATTCAAAAGCATGCAAGAATATTAAAAGGGAGTCATAAAAAAAAAAACAGGAAAAAAAGTTCTATAACTTAAAAAAAAAGATACCAAAAAACCCCCTACATTTAAAATTGTGGATGAGAATGCCATTAGCATCATTGACATTGGATTCAGTAAGTCCATTAATATTACTGGGATAAACATCATAAGGACTAAAACTAAAGTACACAGAGCTACAATTTGTTAGTACTGGAAAAAAAATGAGGGAAATTTTAGGATGCAATAGGCTTTGCTTGCTGCGGAAAGAAAGGACAATGTCTTGATGTTTTGTGTTTCAAAGACAACAATTAAATATCACATCAAAAAATCAAAGAAGTCAGTAAGGTTTCAAAAGAAAATTAGATCTGTTTTCCCTATGTTTCCTTTCTGGGATTTAGAGGAAGATACTGAAAACCAATAAAATATGAGATTGAACATGAGGAATATTAAAGATTGATAAATTTAATAATATATATAGAAGTGGAGTTTAAATTCACATAAGCAATAGGGCTAATTCAGGAAGGACTTGCAGAATTAAATGAGATAGTAAGGAATTGATA